>CM044008.1:66557763-66567763 GCA_024085815.1 Flaveria linearis
ATTTTATATGGTCACACAGTAGTTTCCCTCTTGCATTCTTCTTTACATTTATTGGAATATAAATTGATTATTTTTGCAGACAACAATGTTCTCTTCTTCCAACGTCTGAGAATAAGACTTCATTTGAGTGGTTCATACGAAGAATTCAAGACAAAATTGTTTTAAGCACGTTGAGGAAACATTTGGTCAAGACGGCAAGCAAGTCAAGGTGAGATGTTGGTGCATTTCGTTGTTTTTTTTTACTATTTTTTGTTTTACTAGACGTCTTTTCGCTCTTCTTTTGGGTGAAGTTAGCCACATAATCCTATTGGTTTAATTATAGGTACTCTATTGAGTATATAGACAAAGATGAGATGATAGTGGCTCATATGGTGGACGGAGTTGATGCTTTTATAAAGGTATCGCAAGGGTGACCAATGGCTGCATCTCCGTTAAAGCTAATATCCTTAAAAGGATCAAATCAAACTTCAAAGGAGGTTACTTTCAGCTTTCTTTGCAGAGTTGAGGTTAGCTATGCATTTTTCTCAATTGTGTGCCTTGTCAAACTCATGAAAAGTTTTCTTCCCATTAAGAGCTCATCATGTTCTTTCTAACTTATGTTAGAGGTGGTAATTTCAACATATTTACATAAAAATGGGTTGATTTGTGTTATACATTGTCTCTAATAGTTGCCTCTTAAAGTGAAACTGGTTCAATGGATCAAATGGTTTGAAGCTTATGAAAGGAGTATTCTAATGCATAAAACCTCCTATACCATTTCATATGAATAGTTAAAAAATAATAATATACATTTTTTATCATATCTAATACATTTCCAAAAAACTAATTACAAGATTTACAAGTCAACCTAATCGACCCTTGTGACCCATATTAAATAATCAATGTCTTGACTTGAAATGGTTTTGACCCATTACTCAACTTGCGTAACCCCCCACCCCCCCCCCCAATTTCCCACCTCTATCTATTACCATCATTGTGATGCTACTATGCTAGGGGTGCTTTTTTTATCTATTATGTAATAAGTTTCCTCATGTGTATTTTGGTCATGCGTATGAATTTAAAAATGGGCTGTTCTGGGTTATATTCTATTTGACAGGTAAAATTTACAAATCATTAGCTAAAAGTTAAATGGGCTGAACCTTGCCCAAGGTGTATTCTAATGCCTTTAACCTCCCATATAGCTTCATTTTAGAAAGTTAGTCTATCTTAATAAAAGAATTTTTTATTATTGTTAATATATCAGTTATTTCTAAGCCTGAACTGACCCCCTTGTTCGTATTAATAAGTTTAATGCCTTAAATTAAAATAGTTCTGATCAGCAACTCAACTTGCCCGACCCACCCATTTGCCAACCTCTTATCCAAAACCGTTTTAGTAACTAAATCTTCATTCTTTCAGGAAATGGTAAATTCCTTAGATGTACAGGTATGCCAGAATAGAAAATTGGTTGAGAGAGTAGAAAATTGGTTGAATGAATGCTCAGAATTAGAAAATTGGTTGAGAGAGTCAAAGCAACTTCAAGACACGCTTCCGAAGCACGCTGAACCTGTTCTTCTATCTTCGGATTTTAGAAAAAAAAGCAGAGACACTCGATAGGTATATTCTCAACTTAAAGCTTATAATATTTTTATTGCTTCAATTGATATATGAACTTTTATCTGTGAACTTATTTGATGATTAGTTGATCTTCTAATTTGCTTAACTTTTTAATTGTTGTAATATTGATCCAACAGTGGCTTATTTTCCCAGTGGTTATCCATCAACTGCTTATTACTATGGAGGTACTTTGATACAAATTCATATGTAGATTTGAGATGTTTTAGATTTTATATGTTTAATTTCTATCAAGTTTGTTACCATATGTTTTTATTTAGTTAAATATATGTTCAATTATTGCTTATCTTGTTTTAGGTTTTGATGGTACTACCAATGATTGGAATGACTACTCAAGATATGTAAATCCTGAGGGAGTCGATATGTCTCATGTAAGATTTTTTGTATAATCTGTTTATTTATATTTAGTTGATGGCTATCACTATTTTTAAACATAACAATTGGTTTGTTTTTATTGTAATGGTGGCTTATTGTAATGGTGTTTTTATTGTTGCAGATAAGACAAGAGTCAAGGAATTCGGGTTGAAATCCATATGGAGGAGTCCTAATGGCAAAATCAGGAATATTTTAAACGGTTTGTATATGATTTTATTCTCACAGTTTTGAGAAATTTCAGCATGGTTGATTTCTTGTTATGTTTCACTCCAATACATTCTAAATTTCTTACATCTGTAATCATCTAGGGTAATTTACAAATTTCCCTTTGAGTAATACTTATGAAGTGGGGCAAATTGATGCACTCCTCTTGTTAGTAGACTGCAGATATAAAATGAAAATTGGTATAAGCTGAAGGAAATCTTATGGTATTGCAATGTTGTAATTTACAGGGTGGATATGTTGATTGTCGCAATGGTGTTTGGAGAATACAAGGATCATTAGCAGTATCAAGAGGAATAGGAGACAAGCATCTCAAAAAATGGGTGACTGCAGAGCCAGAAACAAGTATAATCAACATTAAACCTGATTGCGAGTTTTTAATCCTTGCTTATGATGGAATTTGGGACACGGTAATGGCTTAGATAGCGATTTTAGTATCGTATAAGTGACAATATTGGATATGTTTTAACGGGTCAAAAAACATACTCTCTGATAGAGTCAAAACAGGTCGGATCAATCAAGATTTTTAGTATGATTATAAAAATCAATATATTTCCGTAATAATTTTCTGATCTAAGCTAAACTGATTTTTTTTTCAAAGTTTATCTGTTTGAACCGTTACATATTGTATAAGGACTTCAACCGATGATGTTATCAAAACCACAATTGCTAATTCACTATAGATGTGCTTTTTCAGGTTAGCAACCAAGAAGCAATCGACATTGTTCTTCATTGCAGAAGAGTGTGTCCAAGAAAGAAGATGAATAAGGTGACAAAATGGCCATTGGGTTTGGTGATGTTTGATTATAGAAAGGAGAAAAGAAGTAAAGTTTCTTCCATTGGTCTTTGAAATCTTCTCTAATGGGTTTCTCTCTCTAGAAGACTGAGTGTTTCGGTGTTTCCTCTCTCTATAAGTATACGTATAGGTTTAGGGAGGGAGAGGGGGTTGTCACACTTGTCCTTTCTTTATATTTATACACACTGTTTTTGGTGGAAACAAGCCTACAAGATCATATCAACACTTTATTCCATGTGTTTATGGTTCAAAAAATCAAAACCATTTACTTCAAATATTATTTCTTAAAGTAAATTATAAATTTTATTTTTTAACTATACCAAACATTGTAAATTATGTTCTTAAATTTTGATAGGAGAAACAATGATCAGGATTATAAAGATCCTGAACTTGATAGCAACTTTACTTCTTTTGTTTGCATATTTCGTTTTTTGATGTCATGTTCTTATGTTTTGGCAGGCCGCACTGACATTGTATTATGTTTAGATACGTGTACGACAAGCTCCGGAAGAACATTAATTGTAACAGGGAGCAAAGATAATACCGCGAGCTCTCTTTCTGTTTAATTTTTGTGTGTTTAATTGTTAATTTTTTGTGGTGATTTTCATGAAGTCACTTCCAATTTTATTTTACCTGGCAGGTAAGATTATGGATTCTAACAGTCGATGTTACATTGGAGTTAGAAGAGTCACATGGGAGGGATTGGAGCAGTTGCTTTTGCAAAGAAATTATAGAATTTTTTTGTTAGTGGTAGTAGGTAATTCTTATTGGATTTGTTCATATACAGTTTTCTTATGGTGAAATACTTTTCCTAAATTATTGATATTTTTTATTGTTCAGCGATCTCACTCTGAACTTATGGAGTTTATATGACCTATACAACACTCCAATTAAATCTCATGGTTGGTAATTATCACACATGTACGCATACAACACTCCAATTAAATCTCATGGTTGGTAATTATCACCGCCGCAGCATAGCGCGGTTTTCCTACTAGTATGTATATATATATATATGTACATACATATATATATAATATATGTATATATATACATATATATATATGTGCATTAAAACCACAAAAGCATACATATATTTAAACATCAAAATGCATAGCACACATCCATTGCCATATATATACATACACGACATTATATATACATATGAGCGATACATACATGCATACATTCACATACATGACCCATACATACACGCATATATAAGATACATACACCCAACAAATACATATATATATTCACAGCAAACACACACAACAACCACACACACAGCAGCCGAAGGCTGCTGTATTTGGCCCTCTCGACCCACACACACACGGTGCACGACCCACATCGCGCGCAGCAGCTTCAGCCCATGTTTGTTTCCTTCAACCCACGTACACACACACTGCATCGACACACAGCAAACACACACACAGCAGCCTTTGACGGCTGTGTTTGATGCTCTCGACAAACACAACACACATGCACACAGTAGACACACAGAAACACACGCAAGGCAGATGCACATAACAAATACTCACACAGCCTCTTGTACATGCATATACATACACAATTAACACACGTAACATATATATACACATCTACTGCAGTATACAACATATATATATACATTTCAATCATATATACACTCACATCATCATATATACAACTACACACATATACATATATAAAAATTGCCTAAAGAAATTCACAGCAGCAGCCTTCGGCTGCTGTGTCCTCTTGAAACACGCACCATACACACACAATCACATATACATTACATACATACACACTCTGTCACATATTTATACACACGGACCGCAACCGAAGATTGCTGCGTGGTGTTTATTCGTTCCGACACACACCGAAACATCAACACAACACCACCGAAACACCGTCAAACACAACGTGCAATCGTGGTACGAACTGTATCTCCCGAAACAAACCGAACCGAAACATCGACACCGAACCAGACGAAAATAAACGAAACAAAGTCTAAACGGATCGTGTACCTGCGAAACAACCAAACGACGGGTCGACGACAACCGACGGCGGCTAACGGCGGCGGAAAGAGGTTATTACGGTGGCGCACGGTGAAGGAGCAGCAGCCGTAGGGTTTCGAAAGGGTCTGATTTCATGCGCACGTATGTATATACATTTTTGTTATTTGCATTTTGGTCCTCAACTTAAATTAATATTCTCTTGAGTTTAGTTAAATTACAATTGAAACCCTCTACTTTAATTATAGTAATAATAATAATATTATTAATATTAATAATCTTAATATCAATAATAATAATAATATTAATTATAATTATAATATTTATCTAAGTTCGGACTAACGCGCAAGAAAATTAAGATTCGGTCCGAAAACTAATTAATTGCGCAAAATAAATAACATATGAAGAGAGTAAGGAGCTTATCGTTAATTAACGGACCTGTTAGTGGCGGATGTCACAGTATCCCCTAGTTGAGAAAATTTCGTCCCGAAATTCAGCTGGAGTTAGGTCTTGAAGCTTTATCCGTGAACATATGCGGATATTTGATTTTTATCTGATCTTCCCGTTCCTACATGAATTCTGGACCTCGCTTTGAGTTTCATCTCACTCTGCAATTAGGATCTTGCTACGTTTCAATCGCTTGACTTCCTGATCCATGATTTCTATCAGTTCTTCCATAAAATGGAGTTTCTCATCAATCTTGATTTCTTCAATCGGGACATGGAGCGATCCACCGGCTAAACATTTCATAAGGTTCGATACCTGGAATGTGTCATGCACACCACTAAGATCTTGAGGTAATTTTAATCGATACGCCACTGGACCAATTCTTTCAGTGATCTCAATT
This sequence comes from Flaveria linearis, assembly GCA_024085815.1. Lineage (NCBI taxonomy): Eukaryota > Viridiplantae > Streptophyta > Magnoliopsida > Asterales > Asteraceae > Flaveria > Flaveria linearis. Next base: position 66,563,618 of record CM044008.1, read on the forward strand.
GATCCAACCTACCTCGGGGCTAACTTTCCCGTCTTGCCGAATCGTACAATAATCTTCCAAGGGGAAATCTTTAACAACACACGATCACCAGCATTGTATTCTAATGGTTTCCGCCTGTTATAAGCGAAACTTTTCTGACGGTCTCTGGCTGTTTTAAGTTTGTCCTTGATTTGAAATATCTTGTTAGTCATTTCCAGAATAATTTCCGGACCTGTCAGTTGACTCTCACCTACTTCAATCGAACATACATGATGCCTACACTTTCTTCCATACAACGCTTCAAACGGGCACATCCAAGGTCGTATGGTAACTATTATAATAAGAGAATTCGACAACCGGTAAATGAGTATTCCTACTCCCACCAAAGTCGTTCACACATGCCCCAAGCATGTCTTCTAGAGTCTGTATCGTACGTTCACTCTAACTATTCGTTTGTTAATAACAAGCGGTACTGAGGTCCAATCGAGTGCCTATCGCCTTCTGTAAAGTCTGCTAGAACCGCGATGTAAATCGACTATCGCGATCTGATATAATTGACATAGGCACTCCATGCCTAGCCATGATCTCACTCACATATAATCTCGCCAACTTTTCCATCTTGTAGTCCTTGCGAATAGGTAAGAATCGGGCAGATTTTGTCATTCAATCCACAATAACCCAAATCGAATCGTGTCCACTAATTGTTCTAGGCAACTTAGTGATGAAGTTCATCGCTATGTTCTCCCATTTCTATTAGGGATTTCCGGTTGTTGCAATAGATCTGATGGTTTCTGATGTTCGGCTTTGACTTTCGAACAAATCAGACATTCACCTACATACGTCGTAATGTCTTTCTTCATACCTGGCCACCAATACAACTCTTTAAGATCTTAGTACATCTTGTCTGCACCAGGATGTAAAGAATACTTAGACTTATGCGCCTCGTTTATAGCTAATTTTCATACATCTCCCTATTTCGGTACCCATATTCGATCCACAAAGTAATAAACACTGTCTTCCTTACACTCCATCTGCTTATCTAACCATGAAATTCTTCACCAACCACATTTTCTTCCTTTAATGCCTCACCCAACGTTGTTAGAATCTGAGTCATCACGTTTGATTGAATAATCATTCCCAAGGCTCGTGCACGTAGAGGTTTGACATGTTCATTCCTACTCAAGACGTCAGCCACCATATTGGCCTTTCCCTGATGGTATCGAATCTCACAGTCATAAGTAGTGAGAAGTTCCACCCATCGCCTTTAGCGCATATTAAGTTCCTTTTGATAAAAAATATGGTGAAGATTTTTTGTGATCAGTGTAGATAACGCACTTAGTCTCACACAGAAAATACCTCCATATCTTAAGTGCAGACACCACCGTGCCTAATTCCAAGTCATGCATCATATAATTCTTCTCACGATCCTTAAGCTAACATGAGGCAAAAACAATCAGCTTATCCGTCTTCATTAACACACAACCTAGTCCTTGGTGTGATGCTTTGCAGAATACCATGAAACCTATCCGAAAGGATTAATATCGATGTGTTTCACAACTTGTATTTTAATGTTGAAAAGCCTTTTCATGCTAAAATCCCTAATTGCATTGCTTATCCTTTTGAGTTAACATTGTCAACAGTTGAGCAATCTTTGATAAGTTCACAATGTATTATCGATAGTATCAAGCAAATCTTAAGAATGGCCGAATTTTTTAGGGAGCCTTAGGTGCATCCCACTACTTCACTGGTTTGACCTTTCAAGGATCAACCTAAATTCTCCATTCATAAACCACGTGCCCTAAAAGCTTCACCTCACATTTGACATCCGTCACCAAAAGGTCCATCAATTAACATCGTATTTGTTAGCCTTCTTGAAAATTCAATATTAACTCATAACCAAGTTGCCTTAGTTTCAAATTTTGCTTCCCTAACTATGTGCATTATCCTAAGTGTGCATAAAAACTTAAACGTTAAACACTTAAATAAAACCTTACCCAATAGAGATCCCTCTATTTCTCGAATAATTAAGGAGACACTAGTATGTAGACGTTATGCTACTAGCATTATCATTAACATTACCCTTACTATTGTTATTAGCATAAATACTATATGTATTATCATTATCACAATTACTATTATCATTATTATTATTATTCTTATAATTGTTATTAAAACTATTATTATTTCCATTGTTACTATTATCATTACTATCATTGTTATTATTATTATTATTAAAACTATTATAAGTATTATTACTAGTATTATTATTATTACTATCACTTAACGCCAATAATACAATTAATATGATTAATACTAACAACGTTATTATTAGTATTACTATTAGTAAAAATCATTATTAACATTGAGATGGTAAAATCATACTAATTAACGCGCTATTATTAAAGCAATTAACAAAGTTAAAGTTCAAAGTGTAATTAAGCAAATTAGGAGGGGGGAATAAGTGAATTAAAGTACAGGGACTAAAGTGTCATTTCTCAAACTCTAAAATGGGTATAAAAACCCCCTTTAACAGCCCTTACTCCTTTAATTTAAACCCTACAACTGTCACTAGCCTCCTTCCCCTTGCTCTCCGACTCTCTACGTATTTTCTCCGGCCAATCACTGCTACAGGCCACCCAAAGTCGACCCCACGCAGGTAGACGACCACCGTCGCCTTCTATTTCACCCTATTCTTCTATCTCACGGCGGTTCGGGTGATTTTGAGTATTCCCGAGTGAGTGAGCACTGTCGAGAGTTCCAAGGGTGCTGAAATTGCTAAGACATGTTGGAAATCGACTCCGAAGTGTGATTGTGTGTAATTTGAGTGGTTACAACGGTCGAAGGCTGCTGTGAGCATCCCGACACCCCTGTGACCTGCGTATGTGTCTGAATCCTGTCTGTGCGACTGTGAGCGATTGAATGTAGGTGTGCGATTGAGTCATGCAAATGAATGTGTGTATGCGATTGAGTTTGTTTCGTACGAATAAGCATGTGCGATTGAAAGTATGTGTGCGATTGAGTGTGAGTCATGCGAATGAGTGTGTGTGCGAATGAACGTTGTGTCATGTGAATGGGAGTTTGTGCGTATGAATGCTGTGCCATGCGAATGTGGGTGTACGTCTGAACACGTGTGTGCGAATGAGTGCTGTGTCGTGCGACTGAATGGCGAATCGCATGAATGAAGGTTCATTCGTACGAATGAGGGTTGATTCGTGCGATTGGATGTTGAGTCGTGCGACAGAAGATTGTTTGTGTATGAATGCAATTCTTGTGTGTAGTATGTGCAGATCGTGTGATGTTAAGGTGACATTGACATGGTTACCATTGCTAATGACATTATTAATGTTAACACTATGAGTACTACTAATATTATCACAAAATATAATCAATGTTAACATTTTCGTGATTATCAAGACTAAAATTGGTAACTACTAATATTTACTAAGTACATCTTTAACAACAATGAAACCCTTACACTAATATCATTGGCAATTATGACGATTCCAAGTACTTGGATCTATATAAGATCTAATACGTATGCCTGCTTGTTTGAGTGTGTGTCACGTGACCGATCCAAACCGAACCGACCGAATGCATCTATTCTCTTAAAGCTTATCTTTAACACTTAAAAATAATTAATAATAGGTGGTTGAACGATTGTTGCTTCGTCCTTTGGAATCTTTATTCATCCACTATTTTTTATGTGATTTATTACTTCAATTATTTACAAACTTGGGGGAAAACTATGCTCACCCTTTTCATGCTATACAACTCATATTCTTTGAATGATCGTGTTACTGTTTTGTAAGTCCTTATCTGATACATGCATGTGTTTGTTGTGTGGTACTTGACTCACAACCATTTTATTCCGTTGTTGGAACCGATGGATAGGTATTGGTAGTACTATTGGGTTGACACCCCACCCTCGTTTGTTGGTATACTAGTTAGTACCAACAGTGGCCAGGTACGGGCCCTAGGGTGAATATATTCCGACAAATATCTGTGTGTACGTTGTAGGTTTGGTTGTGATGCTCATGCTGTCATGTGATTTTGCTTACTTATAACTATAATCATGATGTTCCGTAAAACTTTTACGCAACATCAATTTTGATTACTATTAAACCTATGAACTCACCAACAATTATGTTGACCATTTTGAGCATATCT
>CM044008.1:66572763-66915263 GCA_024085815.1 Flaveria linearis
ACATTCACCTACATACGTCGTAATGTCTTTCTTCATACCTGGCCACCAATACAACTCTTTAAGACCTTAGTACATCTTGTCTGCACCAGGATGTAAAGAATACTTAGACTTATGCGCCTCGTCCATAACTAATTTTCGTACATCTCCCTATTTCGGTACCCATATTCGATCCACAAAGTAACAAACACTGTCTTCCTTACACTCCATCTGCTTATCTAACCCATGAAATTCTTCACCAGCACATTTTCTTCCTTTAATGCCTCAACCTACATTGTTAGAATCTGAGTCATCACGTTTGATTGAATAATCATTCCCAAGGCTCGTGCACGTAGAGGTTTGACACGTTCTTTCCTACTCAAGACGTCAGCCACCATATTGGCCTTTCCCTGATGGTATCGATCTCACAGTCATAAGTAGTGAGAAGTTCCACCCATCGCCTTTAGTGCATATTAAGTTCCTTTTGATCAAAATATGGTGAAGATTTTTTGTGATCAGTGTAGATAACGCACTTAGTCTCACACAGAAAATACCTCCATATCTTAAGTGCAGACACCACCGTGCCTAATTCCAACTCATGCATCATATAATTCTTCTCACGAGCCTTAAGCTAACATGAGGCATAAACAATCAGCTTATCCGTCTTCATTAACACACAACCTAGTCCTTGGTGTGATGCTTTGCAGAATACCATGAAACCTATCCGAAAGGATTAATATCGATGTGTTTCACAACTTGTATTTTAATTTTTGAAAAGCCTTTTCATGCTAAAATCCCTAATTGCATTGCTTATCCTTTTGAGTTAACATTGTCAACAGTTGAGCAATCTTTGATAAGTTCGCAATATATTATCGATAGTATCAAGCAAATCCTAAGAATGGCCGAATTTTTGAGGGAGCCTTAGGTGCATCCCACTACTTCACTGGTTTGATCTTTCAAGGATCAACCTAAATTCTCCATTCATAAACCACGTGCCCTAAAAGCTTCACCTCACATTTGACATCCGTCACCAAAAGGTCCCTCAATTAACATCAATACTATATTTATTCATTATCATAATTACTATTTCATTATTATTATTATTCTTATAATTGTTATTAAAACTATTATTATTTCCGTTGTTACTATTATCATTACTATCATTGTTATTATTATTATTATTAAAACTATTATAAGTGTTATTACTAGTATTATTATTATTACTATCACTTAACGCCAATAATACAATTAATATGATTAATACTAACAACGTTATTATTAGTATTACTATTAGTAAAAATCATTATTAACATTGAGATGGTAAAATCATACTAATTAACGCGCTATTATTAAAGCAATTAACAAAGTTAAAGTTCAAAGTGTAATTAAGCAAAATAGGAGGGGGGAATAAGTGAATTAAAGTACAGGGACTAAAGTGTCATTTCTCAAACTCTAAAATGTTATTAAAACCCCCTTTAACAGCCCTTACTCCTTTAATTTAAACCCTACAACCGTCACTAGCCTCCTTCCCCCTACTCTCCGACTCTCTACGCATTTTCTCCGGCCAATCGTTGCTACAGGCCACCAAAAGTCGACCCCACGCAGGTAGACGACCACCGTCGCCTTCTATTTCACCCTATTCTTCTATCTCACGGCGGTTCGGGTGAGTTTGAGTGTCCCCGAGTGAGTGAGCACTGTCGAGAGTTCCAAGGGTGCTGAAATCGCTAAGACATGTTAGAAATCGACTCCGGAGTGTGATTGTGTGTAATTTGAGTGGTTACAACGGTCGAAGGCTGCTGTGAGCACCCCAACACCCCTGTGACCTGCGTATGTGTCTGAGTCCTGTCTGTGCGACTGTGACCGATTGAATGTAGGTGTGCGATTGAGTCATGCAAATGAATGTGTGTATGCGATTGAGTTTGTTTCGTACGAATGAGCATGTGCGATTGAAAGTATGTGTGCGATTGAGTGTGAGTCATGCGAATGAGTGTGTGTGCGAATGAACGTTGTGTCGTGTGAATGGGAGTTTGTGCGTATGAATGCTGTGCCATGCGAATGTGGGTGTACGACTGAACACGTGTGTGCGAATGAGTGCTGTGTCGTGCGACTAAATGGCAAATCGCATGAGTGAAGGTTCATTCGTACGAATGAGGGTTGATTCGTGCGATGGATGTTGAGTCGTGCAACTGAAGGTTGTTTGTGTATGAATGCAATTCTTGTGTGTAGTATGTGCAGATTGTGTGATGTTAAGGTGACATTGACACGGTTACCATTGCTAATGACATTATTAATGTTAACATTATGAGTACTACTAATATTATCACAAAATATAATCAATGTTAACATTTTCTTGATTATCAAGACTAAAATTGGTAACTGCTAATATTTACTAAGTACATCTCTAACAACAATGAAACCCTTACACTAATATCATTGGCAATTATGATGATTCCAAGTACTTGGATCTATATAAGATCTAATACGTATGCCTGCTTGTTTGAGTGTGTGTCACGTGACCGATCCAACCTGAACCGACCGAATGCATCTATTCTCTTAAAGTTTATCTTTAACACTTCACAATAATTAATAATAGGTGGTTGAACGATTGTTGCTTCGTCCTTTGGAATCTTTATTCACCTACTACTTTTTATGTGATTTATTACTTCAATTATTTACAAACTTAGGGGAAAACTATGCTCACCCTTTTCATGTTGTACAACTCATATTCTTCGAATTATCTTGTTACTGTTTGTAAGTCCTTATCTGGTACATGCATGTGTTTGTTGTGTGGTACTTGACTCATAACCATTTTATACCGGTGTTGGAACCGATGGATAGGTATTGGTAGTACTATTGGGGTTGACACCCCACCCTCGTTTGTTGGTATACTAGTTAGTACCAACAGTGGCCAGGTATGGGCCCTAGGGTGAATATATTCAGACAAATATCTGTGTGTATGTCGTAGGTTTGGTTGCGATGCTCATGCTGTCATGTGATTTTGATTACTTATAACTATAATCATGATGTTCCGTAAAACTATTACGCAACATCAATTTTGTTTACTATTAAACCTATGAACTCACCAACAATTATGTTGACCATTTTGAGCATATCTTTTCAGGTGATACAATTAACTGAGGATCCTAGGAGTGCGGCCTTAGTGGAGACTCTAGGATGCATTTTTGAGACTATACAATACCTGATATACATTACTTGACATTGTTGGTCTAATTACATACAATTATAATTTTGGATAATTGTTCCCGGGTTGTGGGAATTTTATTACAATGTTAATACTTTTGTTAATACTTATGGCTATGTAGTCGTGGTTATTGACTAGACATGACATAAGTCTCCCTTGTGCCAGGTGTCGTCATGACACGTTATTTATTCTATACATGTCTATTTTGCAACTGCATTGATTACAATGTGTTATTTTGATCCCATCTCTTTACATCCCCGTGTTTCCGCTCTTAGCGGGGGTGTGATAGACTGGTATCAGAGCCATTGGTTATAGAGAATTAGGCAAATCACTTGACCTAGACTATAACCTAGGAACATTCATGTAGAATGCATGCTAGGATTTACGTGTATCCGATATTGCATGTATGTTCCTTCTATACTTGTTCTTTTATCTCTCTGTCTTGATATCTGTTCACCCTGAGGAAAGTATTATCCCACTTTCCTTATGGGATATTGTAAGGCCCCGTTCCCGGGCACCTCACAGCTGGTCATTCATCGCACATAAAACATAATTCTTTATCGTTCTTCATAAAAACATTGCAGCGGAAACATTAAAACATTCTTTTCATTTCAACAAAATGATCTTACAAAATAGTCGTAGACAGGGACCTCTAGTGGCAGGTTCCCCGTTTTCATCTTGCTCATACAAAAATTATTATTACAGTTCATTACATAAGATCATTTCATTATAAAAGCATTATAACAATGGATGCCATCCCAAAAGAGTTGAGTAGTCGCCCCATGCCATCCCCAGCAACATACCTGCCAACTGGAAACACATCAAAAGTCAGCGTTGCTGAGTGAGTTCTAGTTTTATAATAATGCATACTTTCTTTCCTTAATATCGTTCTTACATACATGCGATCACACATCATACGTACATACACATAGATAACATCATTATTATCTTTTTCTCTCTTTCATTCTTTATCTTTAACTTCTATTCATTCTCTGTCTTTTACTTCTATCTGGATCCGGTCACACTTTACCCTTTTCATGGCACACAGCCATGATTACTGAGGTCGAGCGACAAGGATCCCGTTCCATACGTTATCACTATGTTCCTCCCGTTCATTATTTTCATTCGTTCGTTCTTTAGCTTTCATTACATTCATTATCTTTCATTCGTTTCATACTTTCTTTCTTTCCCAATTATCTCTCTCATTCCTCAACTCACGCGATACTCCCGACTCATGTCCGAAGACTGATACTGTGCCGGGGCTTGTACACAAACCCCCGACTCATGTCCGAAGACTGACAAAGTACCAGGGCATGTGATTTGTTCCTCATTCGTCTTATCTCACTCTCACGCACTACTGCCGACTCATGTCTGAAGACTTATACTGTGCCGGGCCTGTACACAAACCTCCGACTCATGTCCAAAGACTGACACAGTACCGGAGCACGCGATCCTCTACTCATCCACATAGATCCTGTCTCATGCAATATCCCCGACTCATGCTCGAAAGCTGATGCTGTGCCGGGCCTACTCAAAAACCCCCCGCTCATGTCCGAAGATTGACACAACATCGGGATACGCGACAAAGATCCCGTTTGAGTCATCACCTGGATTTAGCTCTGTCCGAGTCTGTTGCACACACAATTGCTCACCTCACTATCTCGTCTCATGCTATATCCCCGACTCATGTCCGAAGACTGATACTGTGCCTGGGCCTGTTACACAAACCCCCGACTCATGTCCGAAGACTGACACAGTACCGGGATACACGACAGAGATCTCATTCGAGTCTGTTGCGACACAGAGTCACTCACCTCAACATACGCTCACTAGATTTACTTTTGTTCATTCATCGTTTACATACACTCATTCATTACGTTCCTTTTTTCATTATCTTCACTTTACGTTACATAATACTTTCAATTCATTCATTACATAGCATGTAAAGTCACGGAAGATAAACACATATCGAAACGAGGAACATCGACATTTACAAGTCATCAGTCATTCCATCATACAGGGCTACAGCATACTTATCATACTACATACTGCATATACTGCAATACTATCACTATCGTGCCCACTTAACTTCTAAGCCTCGATAGTTATCACACATTACCTACGGGAGCTATCACATAATTTCCTACCTATGCCCTTTCCCGAAGGCCAGAATGAACTATATCTTTCCTCGTACTCGACAGCCCTACATGGGCGATTGGGCACCTTCAGTCGCATGGCCTCCATGCGAATGAACACTATGCGATTGGACCAATACGGATGATCATCCATGAGGATGGACACCAAATCGTGTGAATGGACACTATGCGAATGGGCTCCTATGCGACTGAACCCTCAGTCGTGCGATTGGACTGTCACGCGAATGGACCTATACGAGTGAGCTCTCTGTCGTGCAAATGGACACCTGTGCGACTGAGCACCTATGCGACTGGACTTTCAGTCGTATAACCTGTCGTGCGACTGGATCCCCAGTCGTGCGATTGAGCCTCAGTCATGAGATTGTCCCTCAGTCGTCCCTCAGTCGTGCAATTGGCCCTCGAGTCTCCTAGCCCTAACTGGGCAGTGAGTGCAGTTCATCCCGAACTGCAGCCGCGACATACGGCCTTCAAACCCTTCCAAACTTCATTTAAGCCCAAATCACCCTTCAAAACCTTAAGGAAACATCCCACGACATCCCTCAAGCATACCAAGTCCGAAATCGGGGTCCCAAATAAGTCATACACATACACACGCATACCAAACGGTTTTCACCCAAATATCCGAAAACGGTTTTCAGATGTTTCCAGCCCCAAAATCTCTCAAAAATGTGTAAAGAGGGGTCCTAGAACTCACCTAGCAGCCTCCTCGATTAGAGCTTCGTTTTGACTCGCCACACAACGAATTCGAGCCCGACCACCCCCTTTTCTCTTCTTTCTCTCTGCCCTTCTTTGGGCTGATTTTTGCAAGTGGGGGAGAGGGTAAGGGCTGCCCTCTCCCTCAAATACTACAGTCCAGTCGCTCGTGTCCCATGCGACTGAACCTTTAGTCGCGTGAGCTCCATGCTATTGGACACCCCAGTCGTGCGACTCCCATGCGTGGGAGCTCCAGTCGCATGACCTCCATGCGTATGGGAGTCCAGTCACATGACCTCCATGTGTATGAACGCCCCAGTCGCATGACACTCCAAACAAAATTTTCCGGGTGTTACAGATGTTTCTACTGGATCTACCGTTCCCATGCGCGCCGCATTGTTCTATTGGTTTGGATACCGAACCTGGAGGAATCTCCACAGATCAAGTGAAGCGTTTGATCTTGGATATCGAGCCTGACCCGAGATAGTTATGCCTGAGCCTGGAAGAAGAGGGATAGGCAACTTTTGATAGACTATTAAGACTATATGCTTGGAACTTTCAATTGTTATAACGGATATCATGGGGATGCTATAATTCATGGACATGAGAATTTATACGATGTGAATACGATGAATGGTGTCAATACTGTATTTGACTTGGATTGTTGGAATTTGATGAGTGGAATTTGTAGGATTCTATGTCCCAAGACACTTAGAATATTGATGTGGTTAGTACGTTATGATCCAAGTCGGGTTATACCCAATACAAGCTTAGCAAACACCAAATAATATTTAATTGATGATATGATCATGCAATTAAATTTAACACCAATTAGAAAATGGGTTTTCTAAATAAGTTGCATATGAGATAGAACAACTTATTAGGATATTTTGTTCAATAATATTATTTGTATGTATTTAAGTAAGTTAGATAAAATCACCAATTAATAATAGGAGTGTATGAATATATAATTAAAAGGTTATTGTATATGTCTAAGTAGATGACTAGTTAACATAGATAATGTGTGATAAATTAAAGGGGGAAGACTTTTTCAAACCTAATTTTGGCCAACCCCTCCCCCCCTTTTATCTTATTGGACCCTGCTCTCTGAGAATACAAGAGATTAACTAGTCTTTCACTCCACTACTAATATCTCAAGACATGCAAAACACACAAAAACTCTCTCTCTCTTCTCTCTGATCCACGAAAATTGCAGCTGAAAGAAAGAGGTTTTAGTTTGATTTTGGTGTTGTAATCTTCCTAACAAGACAAGTTTGCATATAAGCTTGGGTATACAAGCTTGAGGATTCCTCCTCTTGAATCTTGGTCGTTTTCATCCTCACATTTCATGTATTTTGCTGCTGCAAGTTCACGCATTTGAAAGGTCTTTTGGCAGCTTTCATTTTGGAGTTTTGGTGTCCAAATCCAAGCAAAGTGTGAAGCTTACTTAGAGCCTTGTGGGAGTGAACATTTGAGGACATCCAACCTTGAAGTTTTGCCGATTTTAGCATCCAAAATCTTCTTTCTTGGTTGATTTTCTTGGCTGAAAAGGTAGTAATATGGCAGCCCCTTATGCTGTCATATTATGGTGTTTAATGTACACATAGCATGCATATTCACATATAATGATCCTTCGTTATATGGGTTTGTTTTATACTGAATATGGTCACCTAATAACACGTTTTTCAGCTTATAAAAAGGTTTATAAAGCTATATTTCCGCTGCGTTTTTTTAAAAAGTTTAAATGGTTAAACTTCGATTTTGTGTTCTAACAAACCATCAATGGCATCAAGAGCCGGTTATGTGGATAACTGCTTGTTCTTAGTCTTAAAATCGGTTTAAAGGAGCATAATCAACTTATTATAGGCTGATTTGGCTGCTATATTTCTGTTTTGTTGAATCCCCCACTTTCAAGGTCATATTATACATGCTTGTGATTAAATCTTCAAAGATATATATGTTGATATGGTGTTGTTTGGCCAACATCTAAACCCGAAATTTTCAGTTTATGTTGGCTGAAAATTCGTGGGTTTTGAGGGGATTCATAGTTATATTTGGGATGATATGATGGATGCTTATTTAGTGCATAACCTAGCCATTGACCTTGTGTTGTTTGGATGTTGTAATGGTTGTATTCATTCATTCAATTGGGTTGTATTATCTATTGTTTGTGCTTTGTTTCAAGTGTAATTTATTTATTTTGGGTTGTAATAAATAGATTAGGTGTATTTTCATTTACTAGATATCTTGTATTAGGCTTTATATCTGGTAATATGAAGACATACACATTGGAAGCACAAAGGAAGGTCATAAAAGAAACATGGAGCATTTTGATGCGGTTTCAAGTGGGAGGCTTTTGGAAGCTTTCTATGTGATTTGTTTGTGACCCTTAGGAATGCCCTATGGACCACACTTGTGATGGCAAACAAGTGTGGACCACTTTAGATGCTATGGTTATGCACATATGCATATTATGGTTCTTTATATTATGCTGTTTGATTGTGATTTTATGAATGATTGTATGATATTTGGACATGACAAACAATCTTAATAAAATGATCTAACAAGCTAACATAAAATGGTTCTTAATCATAAGTGTTAATAAATGGTTATTAAAAGGATTAATGGTTTTATAATAAATGGGTTTTATTAAAAGAACCATAGGGTATCTTGTATTTGAAAGCATGCAAATACAAGTACATAGAGTTTCTAAACTGGAATTATGAAAACTTTAAATACTTAACAAACAAGTTTAACACCATCCTTTTGTACAACACTTACTTTGGAAACTCTTAATGGAATAAAGGTCACCTAACCATTTTGAGGGAACTTGTGACTTAAGGTGGAACACCACATTGGTGGGATAAGAGGTCACCTAATTTAAATGTAATGTTGGGTTCTAGATTTTAATATTAATGACCTTAAAAGGCATTATTATTAAAAATTAGCAATATCGAAAATACTAAAATAGATCTTTGTTAAATTTTGTAGATGGCCACCAATAATGAAATCACGATAAATCATCCGCGTCCAACCAATCATTACGAGCGATCCTCTAAAGGAACATCTAAATCATAACACTTTATTGATGGTATCGAAACTTGAGAATCGTTCCTCAAGCAAGAGAGAAGATCATATGTTTTAGATGACCCTATCCCCGATCAACCAACTGAGGATGATGAGGAGGCCTATAACAATTGGCTGAAGTACCTGAGGACTCTGTCCAAGTGTCTTGTCTCATGCTAGCGAGCATGACTCCAGATATCTCCAAAAGGAGTATGAACATCACGGAGCTTACGACATGATAACCCAGCTGAGGGAAACGTTCCAATAGCAAGCAAGGGTTGAGCGCTTCAAAACGGTTCGAGCACTCTATATGCATGTCGTATGGACGACAACCAATCTGTTTAATCTTATGTACTTAAGATGAAAAGTCATATTGACCCCTCGAGAGGCTTAATTGTCCCGTCTCGAAGGAATCGGCCACGGATTTGATCCTAAATGGCCTTACCAAGAAGTTCGAGACATTCGTGTTGAACTACAACATGAATGCTTGGGACAAGAGCATTGGTGAGCTTCACTCAATGCTCAAAACGGCTGAGGCGGCCATGGGTAAAAGGGTTTTACCCGTTCTCACCATCAATGAAGGTGGGAACAACAAAGGCCTCATCCCGCACCCCAGCCACAAGAGAAGAAGCAAAAGGTTGCTACTAATGACCCATGCTTCAAGTGTGGGGAGATTGTACATTAGGCAAGGAATTGTCCTGTCCATCTCCAAGAGTTGAAAGCTAAGAGGGATGACGGGCAGACCTCAGGTACAATAAACATGATTCATATTGATCTTAATGTTACATCTTCTAACACATGGGTATTGGATACCGGATGTGAAACTCATATTTGCAATTTGTTGTAGGGGTTCACAAGAAGTATGGACTTCAATCAAGGGGATGTTAGCCTCTTCATAGGAATGGAACTAAAGTAGTAGTTGAAGCTCGTGGGACTACATCCTAAAACTTCCAAGTGGCTTGGATGTTATTTTTAAGACTGTTTTGTATGCTCCTAGTTCAACTAGGAACATTATTTCTGTATCCCAATTAAGACATTATGATTATGTATTATCCTTTATTGAAAATGATATTCATGTTTCTTTAAATGGTATGTTCTATTTTAAAGCTATTCCCATTAATGTATTATGAATTGGTTCACGAAATGCTTTAAATAGTTCATTGTACCAAACTAACACCAAGAAACTCAAGTTGGATTTGAGTGATACCTATCTTTGGCATTGTCGTCTTGGTCATATAAACAAGAACATTTACAAACCTTCAAAGAATGGTCTTTTAAAAACAAATGAATGTGATTCATTTGATGTTTGTGAATCTTGTTTACAAGGTAAATGACTAAGGCACCCTTTAGTGGAACTACCGAAAGGGCAAAAGATTTATTAGGATCATACATTCGGATGTATGTGGTCCTTTTAAACCAATGACTATGAATGGTGAAAAATACTTCATTACCTTTGCCGACGATTATAGTCGCTATGGGTATGGTACTTATTAAGGCACAAAGACGAAGCTTTTGAAATGTTCAAAATCTTCAAGATGAAGTAGAAAATCAACTCAACAAGTCAATTAAATTCTCTATACTGATAGAGGAGGTGAATACCTAAGTGATGTTTTTCAAGATCATCTTAGGAGTTGTGGGATTGTCTCACAACTCACTCCACCGGGAACACCACAACATAATGGTGTGTCTGAGAGGAGGAATCGAACCTTATTGGATATGGTTCGATCTATGATGGCTAGAAGCACATTGCCTCTATCATTTTGGGGTTTTGCTCTGCTCTTCGCGGCCCGTATTCTAAATATGGCCCCAACCAAAAAGGTGGAAAGGACACCTTTTGAGATATGGCATGGAAGAGTTCCATCCCTATCATACTTAAGGTCTGGGGTGTGCGGCTTATTTAAGACTCCCACCCCAACAAATTAGAAGTCCGATCCACCAAGTGTATCTTTTTGTTGATATCCTAGAGATTCTATGGAAATTATTTCTATGATCCACTGGAACAAAAGGTGTTTGTTGCCAGAAAGGGTGAGTTCTTAGAAGCAAATTTCCTCATGGAAGGAGCTGGCAGTAGAATAGTGGATCTTGAAGAGGATCAAGACCACAACCCGATGTACGTTTGGTTGAACTAGCACTCAGCATGAGGATGTTGAGGATGATCAGGGGTTGATCAATACACACAAGACGTTCACAGAAGTGGTAGAACTAGCAATCCACCTAAAAGATATGGATTTTTCATGGATGGATGCTATGTGGTAGATTCAGATGAACCAACCACATACCATAATGCAGTGTCCAATTCGATTGTGACAAATGGCTTGAAGCCATGACGTTGAGATGCAATCCATGTATGACGATCAAGTTTGGGAACTTGTTGTACCACCTCTTAATTCCAAGGTAGTTGGATGTAATGGGTTTTCAAGAAGAAAACCGATATGCATGGAAACTTGGATACTTATAAAGCTAGACTTGTAGCTAAGGGTTTCACTCAAACTCAAGGGGTTGATTATGATGAAACCTTCTCACCTGTTGTGATGCTAAAGTCTATAAGGATATTGTTTGCCATAGCTGCCCATTATGTTATGAGATTGGCAAATGGATGTCAAAAACCGCTTTCCTAAATTGATATCTTGAGGAAGGTGTCTATATGGTTCAGCCTGAAGGTTTTGTCGATCCAATACATCCTAATAAGTGTGCATGTTAAAGAAATCAATCTATGGATTGAAACAAGCATCGAGAAGCCGGAATCACCGTTTTGATGAGGAAGTAAGAAATTTGGCTTCATCAAAAAACCTGATGAGGCTTTTGTGTATAAGAGGCTAGTGGGAGCACAATAACTTCCTAGTTGTATGTTGATGACATACTACTATTTGGAAATGACATTCCAACCTTGAAGGTGTAAACCTGGCTTGGAAGTTGTTTTTCCATTAAGGATCTTGGTGAAACCGCCATATTCTGGGAATAAAGATCTATAGGGATAGATCAAGGCGGTTGATTTGTTTATAATCAAGTGCATATCGTAAAATCTTGAAAAGGTTCAAGATGGTGAACTTTAAGAAAGGTACCATACCTATTCACGAGGAACGATATTGAGTACGACTCATGTCCCAGCTCAAAGGATGAGCAAGATAAAATGAAGGAAGGCAATCCCATACGCATCTGCTATTGTCCATCATGTATGTGATGATATGCACTCGACCGGACGTGTCATCGCCTTAAGCATGACACCGATACCAGCAAAATCCTAGAAACGGTCATTGGATGGATGTTAAGAACATACTCAAGTACCTAAGGAGGACAAGAGATGGATCTGGTGATGAGGAACTCTTTGTAAAAGTTGCACGGATGCGAGTTTCCAACCGATCGTGACGATTCCGGTCACAATCGGGATACATTTTCATTCTGAATGGAGGAGCGGTCTCTTGGAAGAGCTCCAAGCAGGATGTGGTGGCTCTATCAACTACAGAATCAGAATACGTCGCCGCCTCATTAGCAGCTCAAGAAGCTGCTTGGTTGAAGAAATTCATTGCCGATCTAGGGGTTGTCCCTTCCATTCAGGACCCCCTAGAGATCTTTTGTGATAACAAGGTGCGATTGCTCAATCAAGGAACCCCGTGCTCATCAAAAGACTAGGCACATCGAGCGGAGATTCAACTACATAAGAGTTGAAGTTGAAAAGGGAAAGATATATGTTTCGCAAAGTTCACACGGATAAAAACATTGCGGATCTCTCACGAAGCTCCTTGAAATGGCAAAGCATGAAGGTCATACTTGTGCCATGGACTTCGATATTCTAGTGATTGGATTTGATCTGTAAATTTTGTATTTGATATGTAACTCTTTATTATTTGAATAAAATTATTTGGTTATAATGTTTCAATTAATGTTCTAATTTAGCATGTTTAACCATGAGTAAATTGTTTACTCTAAATGTCCGTAGTCGTTCATACTTGTGGGAACAAGTGTGAGGGTAATATTATTATGAACTTGGATTGGTTTGATATTCATAAGGATTAATAGAGCAATATTGCAACCAAGGTCCATAGATATTTGTGGGATACAAATATTGGACTAACCCACATCTCAAATTTTACTACATGGAATCTTATTGATTGATCATAAGTAAATTTGAGTAAAGGTGAATATCATTTGGGTATCCTCCGACCTGAGATACATATTGGGTTTTGATATTCGCCAAGTATCATACCTTGAGCTAATTCTTCACTATCCTGAATAGTAGGCAGTACATAAGGTATGTTCAGGTATGACACGAGGTGCTTGTGAGAAACGTATGTAGTCAAGATGGAATTTGTTCCTCTTTTCATTGAGAGTTAGATGTCTAAGGCCTGATTAAGTTAAATCATCAAGGAATGATCATTCTTTGTCCTTGGATTTAACATGACATCTGTAACAAAAGGATAGATGATTGATTCACCTAAATCATTTCAGTAGGGTACTTGAAAGGAATGATGTTATTGAATGGCTAAAAGTCATGCGTATAAGGGTAGTAAACCGTTGTTAGGCGGTATTTACTGCTTGCATCATCATCTTCTATGAATCTTGGGCAAGTGGGAGATTGTAGGATTCTATGTGCCCAAGACACTTAGAATATTGATGTGGTTAGTACTTAGATCCAAGTCGGGTTATACTCATCAATAACAAGCTTAGCAAACACCAATTAATATTTAACTGATGATATCATCATGCAATTAAATATTAACACCACTTAGAAAATGGGTTTTCTAAATAAGTTGCATATGAGATAGAACAACTTATTAGGATATTTGTTCATAATATTATTTGTAATGTTATTTAAGTAAGTTAGATAACCACAAATTAATAATAGGAGTGTATGAATATACAATTAAAGGGTTAATTGTATATGTCTAAGTAGATGACTAGTTTACATAGATAATGTGTGATAAATTAAAAGGGGGGAAGACTTTTTCAAACCTAATTTTCAGCCAACCCCCCCCCCCCCCTTTTATCTTATTGGACCCTTGCTCTCTTGAGAATTGCAAGCTGAAAGAAAGAGAGTTTTAGGTGCTGTTTGTTTCTGAAGAGGTAAACGTCTGCAGTCTGCAGACCATATCTGCAGACATCTGTAGGAGAAGAGGTGGACCAAACCTCTGCAGTCTGTATTAAGAAGACTGTTTGTTTTATAACGTCTGCAGACTGCTGAAATAAACTGAAATTAAAAAAGTTAAAATTCAATCAACAAACAAGCAAACAAGCAAATTCAACCGATTATCATTTATAATGTATTCCATCCTGCATGGGGGCATTTTTTTGTTGCTTTAACTTTTGCCCTCACAAACCCCAAATCAATCTCCTTTTTACCTTCATCTTCACATACACCCCACAAATCAACAATGTCTCAACCTTTTCATAAGCTTCTTCGCAAACCCTTAAATCGAATCACAATTCGAGCTTTATTCCACCATCAAAATCCACCACCATCTCCAATTTCTCATCTTGCTCATCAACCCCAACGCAACACGACAACCCCCTTCCCCCAATCATCTTCTGATGACGAAATAGCCCTTGTCAATCGGTTCAATTTTTACCCTAGTTTTTCATTTGGGTATTTCTTGAATCCGATTTTTTTAAATGGGTGCCAGGATTCTAAGCCCGAGGAGGTTCCGGAGCTTGATGGGTCGGGTTCGAGTACTGGATGATGTGGGCGGATAGTGTGAAGAAGAAAAGAAAGAAGAAGTTGAATAAGCATAAGCTGAAGAAACTGAAAAAACGTCTTCGTCACTGCTCCTAAACTAAAGGTGTTTCTTTTTGGGAATAAAGATTTTGTGTTCTTGATCTGCTATTGATGAATGACAACTGAGATGTTCTAGCAGTTTATTTGATGTTTCTTGCCGTGTTATGATAAATGTGGCTGAACCTGCAATCGAAGGATTGCTCCACTGTGAAATTTGTCATTGTTGCTGATTATTTGTTAATCAGATTGTCATTTCAGTATTATGTTTATGCAGTTATCATTATGAATTTATGGTTGGTTAGTGAAATCGAAGATTCTGAACAACTATTATAAATGATAATCGTGTTGAGCTCAGTTTAATGACATTAGTTTGTTCGGGGTTATGATCAGTGGAGTGTGTGTATTTGGAGAAGAGGGTTATTAGGGTTGAAATGAACTGTGAAGAGCTTAGAAGAGGTGTGAAGACATTGTTCCACCTCTTCTCCAAGAAAGGTCACGCAGACGTTTTTTAATGAAACGTCTTCAAAAAACAACACTCTGCAGACCTCAAACATCTGTCCGCCTCTTTTGACGCAGACAAAAGAGCTTTAGAAGCTCTTTTTCTAAAAACAAACACTACCTTAGTTTGATTTTGGTGTTGTAATCTTTCTAACAAGACAAGTTTGCATATAGCTTGGGGTTTACAAGCTTGAGGATTCTCTCCTCTTGGAATCTTGGTCGTTTTCATCCCCCCATTTCATCTATTTTGCTGCTGGAAGTTCACGCATTGAAAGGTCTTTTGGCAGCTTTCATTTTGGAGTTTTGGTGTCCAAATCCAAGCAAGTGTGAAGCTTACTTAGAGCCTGTGGAGTGAACATTTGAGGACATCCAAGCTTGAAGTTTGGGCCGATTTTAGCATCCAATCTTCTTTGTTGGTTGATTTTCTTGGCTGAAAAGGTAGTATATGGCAGCCCCTTTATGCTGTCATATTATGATGTTTTACATACACATAGCATGCATATTCACATATAATGATCCTTTGATATATGGGTTTTGTTTTATAAATGAATATGGTCACCTAATAAACACGTTTTTCAGCTTATAAAAAGGTTTATAAAGCTATATTTCCGCTGTGTTTTTTTAGAAAGTTTAAATGGTAAACTTTGATTTTGTGTTCTAACAAAACCCATGAATTAATAATGCATCTTAAAGTGACTAATTTTACATGTTAACTCCTTTTATGACTAGAAAATGCCGCCTCTAAGAATGACCCGCAGTACAAGTCGCAAAGGTGAGGCCCCAAGGGGCAAGGTCACAGGCAGAGGAAGAGGTAGAGGCAGGACACCTGGAACAGGTGTTTGTCCTGCCGGTAACAATCAGGGGACTGGAATCCCCGTATATAGCTGCTATGATTGCTCAGCAGCTAGCCGCATTGATTCCAACGATAGTGGCCTAATTGAGCGACACTCTTCTGAATCATAACCCTCATGGGATGACGACAATGATAATAGGGATAATGGAGAAGGAGGTCAAGGTGAGGCTGGTAATGAAGGAGGAATCGAGAATCGGGTTGGGAACGAGCATAACCAAGGAACAGGGGAGAGACTGGAAATGGTGGTACTACTGGAAATGAAACTGGGATTGTTAATACAAGACGGGGATGTTCATTCAAGGAGTTTGTGGCCTGCAAACCAAAGGAATTTGATGGGAAAGGTGGGGCAATAGCCCTAACTAGGTGGCTTGAAAAGAGGAGGCTGTCATTGATATAAGTGAATGCCTAGACTGTCAGAAGATTAAGTATGCCACGTGTTCACTACAGGGCAAGCCACTAACTTGGTGGAACACACAGATTCAAGTGAGAGGAAGAGAATCAGCAATGCAGATGACTTGGGATGAGTTTAAAGCATTAATCACCAAAGAGTACTGTCCACTCAATGAGATGCAGAAGTTGGAGCATGAGTTCTGGAATCATGCTATTGTAGGAGTTGGGCACGTAGTTTACACCGATCATTCCCATGAGTTGGCAAGACTGGTTCCTCATCTGGTAACTCCGGATTCCAAGAGGATCGAAGATACATTTGGGGACTTGTGCCTCAAATCCGGGTAATGGTAACAGCAACAGCCCCTCCTACTATTCAAAGTGCGATTCTGAAGGCCAGTACTTTAACAGATGAGATGGTGAGAACTGGAGTTTTGGGAAAAAGAGCGGAGAAAAGAAAGGATGTTGGAGAGGGAGCAGGCCGAGTAGGAAATTTGACAAAGCCAAGACGACCAGGAACATTGTGGTAGTGGCTCAGGGAAATTTGACAAACGGGCCAAGACGACCAGGAACATTGTGGTAGTGGCTCAGGGTAGGAAGGAATATTTCGGGCCGTACCCTAAGTGTAATAGGTGCAACTTTCGTCACCCCCAAGCAATGCCGTGTCGGGTTTGTGTAAGCTGCAGACGCCCGGGCATTTGGCGAGAGACTACAGAGTGGCGCAGAATCTGGTTACGCCGGTAATGCGGTTAACCCCGCAGGGAATGCTAGAATTTGCTATGATGGAAGCCCTGATCACTACTAGAACATGTGCCCCATACTGAAATCACTACTAGAACATGTGCCCCATACTGAATCGGGCGCAGGGTCAGCAAGGAAACAATCAACCACAAGTTATGGCCATAGCGGTAATCAAGGCCAGGGGAATCAAGGAAATCCTACAAGAGGACGTGCGTTCGTCATCGGAGCAAATGATGCCCGTCAGGACCCGAATGTCGTTACGGGTACGTACATGCTCAATCACCACTTCGCATCTATATTGTTTGATACTGGAGCAGACAATAGTTTTATATTTTCTAAATTTGCTCATATGCTCGACTTGAACCCTAGTAGGCTAGAAACTAGTTACTCGTACAAATGGCCAACGGTAGAATTGTACAGGCCGATGAGATTATTAGAAAGTGCTCGATGATATCGAAGAACCATGCTTTTGAAATAGATTTGATACCTTTTGAGTTAGGGAGTTTCGATGTAGTCGTGGGAATGGATTGGTTGTCAAAGCACGAAGCAGAAGTTGTATGTCGGGAGAAACTAGTACGAATCCCCATGCCAGACGGGGAGGTACTCAGGATTCTTGTAGAATGATCAGGGAGAAGACTAAATCTCCTGCATGGAGACGCGTCGATGTTTACGAAAGCAGTGTTACGCATTTCTGGCCCACGTAGTAGAAAAGAAGGAAGAGAGAGGAAGCTGGTATACATTCCTGTAGTACAGGATTACCCGGATGTATTCCCTGGCGACTTGTCCGGTTTACCCCCACCTCGGCAAGTGGAATTTCGTATAGACTTGGTTCTAGGAGCCACACCGGTAGCAAAGACACCATATCAGTTGGCACCATGAGAAATGCAAGTGCTATCTAGCCAATTGCGTGAACTACTAGAAAAAGGTTTCATTCGGCCTAGTCACTCAGCATGGGGAGCACCGATATTATTCGTCAAAAAGAAAGATGATCGTTTCGCATGTGCATCAGTTATCGCGAACTGAACAAATTGACCGTGAAGAATCGATATCCCCTTCCCAGAATCGATGATTTGTTCGATCAGTTGCAAGGAGCCTCGTATTTCTCCTAGATCGACCTTCGTTCAGGACACCATCAGCTAAGGGTTTTTGAGGATGACATACCGAAAACAGTGTTTAAAACCCGCTACGGGCACTATGAGTTATTAGTCATGTCGTTCGGACTGACTAACGCTCCAGCTATGATCATGGAACTTAATGAACCGGGTGTGCAAACCTGATCTGGATAAGTTCGTAATCGTATTCATAGACGACATACTTATCTACTCCCAATTGAAAGAGGACCATGAAGAACACCTTCGTGCAATACTGGGGCTATTACAGGAAGAAAAACTTTTGGCCAAGTTCTTGAAGTGTGAGTTTGGCTACGGGAAGTGAAATTTCTAGGACACGTGGTGAATGAGAATGGAATTCATGTAGATCCCGGCAAGATCGAAGCAGTGAAGAAATGGGAAGCACCTCAGACACCTTCAGAAATACGGCAATTCTTAGGTTTGGCTGGATACCATCGACGCTTTATCGCAAATTTCTCAAAAATCGCCCAACCGTTGACTCTGTTGACTCAGAAACACAAGAAATTTGACAGGGGACGTGCACAAGAAGAGGCGTTCCAAACATTGAAATAAAAGTTGTGCAATGCACCGATATTGTCCCTTCCGGACGGATCTAATGATTTGTGGTGCACTATGATGCTTCACATCAAGGATTAGGATGTGTGCTAATGCAAAGGGATAAGGTAATTGCCTACGCGTCGCGATAACTTAAAGTGCATGAAAAGGACTATATGACTCACGACCTGGAGTTGGGTGCTATGGTATTTGCACTTAAGATATGGAGACATTGCCTGTGTGGAACTAAGTGCATCATTTACACGGATCATAAGAGCCTCTAGCATATCCTGGATCAAAAGGAACTTAATATGCGCCAGTGACGATGGGTAGAACTCCTTAGTGACTACGACTGTGAAATGCGGTATCATCCGAGGAAAGCAAACATGGTGGCTGATGCCATAAGTCGCAAGGAACACATGAAACCGCTACGTGCTCGAGCATTAAGATTTACTATTCAAATTAGCCTGAAAGCTCAAATCCTAACAGCATAAGGTGAAGCGCTGAAAGAATAGAACCTTACAGGAGAAGTATTTCAAGGGTTGGATAAGCAAATGAGTTACAAGAAAGATGGCTTACAGTATTTTGTGGGTCGCATATGGGTACCCAAATGGGGAGACGTACGTACCTTGGTTATGGACGAGGCGCATAAGTCAAGGTATTCTGTTCACCCTGGTGCAGACAAGATGTACTACGATCTTAAACATTTTTATTGGTGGCCAGGCTTGAAGAAAGACATTGCTATGTATGTAAGCCGATGCTTGACGTGCTCGAAAGTTAAAGCTGAACATCAGAAACCATTAGGATTACTGTAGCAACCGGAAATTCCTGAATATAAATGGGAACACATAGCCCTGGATTTTATTACCAAACTTCCTAGAACGAGTAGTGGGCACGACTCGATATGGGTTAAAGTGGACCGTATGACGAAGTCGGCTCATTTCCTGCAAATCCGAGAGGATTACAAGATGGATAAGTTGGTGAGGTTATACATTAATGAGGTTGTAACAAGGCACGAAGTGCCGGTGTCAACCATATCCGACCGTGATAGCCGATTTACATCGCGTTTTTAGCAGACGCTACAGAATGCCATGGGCACTCGATTAGATTTGAGTATCGTCTATCACCCACAAAGAGACGGTCAAAGCGAATGAATGATACAAACATTGGAAGATATGCTTAGGGCTTGTGTAATCGACTATGGTGGTAGCTGGGACACCCATCTACCATTGATTGAGTTCTCTTACAACAACAGCTACCATACGAGCATTGGATGCGCTCCGTTTGAAGCCCTGTATGGAAGGAAATATAGGTCTCCAGTTTGTTGGGCAGAGATTGGTGAAAGCCAGTTGACAGGCCCAGAGATCATTCAGGAAACAACAGGTGAGATTTTCCAGATCAAAGACATACTAAAAGCAGCGAGAGATCGCCAAAAGAGATACGCCGACAACCGTCGGAAACCTCTAGAATTCAACGTGGGAGATCGCGTTCTACATAAAGTCTCTCCCTGGAAAGGGATTGTATGATTTGGAAAGAAAGGGAAGTTAGCCACGAGATACATAGGACCATTTGAAATCACGGAAAGAATTGGTCTAGTGGCATACCCCTTTATTAAAGTAATTAACAAAGTTAAGGTTCAAAGTGTAATTAAGCAAATTAGGAGGGGGGAATAAGCGAATTAAAGTACAGGGACTAAAGTGTCATTTCTCAAACTCTAAAATGGGTATAAAAACCCCTTTAACAGCCCTTACCCCTTTAATTTAAACCTACAACCGTCACTCGCCTCCTTCCCCCTGCTCTACGACTCTCTACGCGGTATCTCCGGCCAATCGCTGCTACAGGCCGCCCAAAGTTGACCCCACGCAGGTAGACGACCACCGTCGCCTTCTATTTCACCCTATTCTTCTATCTCACAGCAGTTCGGGTGATTTTGAGTGTTCCCGAGTGAGTGAGCGCTGTTGAGAGTTCCTAGGGTGCTCAAATTGCTAAGTCATGTTAGAAATCGACTCCGGAGTGTGATTATGTACAACTTGAGTGGTTACAATGGCCGAAGGCTGCTTTGAGCACCCTGACATCCCTGTGACCTGCGTATGCATCTGAGTCCTGTCTGTGCGACTGTGAGCGATTGAATGTAGGTGTGCGATTGAGTAATGCAAATGAATGTGTGTATGCGATTGAGTTCGTTTTGTACGAATAAGCATGTGCGATTGAAAGTATGCGTGCGATTGAGTGTGAGTTATGCGAATGAGTGTGTGTGCAAATGAATGTTGTGTCATGCGAATGGGAGTGTGTGCATATGAATGTTGTGCCATGTGAATGTGTGTGTACGACTGAACATGTGTGTACGAATGAGTGTTGTGTCGTGCGACTGAATGGCGAATCGAACGAATGAAGGTTCATTCGTACGAATGAGGGTTGATTCGTGCGATTGGATGTTGAGTCGTGTGAATGAAGGTTGTTTGTGTGTGAATGCAATACTTATGTGTCAATGCAATTCTTGTGTGTAGTATGTGCATATCGTGTGATGTTAAGGTGACATTGACACTGTTACAATTGCTAATGACATTATTAATGTTAACACTATGAGTATTACTAATATTATCACAACTATAATCAATGTTAACATTTTCATGATTATCAAGACTAATATTGGTAAGTACTGATATTTACTAAGTACATCTCTAACTACAATGAAACCCTTACACTAATATCATTGGCAATGGTGACGATTCCAAGTACTTGGATCTATATAAGATCTAATACGTATGCCTACTTGTTTCAGTGTGTGTCGCGTGACCGATCCAACCCGAACCGACCGAATGCATCTAACTTTAACACTCAACAATAATTAATAATAGGTGGTTGAACGATTGTTGCTTCATCCTTTGGAATCTTTATTCATCTACTACTATCATCAATCAGGTGAGTTTCGTGACCCCTTTTTATTTGATTTATTACTTCAATTATTTACAAACTTGGGGGAAAACTATGCTCACCCTTTTCATGCTGTACACCTCATATTCTTGGAATTATCGTGTTACTGTTTTGTAAGTCCTTATCTGATACATGCATGAGTTTGCTGTGCGGTACTTGACTCACAATCATTTAATTTGGGTGTTGGAACTGACAGATAGGTATTGGTAGTACTATTGGGTTGACACCCCCACCCTCGTTTATTGGTATACTAGTTAGTACCAACAGTGGCTAGGAACGGGCCCTAGGGTGAATATATTCCGACAAATATCTGTGTGTACGTCATAGGTTTGGTTGTGATGCTCATGCTGTCATGTGATTTTGCTTACTTATAACTGTAATCATGATGTTACGCAAAATATTACAAAGCATCAATTTTGATTATTATTAAACCTGCAAACTCACCAACAATTATGTTGACCATTTTGAGCATATCTTTTCAGGTGATACAATTAACTGAGGATTCTAGGAGTGCGGCCTTAGTGGTGAATCTAGGATGCATTTTTGAGACTATACAATACTTGATATCCATTACTTGACATTGTTGGTCTGATTACATACAATTATACTTTTGGATACTTGTTCCCGGGTTGTGGGAATTTTATTACAATGTTAATACTTTTGTTAATACTTATGGCTATGTAGTCGTGGTTATTGACTAGGCACGACACAAGTCTCCCTAGTGCCGGGTGTCGTCATGACACGTTATTCATTCTATACATGTCTATTTTGCATTTCTATTGATTACAATGTGTTATGACGATCCCGTCTCGTTACATCCCCATGTTTTCTCTCTTAGCGGGGGTGTGACATCACACAACCAGAACTTACACTTGTAGAACTTGGCATAGAGTTGCTCTTCTCGTAATAATTTTAGTATCGCACGTAAACATTGATCATAGTCTTCCTTTGATAGGGAATAGATGTGGATATTGTTTACAAACACGATTATGATTTTATTCAATACGGCTTGCAATCCTGGTTCATCAAATCCACGAACACTGCTGGAGCGTTGGTCAAACCAAACGACCTGACTAAGAACTCATAATGCCCGTATTGAGTTCTAACGCTGTTTTTGGTATGTCATCCTCGTGAAGCCTCAATTGATGATAGCCCTATCGAAGATCGATCTTAGTGAAGTAAGAAGTTCTTTGTAATTGGTCGAATAGATCATCGATCCTAAGGAGAGGATATCGATTCTTCACGGTTAACTTATTCTACTCTCGATAACCAATACACATTCTGATGACCTATTTTCCTCTTAACGAATAGTATCGTTGCTCCCCATGGTGAATGGTTGGGTCGGATAAAACCCTTATCCAATAATTCCGGCAATTGGCTCGATAGTTCCTGCATTTCCGTTGATGCTAGTCGATATGGCGTCTTTGCTACAGATGTTGCTCCAAGAATCAAATCTATGCAAAATTCCACCTGTCGAGCAGGAGGCAATCCGGACAAGTCGTCAGGGAATACTTCCGGAAAGTCTCGCACCACCAGAATGTTCTCCAGTCCCTCCTCTTCTTTTGCTTTCTTTTCCACTACATGTGCCAAAAACGCATGACATTGCTTCTGCAGGCATCAACAAATCTTCATGCAGGAAATGACTCTTAAATCCCTTCCAGGTCGTTTTCCTTGAATCTTCAGTATTTCGGTTTCATGCTTCGATAACCAATTCATACGGTATTAAGTCTATGTCAAGGAAATGATCTTCTTGTACTTCTTTACAACCCCTAATTATTACCATTGCCATGTCAACCGACTAACTAATTTTTAAGCAACTGGGGTTCATATCAATTGAATGAGTAAATTCGGGAAAACAGAAGCTATCTCCTATACTAGTATCCAAGACATAGGTATTGATTGATGACAAGATGCATGCCCGTAACCACATTTGGGTCTTCTTGTCTACCTTATCACTTGCTTGCTTATTCAACTCTCTAACTTCTTTTTACTACTCACTAGATTTTCAAATGTCCCTCTTACATCTATATGGACTAAATGTCACAAGGTATGACATCAGCTTTGTCAACTCATGAAGTTGATCAGTATAAAGGGCACGACCTAACCCTACCATCGCATGATTCCAGAATTACAATTTTAACTCTTGCATTTCATTCCTCGGCTAGTAGTACTCAATCACCAAATCTTTGAACTAATCTCGAGTCATGGCTATCACAGCCTCACTAACTTAGACTTGAACTTGTCATGACCATTTCAGTTCTTTACCCATTATTGAACAACAACATTCTTCATCTTCTAGTTTTCAACATGGTTGTTAATACCCATTATAGTTTTCATTTCTCTCTATATAACGGGTCAGATCTACTATTTCCTTTTCTTGTAATACTCATTTGACTATTATGTCAAGAATCCCTTGTATGTACAACGAACCATGTTACCTTACGTTTCTACCATGACTTACTTCAATTAATCAGATTATCACGTAGCCCAGCTCAGGCACATTCTGAGTAAACAAGTTATGCTTATATATAGGGTTCCTCATTGTGTTCCCACCACATCCATGATATACTGAGAACAATGCTTAAACTGGTCACGTGACATCCGATTACTCCATCAAGGCATAATGCTATAGCGTTCAAACTGCTAATACTCCAAGTTCTGAGGTCAATCAATTGAAGAAGATAATACATATGAAGGGAGTATCAATACTCCACTGCAACTCTTCAAAGGCCATGTACATTCCAAACAAACATTCAATTTGCATAATTTCATAAATGTAAAAGGAGTAATGTCTCACTGGGGATAGGACTAGTGTCATAATATGATTCCCATGCAGACTCCAGGTAGATTAAAACTTATATAAGGGTAAAGATTATAGATGCTTCTTATTATTAATAAAGTCTTATAAGGACTGACACTGAGGTGTCCCAAGGGTAAAAATTATAGATGCTTCTTATTATTAATAAAGTCAAATACATAACGAGAGGATGCACTTACCTAAAGATTTCTCAAGGTATAAATGGATGATACAATGCCCATAATTTTCATATATAAGTATATCATAGATAGCATGTAAGGTAGGCTACTAAACATTGTCAAAAATGCACTTAGAACGTTCACATGTATATCATTGCACACATAACCCTATTATGCATACTACATGCGGGTACTTAGGTTATACTCTAGGTCAAATAATCCACCTAATTCTCCATAACCAAGGCTCTTATACCAATCTATCACACCCCTGCTTATAGCGAAAACACGAGGATGTAACGGACAGGATCGTCATAACACCTGGTTAGTTTACAGAGACATAATAAATGCAAAGATCCACGTGTCATGACGTCACTCGACACAATGGAGAGTTGTGTTGTGGTTAGTCAGTTCCACGGCTAGCATAGTCTATTGATTAATCAATATGAAATCCAACATGAAATCTAACAAATAGAAATGTTTAACACAGTATTCGTAAACGAGTTCAAATGATAGTCAAAACACTAGTGCAAGCCTATTAAAATCATGAGGGTCTTTACTAAGGCATCAGCTCTAGCAATCCTTTTTGATTATTGTCACCTGAAAAGATATGCTCAAAAGTCAACACATGGTTGGTGAGTTCATAGGTTTAAACATAATTTGAAAACTTATTGCTGTGTATGAGATTATGGATCATAAGTGTATACAGTTTATCACAAGTAATATCACATAAGCA
The DNA here is from genome assembly GCA_024085815.1 of Flaveria linearis. Lineage (NCBI taxonomy): Eukaryota > Viridiplantae > Streptophyta > Magnoliopsida > Asterales > Asteraceae > Flaveria > Flaveria linearis. Next base: position 66,598,353 of record CM044008.1, read on the forward strand.
TCACATGAGCATCACAACCAAACCTATAATGAACCACACAGCAATTGTCGGAACATAGTCACCCAGGGGTCGATCATAACAACATTCAGTATATATATATGTATATATATACATATATATATTAATATATATGTATATACTATCTTAATAAGCAAATGAGAAGGGCAATATAGTCTTTTCACCTAAAACTCTTAAAATTAAGAGATGTGCAACTCTTATAGCACATGTTACAACTCACATAGCTTTCTTGAAATCCCCCACCCCCCCAACCCACAACCCTGTTCAAAATTCAAATAGGGTTACTTCACATTCCCTATGTTCTTCTTAGAACGGATGCGGGTGCCCTAACCCCTTAATCACCAATGGATTTGAAGCTTTTTTATACATTCCGATAGAATCATCGACGCCGATCTCTCTTAGAGCATACACATCCTCTCCGGCGGGGGTTTCGATGGTGAGAGATTTCGATTTGGTGGAGAGAAATCCGTCGACGGTGAGATCTTGAAACACGGTAATGTAGAACATCACGCGGCGGCTCTTCGACGAAGATTATCTTCGGTGAAGGACGAATTGAAGAAGAATGACATCCACAAGGGTGTTATTATGGCCTCTTTTAACACCTTCGTCTTCTACTGCTGATGTTGCTTCTATCGCTGCTGCTTCACGTCTATCTTCTTCTTCATATTCATATTCATCTTCTTCTATCTGTTTCAAGGTGTCTGATTCACGAATTTCGTTCATCAGGAAGCAGGTAAACGTAAATCCCACTTTCTGTTTATGATTTATCGCTCTCGATTGTAAAGGGGTGTGTTGGTGTGTAATTGATTGAACCGATCAAGGAATTGTTATGATATATGTTGGATTTGTGTTAACCTGCTACTATTTCCGACGATGAACTTCCCCATGTTCATTTTGATATATGTTGGATTTGGGTTAACCTGAGACTTTTTGTTAGTTTTGTGGAGTGCAACTACATTTCTTTTTGTTAATAAAATCAATCTTTATTGTGCAATGTCAAGATTTAAAGTTGTCGCGTGTTTGTTGTTGACATTATGAACCTGATTGTGTAGAATTCAAAACCAATTTTAGCACTATTTATGTTTGAATCCAATTGCAGGCAATGGATAAAAAAGATTCTAAGCAAGTTTCTACTATCTTTAAGCAAGTTCTTGAATCTAATTGCAGGCAATGGATAAAAAAGTTTCATAGTTTGAATCTTTATATGAAATATGGCTGTAAAATGACCAATTTCTTTCATGGGTGCTTATAAAATCTGAAAATTTTGTGGATTTCATCTTTGTTTTGTGTTTCTAACTTTCTTGTACATGGGTTTTTGAGAAAATATGGTTGGTAAAGGAGGGTATGTAGATGAGAGGAAAGAGAAAGAGTTCTTGACAGAAATAGGAACACTTGGTCATGTAAATCATCCAAATGTTTCATCTCTCTTGGGTTGTTGTATTGATAATGGTCTTTATCTCATCTTCCAGTTTTCCTCAAAAGGTTCTGTGGCTTCTCTTCTTCATCGTACTATTTCCCATCATTTTCTTGATTTGTTTCTTGAAAATTAACAAAGGAAGTTATTATGAACATTCATGATACTTTTAGTTTTGTTCTTCTTTTAAATTCATCATTATATTTGTTAAAAACAAATAGAAAAAAACACTTTAAAAGGGGAAACTCTCAAAATTTTTACCTATTTTTCTTTATCAATATATTCAAGGGTAAGTGTTAAGTTGTTAATGTAGGATTCTATGTGCCCAAGACACATAAAATATTGATGTGGTTAGTACGTTATGATCCAAGTCGGGTTATACCCAATAACAAGCTTAGCAAACACCAATTAATGTTTAATTGATGATATGATCATGCAATTAAATATTTACACCAATTAATATTTAATTGATGATATGATCACGCATTTAAATATTTACACCAATTTAGAAAATGGGTTTTCTAAATAAGTTGCATATGAGATGAAACAATTTATTGGGATATTTTGTTCTATAATATTATTTGTAATGTTATCTAAGTAAGTTAAATAACATTACAAATTAATAATAGGATTGTATGAATTATACAATTAAAAGGTTAGTTGTATATATATCTAATAAAGGCTAGTTATATGTGTGTGTTTAAGTTTAATTTGTAAAAGACTTCTTTTTTCTTACATGTGACCGTCCCCTTTGAGTGGGAGACAAGCATGCAAGGGTTATTCCCTTGATGCACACACACATGCAAGGTGGTCTACCCACTAACTAGATAAAAGAGAGGTTCTCTCTTTCCTTTCAACATACACACATTACATGCAACAAAGAAAGCTTTCTATTCTCTCTAAAAGAGCTACGGTTCCAGCAGCTCAATTTGAAGGTTTTTTGAAGCTGAGCTACGGTTCCAGCAGCTTGATTTGAAGGGTTTTGAAGCTTCTTTTGGTGGTGAATCTTCCTAACAAGAAGGTGTTAGCATACAAGCTTGGGGTATAGACACTTGAGGATCCCTACACTTGGGTTCTTAGCCATTTGAAGCATCTCAAATCTCTTTCATCTTGATCGATTTTCTGCTGGAGAAAGGTATCAAATCACAGCTTCATATGGCTGTGATTTTATGTACATTTGTGTATGTTCATAGCTTGTCCATTCACATATTTAAGATCCTATTGTTTTGGGTTTTTGTTTTCATCTTAAAACTACATTTAGAACACAAAATTTTCAGATTATAAACTTGTTATAATCCTTAACATCCGCTGCGTTTTTCTGAAAGTTTAAAAGGTTAAACGATGTTTTAGTGTTCTAACAAACCCAACAATGGCATCAAGAGCCGGTTATGTGGATGACTTGCTTGTTTTATCTTTTGAAATTGGTTTTAAAAGATGTTATTAGACATGTTATAGGCTGTTTTTTGGGCTGGAATATTATGTCTTGTTGAAACCCCAACTTTCAAGGTTATATTACACATGCTTGTGATTAAACCTTGAAAGATATGTATGTTGATATGTTGATTGTTTGGACAATATTTAAAACCAAAAATTTCAGTTTATGTTGGCTGAAATTTAAAGGTTTTAAGTGGGGTTTCATTATATATTTTGATGATTTGATCATTGGATGTTTTAGTGCATAACCTAGCCATTGACCTTGTGATTGTTTGGATGTTTATGATGGTTGTGTTCATTCATTCAATTTGGTTGTATAATCTATTATTTGGTTTTTGTTCCAAGTGTAATTTATTTGTTATTGGGATGTAATAAATAGATTAGTTATTTTCATATTTCTAGAAATCTTGTATTAGGACATTATTTCTTGTAATATGAAGAAGGACGTGACAAAAGCACAAAGAGAAGACACAAGAAACATGGAGCATTTGGATGCGGTTTCTAGTGGGAGGTTCTTGGACCTTTTGATGTGTTTGATCCTTAGAAAGACCAAATGACAACACTTGTGATGGCAAACAAGTGTTGTCAACATAAGGGCTATGGTTATGCACATATGATTGTTAATGTTTATGCTTGTTTAAATGTTTGTTGTTTGTTTGAATGGTTGATGTTTTGACATGAATAACAAACTCATTAACATCTTAACAAGCTGAAAATTGATGGTTCTAAAAGTTTATATAAGGTTATTAAAATGGTTTAATGATTTTAAAAGATTAAAATAGGTTTTAATCAAAGAACCATAGGGTACCTTGTATTTGAAAGCATGCAAATACAAGTACATAGAGTTTTCTAAACTAGAATTATGAAACCTCTAAACATTTAACAAACAAGTTAAACACCATCCTTTTACACAACACTTAGGTTACTTGCAAACTCCTAGTGGGATAAAGGTCACCTAACCACTTTGAGGGAACTTGTAACTTGAGGTGAGAATACCATACTTGTGGGATAAAGGTCACCTAACCACTTATATAGTAAACTCACACGTGTGTGTAAGTAGGACGACTTAATTTGTAAAATATATTGAATGGATCACCTAAAATATATTTTATAAAAGGTGTTGATGGGATAAACATGCCGTTATAAACATGAGATGTTCAAACGATCCCATACCACTAGAAGTTACAATAGGTTGTAATTATCATTTATGACTACCTTGTTTATTTAAATAATGGGATAAAGGTCACCTAACCAATATTTAAATATAACGTTGGATTCTAAAATTTTATTTATTAATGGTCTATGAGACATAAAGGGTATTAATAAATGAAATATAATTATATCAACGATTACTAATAGAACTTTGTAAAATCTTGTAGATGGCCGACAACAACAACGCTAATAATGATGTACCAAACCAAAACAACCAATCCCTAAGGGCGATCCTTCAAAGGGATCGTCTAACACCTAACAATTTCATGGATTGGTACCGCAACTTGAGAATTGTTCTCAAACAAGAAAAGCGGGCCTACATCCTTGATGACCCCATCCCCGATGAACCTAACGAGGAAGATGTGGAAGCATATAATGATTGGGTTAGATATGTAGAAGACTCCGTCCAAGTCTCTTGCCTAATGTTAGCAAGTATGACACCCGAACTCCAAAAGGAGTATGAGCTCCATGGAGCTTATGACATGATCACTCAGTTGCGGGAAACGTTCCAGCAACAAGCTAGAGTGGAGCGCTACGAAACGGTTCAAGCGCTTAATGCATGTCGGATGGAGGAATCCCAATCAGTTTCATCTTATGTTCTTAAGATGAAAAGCCACATCGACCGCCTTGAAAGGCTGAACTGTCCCGTCTCAAAAGAGTTGGCCACGGATTTGATCCTTAATGGCCTAACTAAAAGGTTTGAGGCATTCGTCATGAACTACAACATGAACGGATGGGACAAGAGCATAAATGAACTTCATTCTATGCTCAAATCAGCTGAGGCGGGAATGGGTAAGAGAGTTTTACCCGTTCTCACCATAAATGAAGGTGGGAAAAAGAGAAAGTCTCTACCCCCTCCTAAGGCGACTGGTGCCAAAGGAAAGGGGCAAGTTTGGGGAAAGGGGAAGAAGGATGTTAGGGCGCAACCTCCAAAGCCTAAGGAGAAGAAGCAAAAGGTTGCCGTCAACGACCCATGCTTCAAATGTGGTGAGATAGGGCATTGGATGAGAAATTGTCCAGTCTATCTCAAAGAGTTGAGAGAAAAGAGGGATGCGGGGCAAACCTCAGGTATAATTTACATGATATATGTTGAGCTAAATGTTATTTCTTCTAACACATGGGTATTAGATACCGGATGTGGAACTCACATTTGTAATTTGTTGAAGGGGTTCAGAAGAAATGAGCATTATGCTAAAGGGGAAATAAGTCTCTTCATGGGCAATGGTGCAAAGGTTCATGTGGAAGCCCAAGGAGACTACATTTTGAAGCTTCCAAGTGGTTTGGAAGTTATTTTAAGTAATGTATTATATGCTCCTAGCTTGACTAGGAACATAATTTCTGTTTCCCGTTTAAGACAATATGATTATGATTTCAAGTTTGTTGACAATGATATTCATGTTTCTTTAAATCATGTATTTTATTTTAAGGCTATACCTTGTAATGGTATTTATGAATTAGTTCATGAAAACGCAACATATGATAGCTCTATATACCAAGCAACCACCAAAAGACTCAAATTAGATTTGAGTGATACCTACCTTTGGCATTGCCGTCTTGGTCATATAAACAAGAAACGTATACAAACGCTTCAAAAGAATGGTCTTTTAAAAACAAATGAATGTGATTCATTTGATGTATGTGAATCTTGTTTACAAGGAAAAATGACTAAGGCACCCTTTAGTGGAACTAACGAAAGGGCAAAAGATTTATTAGGCATCATACATTCGGATGTATGTGGTCCTTTTAAGCCAATAACTAGGAATGGTGAGAGATACTTCATTACCTTTACCGACGATTATAGTCGCTATGGGTATGTGTACTTATTAAGGCACAAGGATGAAGCTTTTGAAATGTTCAAAATCTTCAAGAATGAAGTAGAAAATCAACTCAACAAATCAATTAAAGTTCTCCGTACCGATAGAGGCGGTGAATACCTAAGTGATGTTTTTCAAGATCATCTTAGGAGTTGTGGGATTATCTCACAACTCACTCCACCTGGAACACCACAACATAATGGTGTGTCTGAGAGGAGGAATCGAACCCTATTGGATATGGTTCGATCTATGATGGCTAAAAGCACATTACCTCTATCATTTTGGGGTTTCGCTTTGCTCTCCGCGGCTCGTATTCTAAATATGGCCCCAACCAAAAAGGTGGAAAGGACACCTTTTGAGATATGGCATGGAAGAGTTCCATCCCTATCATACTTAAGGGTTTGGGGATGTGAGGCTTATGTTAAGACTCCCACCCCAAACAAATTGGAAGTCCGATCTACCAAGTGTATCTTTGTTGGATATCCTAGAGATTCTATGGGATATTATTTCTATGATCCACTGGAACAAAAGGTGTTTGTTGCCAGAAAGGGTGAGTTCTTAGAAGCAAAGTTCCTTATTGAAGGAGCTGGCAGTAGAACAGTGGATCTTGAAGAGGATCAAGAACCACAACCCTATACACGTTTGGTTGAAACTAGCACTCAACATGAGGATGTTGAGGAAGATCAAGGGGTTGATCAATACACACAAGACGTTCGCAGAAGTGGTAGAACTAGTAACCCACCTGAAAGATATGGATTTTTTATGGATGGATGCTATGTGGTAGATTCTGATGAACCAACCACATACCATGATGCAGTGTCCAATACGGATTGTGACAAATGGCTTGAAGCCATGAACGTTGAGATGCAATCCATGTATGACAATCAAGTATGGGACTTGGTTGTACCACCTCTTAACTCCAAGGTAGTTGGAAGTAAGTGGGTTTTCAAGAAGAAGACTGATATGCATGGAAACTTGGATACTTATAAAGCTAGACTTGTAGCAAAGGGTTTCACTCAAACTCAAGGGGTTGATTATGATGAAACCTTCTCACCTGTTGCAATGCTAAAGTCTATAAGGATATTGTTTGCCATAGCTGCTCATTATGATTATGAGATTTGGCAAATGGATGTCAAAACCGCTTTCCTAAATGGATATCTTGAGGAAGATGTCTATATGGTTCAGCCTGAAGGTTTTGTTGATCCAAAACATCCTAATAAGGTATGCAAGTTAAAGAAATCAATCTATGGATTGAAACAAGCATCGAGAAGCTGGAATCATCGTTTTGATGAGGAAGTGAAGAAATTTGGCTTCATCAAAAACGCTGATGAAGCTTGTGTGTATAAGAAGGCTAGTGGGAGCACAATAACCTTCCTAGTATTGTATGTTGATGACATACTACTATTTGGAAATGACATTCCAACCTTGGAAGGTGTAAAAACCTGGCTTGGAAGTTGTTTTTCCATTAAGGATCTTGGTGAAGCCGCCTATGTTCTGGGAATAAAGATCTATAGGGATAGATCAAGGCGGTTGATTGGTTTGAATCAAAGTGCATACATTGATAAGATCTTGAAAAGGTTCAAGATGGAAAACTCTAAGAAAGGCACCGTACCTATTCAAAGAGGAACGATGTTGAGTACGTCTCAATGTCCAAGCTCAAAGGATGAGCAAGATAAAATAAAGGGAATCCCATACGCATCTGCTATTGGATCCATCATGTATGCAATGATATGCACTCGACCGGACGTGTCATGCGCCTTAAGCATGACAAGCCGTTACCAGCAAAATCCTGGAAACAGTCATTGGATGGCTGTTAAGAACATACTTAAATACCTAAGGAGGACAAGAGATATGTTCCTAATCTATGGATCTGGTGACGAGGAACTCGTTATAAAAGGTTACACGGATGCGAGTTTCCAAACCGATCGTGATGATTCTCGGTCACAATCGGGATACATCTTCATTCTAAATGGAGGAGCGGTCTCTTGGAAGAGCTCCAAGCAGGATGTGGTGGCTCTATCAACTACAGAATCAGAATACGTCGCCGCCTCATTGGCAGCTCAAGAAGCTGCATGGTTGAAGAAATTCATTGCCGATCTAGGGGTTGTCCCTTCCATTCAGGACCCCCTAGAGATCTTTTGTGATAACGAGGGTGCAATTGCTCAAATCAAGGAACCCCGTGCTCATCAAAAGACTAGGCACATTGAGCGGAGATTCAACTATATACGAGATGAAGTTGAAAAGGGAAAGATATGTATTCGCAAAGTTCACACGGATCAAAACATTGCGGATCCTCTCACGAAGCTCCTTGAAAAGGCAAAGCATGAAGGTCATACTTGTGCCATGGGACTTCGATATTCTAGTGACTGGATTTGATCTGTATATTTTGTATTTGGATATGTGGAACTTTTATTATTTGAATAAGATTATTTGGTTATAATGTTTCAATTAATATTCCAATTTAGCATGTTTAATCCATGAGTAAATTAATTACTCTAAATGTCCGTAGTCGTTCAAACTTGTGGGAACAAGTGTGAGGGTAAGACTATTATGAACTTGGATTGGTTGATATTCATAAGGATGAATATAGAGCAATGGGTTGCTACCAAGGTTCATAGATATTTGTGGGATCAAATATTGGACTAACCCGCATCTCAAATTTTACTACATGGAATCTAATCGATTGATCATAAGTAAATTTGAGTAAAGGCGAATATCATTTGGTATCCTCCGACCTGAGATACATATTAGATTTTGATATTCACTAAGTATTATACCTTGAGCTAATTCTTCACTGTCCTGAAATAGTGGACAGTACATAAGGGTATGTTCAGGTATAACACGAGGTGTTTGTGAGAAACGTATGTAGTCAAGATGGAATTTGTTCCTCTTATTCGTTGAGAGTTAGATGTCTAAGGCCTGATTAAGTTAAATCAACAAGGAATGATCATTCTATGTTCTTGGATTTAACATGACATCTGTAACAAAAGGATAGATGATTGATTCTCCTAAATCATTTCAAGTAGGGTACTTGAATGAGATGATGTTATTGAATGGCTATAAGTCATGCGTATTAAGGGTAGTAAACCGTTGTTAGGCGTCATTTACTGCTTGCATCAATATTCTATGAATCTTGGGCAAGTGGGAGATTGTAGGATTCTATGTGCCCAAGACACATAAAATATTGATGTGGTTAGTACGTTATGATCCAATTCGGGTTATACCCAATAACAAGCTTAGCAAACACCAATTAATATTTAATTGATGATATGATCATGCAATTAAATATTTACACCAATTAATATTTAATTGGTGATATGATCACGCATTTAAATATTTACACCAATTTAGAAAATGGGTTTTCTAAATAAGTTGCATATGAGATGAAACAATTTATTGGGATATTTTGTTCTATAATATTATTTGTAATGTTATCTAAGTAAGTTAAATAACATTACAAATTAATAATAGGATTGTATGAATTATACAATTAAAAGGTTAGTTGTATATATATCTAATAAAGGCTAGTTATATGTGTGTGTTTAAGTTTAATTTGTAAAAGACTTCTTTTTTTTACATGTGACCGTCCCCTTTGAGTGGGAGACAAGCATGCAAGGGTTATTCCCTTGATGCACACACACATGCAAGGTGGTCTACCCACTAACTAGATAAAAGAGAGGTTCTCTCTTTCCTTTCAACATACACACATTACATGCAACAAAGAAAGCTTTCTATTCTCTCTAAAAGAGCTACGGTTCCAGCAGCTCAATTTGAAGGTTTTTTGAAGCTGAGCTACGGTTCCAGCAGCTTGATTTGAAGGGTTTTGAAGCTTCTTTTGGTGGTGAATCTTCCTAACAAGAAGGTGTTAGCATACAAGCTTGGGGTATAGACACTTGAGGATCCCTACACTTGGGTTCTTAGCCATTTGAAGCATCTCAAATCGCTTTCATCTTGATCGATTTTCTGCTGGAGAAAGGTATCAAATCACAGCTTCATATGGCTGTGATTTTATGTACATTTGTGTATGTTCATAGCTTGTCCATTCACATATTTAAGATCCTATTGTTTTGGGTTTTTGTTTTCATCTTAAAACTACATTTAGAACACAAAATTTTCAGATTATAAACTTGTTATAATCCTTAACATCCGCTGCGTTTTTCTGAAAGTTTAAAAGGTTAAACGATGTTTTAGTGTTCTAACAAACCCAACAGTTAAAAACTCAAAACAAGGTTTTTTTAACCTATTTTTCCTTCTCAAATGAGATATTGTAGGCAATTTCTATGGTTGTTTTGAAAAAAATAATAACCAAAGGGCCTTTGGTATCAATTAAAACAAAGTGTGTATTTCTAAATGTATAAATCTTTGGTATCATACCTTTTTTTCTTCATCAATAGTATTGTTGTTCATTAACACACACTAAAACATTTATCTTTTTCCCCCTAATTTTAGTAGTTGGTTTGTACACCAACCAAAATCATTTTTATCCTTACCTTGTTTAGGTGTAATTACAATTTTTTTAGGTTTTTTTCCTTAGATATTATTGCATGTTTATATTTTTGTAATGTGTTGTCCTAGGGAAACAGTCTCCAGAGATTATTGAATGTTGCTGCCTTTGCGGTTTATGGGTATGCTTCATCTGAATGAAGGCATTGTAAAACGTTCAATCTACCTATGAAGCTGTGTCGTTGTTTGGTATGTTCTAAACAAGATTATCTACCTATTGCATTTTGAAATTACTTGTAGGCTGCACTTGACCCGGAAGTCGAAAAGTCAATAGCTGGTCTTTATACAGAACATAGTAACAACACAGTTTTGCAGATTGCTTGTTTTGTGTGTATTTTTCTGCACAGAATGAAAAGATATTTCATTCTATTGCTTCTTTAAACAACATTTATATATTTAAAATTTGAAACCTGTAAGAGCCCTGTTAATCCATGTACTTAAACAACTTTTAAACAACTTTTAAAGTTACATTGTATTATTAATCCATGTACTTAAAAGTAAAAACTTATTTATAACATGTTTGTGGAAATGAATATTCATTAGACAGTAACTTCTTGAAAAGGGTGTATTAAGACAATGTGGTGATTTCGTATGATTCTTTTGAAATAACAGTGGTTTAATGCTCTATTTGTGGTACTGGATTAGTGTTTTAGTGTAATTTAAGATGAGTTTTGTAACTTTGTTGTTGATTTAATGTCATTGTTCTTTATTGCATCTTTATTACTAAAAGTCACACATGTAATTTCAAACGTGAGCATACTCTAGCACCCACTGGACAATAATTCTGATAGAAATATGCTTTTGACTCAGATCTCAGTTTATTAACTTTTGGTAGCAAAACTAAAGATAGATTTTATTATCCAACGTATGACAGATTTTATTATCCACCATGTTTTATTTTACTATTATTATAATTTTTTGATAGCCTATAATGATCATTACCGTTTCAATATTTTATATCCATAGGTTGGAAATTTGGTTGAACCTTTGATGAATGGATTCTTGGTGGAATGACATTAACTTCTTTAATAGGCGTTGAAAGGAGACATGGTAAGTTGTCCTTATTTATTAATGAGAAAATTCATTGACTTTGGTTTGAGTTTCATTAAAATACTTAAATTGTTCCTCAACAACCAAAAAAGGCAACGGTTGAGTTTGGTGGAAATATATTTTGTAATTATTGTATATAAATGATATTTACATTTTGTTTTTAATTTATAGAAAAAAACAATGGTTGAGTTTGGTGGTGTGCTACGTTCAAATGTTTTCAATTACCAATGCTTAAATTAGTCAAAGCTATACTTGTTTTATTTATTTTTAATATCTTCAAATCACCCGTTTCTAATTCTATGTTGCTAATTTTTTAGGGGCACCGTTTCTAATTCTATGTAAATCAAGATTTCCTATACTTTTGTACATTTCACATTAAATTTGAAGATACAAGGCAGGATGGTTTTGATAGCTACAATGAAGTTTTGGTTTATTCTGTTATTTTTCATAGGTTGATATATATAAATAACTTAAATGTTGAATTCAATCTTCTAACTTGAAGGTTTATGTTAACTATGGTTTGCTGCAGAGAAATATTGGAGCTAAGAGGGTGTTTGACCTAGCTTTTTTAACAAAGCTTATAGTTTTTTTAGTTTTTTAATTATAAAATAAGCTTAACTTGATGTTTGCTTTAGATTATTAAGCTTATTCTTATTAGCTTATATAAGATATTCTGAAGGAGAGTGCTATATTGTAAATTGTCGCCGCCGCATCACGCGAGCCTCTCACTAGTATATATATATGTGTGTGTGTGTATGTATATATATATATGTGTGTGTGTGTGTGTATATAGGCACATTAAAACCGGAACAGCATACATATATGTAAACATCAAAATGCATAGCACACATCCATTGCCATATATATACATACATGACATTATATATACATATGAGTGATACATACATGCATACATTCACATACATGAACCATACATACACACATATATAAGATACATACACCCAACAAATACATGTATATATATACACAGCAAACACACACAACAACTACACACACAGCAGCCTTCGGCCGCTGTGCTTGGTCCTCTCGACCCACACACAAGATGCACGACCCACATCGCGCATATCAGCTTCAGCCCATGTTTGTTGCCTTCGGCTACTTTGACGGCTGTGTTTGATGCTCTCGACAAACACAGCGCACACGCACACAGTACACGCACAGAAACACACGCAAGGCAGACACACAATAAATACTCACATTACCTCTTGTACAGGCATATACATACACAATTAACACACGTAACATACATATACACATCTACTGCAGTATACAACATATATATATATACATTTTAATCATATATATACTCACATCATCATATATACATACATACAAACATGCAAAGCTGCTGCGTTTTCTTCAGATATACATACTACACGCACATATACATATATACAAACTGCCTAAATACATTCACAACAGCCTCAGCTGCTGTGTCCTCTTCAAACACACAACATACACACACAATCACATATACATTGCATACATACACACTCCGTCACATATATACACACGGACCGTAACCGAAGATTGCTGCGTGGTGTTTATTCGTCCCGACGAACACCGAAACATCAACACAACACCATCGAAACACCGTCAAACACTCTGTGCAATCGTGGTATGAACCGTATCTCCCGAAAAAAACCGAACCGCAATATCGACACAGAACCACACGAAAATAAACGAAACAAAGTCTAAACGGATTGTGTAACTGCGAATCAACAAAATGACGGCGGAAAGAGGTTGTAACGGGGGTTCACGGTGAAGGAGCAGCGGCCGTAGGGTTTCGAAAGGGTCCGATTTCATGCGCACGTATGTATATATATTTTTGTTATTTGCAGTTTGGTCCTCAACTTTAAATTAATTATTCCCTTGAGTTTAGTTAAATTATAATTTAAACCCTCTATTTTAATTATATTAATAATAATATTACTGATATTAATAATCTTAATATCAATAATAATACTAATAATAATAATATTTATAATAATAATAATTATAATATTTATCTAATTTATCATATATTATAAAAGTTCGGACTAATGCGCAAGAAAATTAAGACGGGATTCGGTCCGAAAAAGAATTAATTGCGAAAAATAAATAACACACGAATAGAGTTAACGAGCTTATCGTTAATTAACGGGCCTGTTAGTGACGGATGTTAAGCTAGATGTTCTTCAACATAGTTTAATACTTAGTTGTACTTAATTTGTTTTCTTTCTTTGATAGCTCTAGATTTTTAGGTAATATGGTTTATTTAATCACCTAGCGTTCATTAGTGCATGATCGTTTGATGGTCACTCAACAGAAGGTTTTTCTCTAAACCCACCGTTGAACAACACTCAGCAAGAGTCTATGAAGAGTTGATCATAATATAGCAAGTAACAAGCAGTAAATAAACACAGAATGTAAATTTTAAAGGTACTTTTATATATTGCTTCTCAACGCAAAGGATTACAAGACTCTTGGACTCAAATCGCTTCTAATGAGTTATAAGGAGAAGATATATATAATACTACCTACAGCCGGATATACTTTGATACCAGCTGGAAACCTCTAACCAAATATCTATACTACAAGACTATAGGTGAGGTATCTTAGACATTTTTCCTAAGAGTTGGTAGTCAGGACATGTCCCTGACTTACCTTTTGTCACCAAATAAAGTTGGTAACATGTACTATCATAAAAAGATGAACAGTAGAATAAAGTATGGTCAACAACATGGCTCTTTAGGAAGATGTCATGCTGTATCAGAGGTCTGCAGCGGACTGTCAGGGACCATACTTATATCTACTGGACATAGCAATGTCTTTCGAAGGATAAAAATGCTTCGGAAGAATAACTTCCGAAGCCACTTATACTTCGGAAGACTGCTTCTTCCAAGGCTTGGAGTCTTCTTTGTCTTCGGAAGCAGACTTTGTCTTCAGCACCTTCTTCAGACTTTGTCTTCGGATGTCTTCAGACTTTGTCTTCAGAAGTCTTCAGACTTTGTCTTCAGCTCTTTCATCAGACTTTGTCTTCGGAAGCTTTCAGACTTTGTCTTCAGCTCTTTCATCAGACTTTGTCTTCGGAAGCTTTCAGACTTTGTCTTTGGAAGATAGTCTTCAGCTGTTGACTTCAGCTGTTGTCTTCAGCTGTTGACTTCAGCTGTTGTCTTCAGCTGTTGACTTCAGCTTTTGTCTTCAGCTGTTGACTTCAGCTATTGTCTTCAGCTGTTGACTTCAGCTGTTGTTCATCAGACTCTCAGAAGATCTCATGCTTAGCTTCGGAAGCCCTTGAATATGGCACCAAAATGACTACATGAAGTGGTTTTGGTTGCACCAGCCTTATCATGACCCAACAAACTCCCCCTAGGCTGATGCTACCAAAACTTCACTTCCCTCTTCTTCTCAAAACTCTCAGCACCATTGAAAGTAAGTGTTTATCAGTTTCTTCATTCTTTCCTGATGTGGTGCTGAGGAGTTTGTACAAATCCTTGGTAGAGAAAACCTCCACTCTGTCACCTTGGATTATGTGTACCCTTTGTTGTGGCCTTCTGAAAAGAGTTAGTTGATGGGAACTATAGTCATATAACTATCTAACTATTGGTTCCAATTCCGGACCATCCACTATCTATAGAAAGGTTGTGCCTTTGGTGGTTGGTCTTTCCTTGTCTTCCGGTCTTTTCAACTTCAACTCTTCTTCAATCTTGGCTCTTGTATTCAGTTCAGCCAAGTGGAGACCGCTGATATGATTTCTGATGTGTGCAGCAGTCTCGGAGTTGGAGGGATTGGAGAATGGCTTCTCTGCAAGCTCAGCAATGTCAAATCTGCTGAGATGCAGTAGAGAAGTGGCATTGAGCCGGTTGGTTTCACCATTCTCCCTCTCCACAACAAAGTTGTGAGAAGGTTCATCGAACCTCCACCGGATTATAGCTTTCCTAGGTCCAGGAGATTGACTAGAAATCCTGTCCTCTTTCCTTGTATCCAGTAGAGTCACCAGTTTCCTTCTTAGTCTCTTCTCTTCAGCATTGAGGGTATCAGAGTTGAGACCAAGAAGTCTTACAGCCTGGCCCAAGGTATCTCTAGGCAACTCAAGACATTGTCCTAGGGTGAGGGTGTTTGAAGAGTTATCAACATAGGTGATGTTGATAAGGTCTCCCTCACAGGAGATGCTGCTCACAGTGATGCAGTTGATGAGCCTAGTCATGAACTCCTTTATCTCCTCGAAGGAGAGATGTTGAGAAATCTATGGGGATGATCTTGGTTTTTATTGGGTAGGTTCAGGTTTAGTGGTTTTTGGTTGTGTTATGGGTTTTAGGATGGGAAGTTTGGGTGGTTGAGGTGATGTGGTAGGTTTTGGTAGAGTTGTGGGTTCAGGGGTGAAGGTTTCATCAGTGGGTTCGGTTTTGATGGGAAATGGGATTTGTTCTTCTGGTGTGGGTGTGGTTTAGTAGTTGGCTGTGGTTGAGTGGCTGGGGTGAAGACCATTCCCTGTCCCCTCCTGTACATCTCCTTCCTTTTCCCCATACAGATGTCAGCTTTTATCTCACTGACTATCCGCTGGAGTGTCCTTTCGGACATAGGTCCCACCTGCCTACCAGAGAAGCCATGAGCCCGGAGATAGTCTTTCATCCAGGCTTTGTCATTGGACTTCTTGGTGACAGTGACCCCCTTTTCTTCCTCCCTCTACTTCCTCTCCTTCAACTTCTCCCTGACAGCTTTCTTCCTTTCCTTCTCCATTTGGTCCTGCTCTTTGTTGTGGAGCAGCAGGATCATGTCATCATCATGTGGAGACAGTTCAGGAAGACTGAAGCCTCTTGAGAGTAGGAATTTAATCCTAGCCTCTCTCAGCTGTAGATCTGCTTCCCTTTGTTCTTCTTTTTCCTTCTCCAAGGCCAACCTGGCTTCTTCTTCTTGCCTTAGCCTGGTTGACCTCTCCAAAGTCACCAACTCCTCTAGTGGTAGCAGGAGTACTTCCTCATTGACAGCTCCTAAGCTGATGAGCTGGTCAATAAGTGCTGTCCTTCTCTTAGTGTTGATTTCCTCCTGATTAGCTGCAGCTGCCTTGGAGCTAGCAGATAGCAACTTCTTAGCAGGAAACCTACCTTTCTTCTTGAGCTTTTCAATCTTTTCCTCTTCTCGAAGCTCTTCCGCAGTCAATTTCCTTTTGCCTTTGTCTTTGGCAGAGCTTGACTGTGGTGGTTCTTGGATGGAGGGTTCAGATTGAGAGAGAGGTTCAGCTGGTGTTTGGGATGGAGGTATATCAGAAATGTCCTCCCTGCTCACCTCAGATGCTATTTCATCAATAACATCTGTGATGGCCAGTTCCTCGGACATTTGGAACAAACCTTCCGCAGCTTCCATCTCAGCTTCGGAATACTTGTCTTGTTCTTCCGAGGCTTCAATGTCAGCTTCGGAAGTTTCAGCCTGAGCTTCGGAAGAATAGGCTGCTGCAAGTTTTGTCCCATCTGTTTTAGTTGCTGGGCCATCAGTCCCCATTTCCCCTTCAAAGTTAATCTCAGGTTCCATGTGGACCTTAGGTTGACCAACTTCTTTCACAGTGGTAGAAGGTGCAGTCAGTCTTTAAAGCTCTTCAGCCCCAAAATAAATAAGTGTGGTGTCAGGGCTGGGCTGTTCTAAGGAGGATCTCAATACAAACTTTGTGAAAAGACTGTAGAGATCATGAAGCATCTTTGAGTCAATCTCTAGAAATGATTGAGATGACATAGGTAGTGTGATGAGTTGGGAAGTAAAGGACTGGGTCTGTGGTTCCTCAGATGTTTGTCTCTGAACTTTCTCCCCCTTTTTGGTAGCATCATCTTGAGAGCTTGATGAGCTAGAGGAAGAAGTCAATGAGACTTGAATAGGTACATGCCTAATAGACCTCTCCGTCTGTTTCTCAGCTAGTTTAGCCTTGAGATTGTTAATATCAAGTTGCTGAGTGGCAGTCCTTGATTCTAAGATCCTCATCTGTGATTCCAGGTTAGAGACCTTAGAAAGCAAGTATTGCAGTGTGAGTTGCATACTTCCCTTATCTTCATGCGAAGAATCACTGGGAGATGAGATAACATACCTAGTATGCTCAGTCTCACCACCAGATATGGCTTCTAGGCACCCTGGATACCTTTGCTCAAAGTCATCTCTTTCAGAGATGTCAATGGGCAAAGTTGCCGTAGACTCAGTCCTAATGATGTTACCACTGTCCTGAGAGCTCAATGAGAGACTCTGAGTAGTGGCAGCTGAGCCTATATGAGTCCCCTCCACATCAGTGGGACTCACCTAAGTAATTGGCTGCTGATGGGGGCTAGAGACAAGGGATCTCTCTTGGCTCTGTTGATCTTTCAGAGGGTGTTGTATATCAACTTCATGGCCATGGAGAGATGTAATCTCTTCATCAGTGCGGAGTAAAAGGTCAGTGAAAGACAAGGAGGTTAAACCTACTGACCCGGGACCTAGATCAATGTCTACAGGCATTGTGCCTTTGGTGGGGCTGTCCCTTGAAGGCTGCACAGGGGAGTGTAAAGACTCACCCTGTGGGCTTAAGGCTTGGGGTTCGGGCTCTTGGGTTTGAGACTGAGGAGGCTCAAAACCCACATTGAAGTCAATGGTGAAGGAAGGTGTGACCTTGGACTGAGTGGGAGCCCATGATTCCACTCTAGCCCTTTTGGTTTGAACTGATGGAGCTTGTTCAATCAGAGTAGATTGAACAAGGGTTCGTTTGGGGCGTCTCTGGTAAGTGATTCTGATGGGTAGGGAAGGTGTTGTTGGCATTGTGGTGGAGGTTGCTAGTGTGGGTTCATCACCTGTGGGGATAACAGGGATGTCACTAGGAGCTATGCGCTCAGTCATCTCTGGAGGTAATGGAGTGTACCTTCCAGTGAAGTTGATTGACATCTTCTTCAATGTTTTGAAGATGGTAGGTCTCTCTTGGGGAACAGTAAGAACAGCTGCACAGACAAGCTTGCTCGGTTCCAGCTCACAGTTGATTATGTGTTGAATGAATCTGGGATACATGAGAATGTATCCCTTCTCAGATTGCCCATTAGGTTGGTCAACACAAATCATGAGTAGTTGAAGCGTAGTCCTCTCACCAACCCATGAACTAGGCATCCCAGTTCATATGGGATTTGATCCCATCCCCCTGACTTGTTGGATAAGCAGTGTAGGACAATGTGCAGCAGGAACTTCCAATGATAAGAGAAGTTAAACTTGTAGACAGTTGACCTGCTCACATCCCCACCATATCCCATTAGGATGTAGGTGCTATCCATATCTTCTTTGGGGAACTCAGTAGGAGCCCCATCATCATGAAGCTCGAGATGCTCCCTAATGAGGTGTTCAGTGATGATCAACTCCTGTCCGCAGATACGGGTTCTCAGGATGTGAACCCTATTGAGAACATCAGCTTGACCATTACTCCAGAATTCAATCATGCAGTTGGAGTAGACGGTGGGGTTAACAGTTAGCGCTGTGAGGTAGGTGGATTCAGCAAGAAAGGTGATGATTTGGGTGAAGTCGGCATCTCTTAACGAATCAAGTAATGCGACTTGGTTGTACTGAGGGTTTAGCGCCATTGCAGAGAAAGTAAGCTTGAATTTGGGTGAAATTGCAGGTTTGACAGTGAAGGGAATAGTTAGGGCAGTAAATTGGTAAAAGAAGATGAAATTGATCAGGCAAGATTATTTAAACGGGATGAATTGTGGTAGTGGCGGTAATAGGATAACTGTTTTGGGGTTACTGTGGGTGGTATGGTGGTTTACGGCGGAGAAATGACAGTGGCGGCAAGAGATAATTTTAAATAATTTGACCATCATAAGCAAAATCTTTACCTTTTACAGAGTGGGGCCCAAAAGATATCAGTTACATAGTAAAACCTTTACTTCCGAATGTAAAACATTTCCGGAGGTAATTGTCTTCCGAAGGCAATTTCTCTTCCGAAGCAAGGCATTTCTTCCGAAGGTAAAACAATCTTTCCGAATGGAGAGTTATATAAGCTTTAGAAGTAGATCTGATGTAAAATCAATCGCTTCTTCCGAGACCAAAAACTCTTCCGAGAAGAAAATTTCCATTGAGTAATTTGGCTTCGGAAGATAATCAAGAATATCTTCCGAGAGTTAATTCCTCTTTGGAAGGAATTTACACTAGGAATAATTTAAAGATCTTTTGTAACAGGGCTTAAATTGTATTGACACAAGACATTACACATTTAAAAAGCTTTTCAAAAGAGGTAGTTAATCAATGTTTTATCATCCCAATAGCTGATATGAGATACTTAAATCTTTGTTCATCAAATGCCTTTGTGAACAAATCAGCATATTGTTCATTTGAGTCAACTTTGATTAACATTATCAGATGTTTCTCATGAATATCTCTAATGAAATGATACCTGGTAGTTGAGCACAGCAGCTAGCAGCAGCAATGTATTCAGCTTCAGCAGTTGATGTAGAGACATAGGATTGTTCCTTGCAATGCCATGAGATAATCCTTCCACCAAGAAATTGACATCCTCCTGATGTTGATTTCTTGTCAATGTTGCAACCACCATAGTCACTGTCAGAGTATCCATAGAGATTGAAATCACTATTTCTTGGATACTAGAGTCCTACTTTAGGTGCTCCTTTGAGGTATCTGAGGATTCTCTTTGCAGCAGCTAGGTGAGACACCTTGGGAGCAGCCTGATATCTTGCACAAATGCATATGGCAAACATGATATCTGGTCTACTAGCAGTGAGATACATCAGAGAACCAATGATTGCTCTATACTGATGTTGATCAGTATCCTCCCCCTCAAGGTCAGGGCAAAGATTATGGTTTCTGGGTATGGGTGTCTTGGCTGGTTTACAGTCCTTCATTTCAAATCTATCTAAGATGTCTGAGACATACTTAGATTGACTTATGAAGAACCCTTCCTTCATCTGTTTCACCTGAATTCCAAGGAAAAAGTCCATTTTTCCCATGCAACTCATTTCAAATTTCTGCTTCATAATGCTCTTAAAGTCCTTGCACATTTGATAATTTGAAGAACCAAATATGAAGTCATCAACATAGACTTGTACAAGCAAAATGTCTTCTCCAGACTTCCTAATGAAGAGAGTCTTGTCAATGGTACCTCTAGTGTATCCATTCTTCAGGAGAAACTGGGACAAGGTGTCATACCACATCCTAGGTGCTTGGTGCAGCCCATATAGAGTTCTATCCAGTTTGCACACATAGTTGGGGTGCTGTGGGTCTTAAAATCCTGGACGTTGACATACATAGATTTCCCTATCTATATCCCCATATAGAAATGCACACTTGACATCAAGTTGGTGGACTGTGAAGTTCTTGGATGTAGCATAAGCAAGGAAGATCCTAACTGCCTCAAGTCTTGCAACAGGTGCAAAGACATCAGTATAATCAATTCCTTCCTCTTGGGTGTACCCTTGAACTACTAGTCTTGCCTTGTTCTTGATAATCAAGACTCTATCATCTTTCTTGTTTCTGAACACCCATTTAGTGCCTATGGGTACTTGACCAGATGGTAGTGGGCATAGATTCCAGACCTTTTGTCTTCTGAATTGAAGCAGCTCCTCCTGCATCGATTCAACCCAACTACTATCCTTTAAGGCATCTTCCACCTTCTTGGGTTCCATCTGAGACAAGAAGCATGAGTACAAGCAAACATTCCCATGATGAGTTTGCCCTCTTGTTCTCACACCCTCAGAGACATTCCCTATGATGTTCTTAGTTGGATGAGTGTTGTGAATCCCAAGGCAAGGAATCACTTCCAGTTGCAGAGATAAGTCTAGGTTGGACATATTCTGATCAGGAACTGGATCACTCTGTCCAGCTGCTGTTTCAAAGTCATTCAATGAGGACTGATTGAATGATTGAGAAACATCATCAATGGTTGGTTGTGAAGTAGTATTAACAGTTGCCTGTTCCTTCAAAATACTGCTTCCCTCGACCTGGTGTTGTAATGGATCACCTGAAGAGCTTAGGGGTTTATCAGGTGATTCACTTGTTGAAGCTTCACTATTCCTGGAGATAGTTACACTATCAGATCTGTGAATGCTTGAAGCTTGTTGCCTTTCAGCTCTTGGAGAATTTGGAAGAGGTCTGGGAAGCTCAAATAGTTGATCTGCATCAGCATCAGCATCACCTTGAGCACCTATTCCAGCTGAAACATTCTCATAAGATTGTTTAGAATAGTTTGGAAATAATTCTAAATCAAAGATATAATCAGGTCCATTCCCCCTAACACAAGGAGTGTGCTCATTAACAACTATATTGGATGACTCCTCAAATTATTGATTCTTGATGTTGTATACTCTATAAGCTTTGGAGCTAGAAGAGTATCCAACAAAGATAGCATCATCCGACTTCTCAGCAAACTTTGCTAAGTTGTCCTTTGTGTTAAGTATGGTACACCTGCAACCAAAGGACCTTAGAAAGCCAATGAATAGTGGCCTCTTGTTCCATAACTCATAAGGGGTTTTTCCATGGGTCTTAACTTCAAGAACCCTGTTCTGCACATAGCATGCAGTGCTGACTGCCTCTGCCCCGAATGTTAGAGGCAGCTTTGAATCAGCTAACATGGTCCGAGCAGCCTCAGTAAGTGTCCTATTCCTCCTCTCAGCAACACCATTTTGTTGAGGAGTTCTGGGAGCACTATATTGTCAAGCAATCCCTTTTGAGTCACAGAATGAGTCAAGAACAAAGTTCTTAAACTCAGTCCCTTGATCACTTCTAATAATCTTAACCTTGTGATCAATTTGATTTTCTATTTTAAGAATAAAAGATTTTAACGTTTCAGCAGTTTCATCTTTACTTCTTAAAAAGAATACCCATGTAAATCTTGTAAAATCATCAACAATCACAAGGCAGTATGATTTCCATCCAATGCTCATTATACTTGTGGGACCAAAGAGATCCATGTGCAATAAGTGTAATGGAGTAGTGATAGAGTTAACACATTTGGATTTATGAGATGACCTGTGTTGTTTCCCTTTCAGGCATGCAACACAGTTATCTCTGCAGAAAAATTCCTTTTTAGGAAAACCATGTACCAAGTTATTTT
The DNA here is from genome assembly GCA_024085815.1 of Flaveria linearis. Classification (NCBI taxonomy): domain Eukaryota; kingdom Viridiplantae; phylum Streptophyta; class Magnoliopsida; order Asterales; family Asteraceae; genus Flaveria; species Flaveria linearis. Next base: position 66,620,860 of record CM044008.1, read on the forward strand.
TAGCCAATTTATTCATTGTTTTAAAATTCACATGACACATGCGTTTATGCCATAGTGTTGACTCATCACTATCAGCTTTGGAAAGAAAGCATGATACTTCACCCATAGGAGAAGCATTGTTCATATTCAGCTTGTACATATCCCTTTTCCTAGGAGATCTAAGAAGCACCAATTCCGGAGGAATTGTCATCCCTAGTTTGAGGATAATGCACTCATGTTCTGTGAAAAGCATCTGATGCTTCTGGTCACAGAATTGAGAAACGCTTAACAGATTGTGTTCAAGCTACTTGACAAAGTGAACTTTGTCAATGTTTATTCTGCCATTGGATATACTTCCTCTGCCAGAAATATATCCTCCGGCCTCACCTCCAAATTGGACAGGCCCTCCATCATAGTTCTGGAATTGTTGAAGGAGAGATCTGTTCCCTGTCATATGCCTGGAGCATCCACTATCTACAATCCAGACATTGTTGTTCTTGTTAAATGGATGTCCCTGCACATAAGATGAGATGGTTAGTTTTGTTTGGAAGCCCAAGCCTTGCTGGTCTTGGGCTCTTCCAAAAATAGTGACATAATTGAACCAAAAGATATGCATTGGGGTTCAATAGAGGTCGTTGAAGAAGAGGTTTGGGCTGCAGCATCTTCCTTGATCTTCCAATCCATCCCTTGGTTGATCTTTGAGGATGAGCTTGTTGAAGCTTTTGCAGCATGGTCTTCTTCCGAAGCTTCTTTCTTTTCGGAAAAAACCTTCACCACCTTTTCTTCTGAAGTAGTCTTCTTCTGAGATGGTTTCAAGGGAGCCTTCTTGTTCTTCCGAACCTTAGAAGCTTTGGCTTCCGAAGCCATTTTCCCTTCGGATGAAGTACTTTCTTCCGAAAGCAACTTGGCTTCCGAGACCAACTTTCCCTTCTTCATCATTTGGACCGTTTGAAATGGTCCAACCGAGAAACCTTCTCTGAATCCTTCTTTTCTAACATTATTTGCATTATGTGTGCTTGCTGGATTGTGGTAACAATCTTTAGCCATGTGGTTGTGCAGACCACACATTATGCATGCAATGCTAGCCTTCTGGGAACTTGCAGGTTGCTGTTTCTTGGATTTCTTCTCTTCATCAATAACTTTCCCTTTCAACTTTTGATCCTTCGGTAGGACAGGAGTGCTGGTATTACATTCCTTTCCTGAATCAGAAGTACCTACCACTTGGAATCCGGCAGAAATGAAGACACCCCTTTGCTTAGGGTCAATCTTAAGCTTGGACGCTGCAACCTTCTTGGCAGTCCTTCTAGCAGCTTTAGCTCTGCTTCTTCTTGCCTTGGTTGTTAGGATTTGGTCTTCACAGGTGGAGATGAGTGTATTGACAGGATCTCAGCCTCTCGGTTGATCAATTAGATTATGTTTGCAGCGGATTTAGCACATTAATTAGCAATTAAAGCAAGAACATAAAAGATATTTCAATTTAAAAGCATAAACATAGAGAGAGAAGAGTTCTGCGAAACAATAAATGTTCTATTGGTCGCACGTTTCGGCCATTAAAACTGTATGGTTACCCATCCTTTTATAGGCGGCAAAAGGATGGGTTGATGTCCTTTTTCTGACATCACTGAATATTCAAATTACAACTGACAAAAACATGAAACTACTGAAGATGTCAACAACTGACATCTTCTTACAAAAGTTCCTAAGTGCTGACAAAAGTAAACTACTGAAATCCTACAACGACTGAAGAACAAGCTCTTCAGTCGTTTGTAACTACTGATACTATAACAACTGAAGAACATGCTCTTCAGTTGTTGTACAACTACTGAAACAAAGTAAAACTACTGAAAAAGAAAAACTACCACAACAACTGAAGAAGACTTCTTCAGTTGTTGTGACAAACTCTGAGTCTTCAGTACTTGGTCTTCAGACTTAGCTTCAGATGATATAACAACTGATGACTTCAGTAGATATCATCAGTTGTTGTCTTCAGTCTTTGTCTTCAGACTTTGTGCTTCAGTAGAAGGTCTTCAGTTCTTCAGCTTTTGATTCTTCAGTACTTGTCTTCAGTACTTGAAGTCTTCAGTACTTGTAAGATCAGTACTTCAGACTTCAGTACTTGGTATTCAGTACTTTGGAATCTTCTTCAGCTGATATTCTTCAGTTCTTTGATCTTCATACTTTGTTCTTCAGACTTTGTCATAACAGCTGATGGAGCTAAGATGCTCTCGAGTCTGACATTCAAGCAAGAGAACACAATAGCTGATGGGAGTCTTCAGATGTTCTCGAGTCTGACATTCAAGTAAGAGAACACTGTAACTGATGGGAGTCTTCAGCAGTTATTGCAGTGGCATGCGAGACTTAGAGGTTTTCCTGATCTTGGCTCATTGGTTCTTTTGGTCCAACAAACTCACCCTGAACCAATGCAGCCAAAACCTCTAATTATTGGATGTCCCACTTATTGATGGCATAAAGATTGGTCTATTTCCTTCTAGATCAGATTAGAAGTTGACCCAGATAAGCACTGGCCAGAGAGGTAGTCTCAAGTGTTTGTTTGGCTAAGTAAGGATGGGAGCTCTGTCTTGGGGAATTGGACACAAAGCTGTTGCCCCATCCATGAGATCTACCTCCCACGTACAAGCCGGTAGGATTCTCGACAGTAGGCCTGAAGAAAGATCATTTGTTCTTCTTTGGATAGGTCTTCAGGCTCACCTTCGAACAATCCCTCCCGACCGTACAGCTCTGAGATGAACTTGACCTGTCTTCCATTTTTGAGCTCAAGTGTTGTGATTTGCCTATATGCAAACTCATCAGGATGTTTACCTTCCAACAACAGATTGAGCTCATTCCTATGGAAATTCTCAAGCTTCTTATAGACCAGACCCTTCCTAACCACCCTATTATCTAGCATTGAAAAGGGTGACTGGCCGGCTCTATAAGCTTTCTCGAATTCCTCTACTATTTCCCAGGGTGTTATTACAATAGCCACAGAGATCTCTTCATCTACGATTCTCTTTAGTTGGCTCTTGTACCTCACAGGCATGTCCTTCTTGACTATCCTGTGAGACACCCTTGGGTCAGGCCAAGTTCTCACCCTCTCCTTGTCATATTGAAAGGTTTGTTTGAGGGTGAATAATCTCAGAGCTTCTCTCTTCATGTTCATTATAGAGGTTGAAGCAGCATAACATTTGTCAATGCTTTTCAGCATTTCCTCATCATGTCTCTTTTGCTGCTCCTCCTCTTCTAACTTTACCCTCACAGTGTCCTGCTGTGAGGTGGGAGTGATGGTTTGTGGTTTGGCTTTGGGTAGAGGTATAACTGCTGAAAGTGGCAGGCTATCCTCCTCATCTTCCTCTTCTTCATCTTGCAGCCTCAGCACCCTTCTCTTCTTCTTCAAGGGTGGATCATTGGCTGTGGGTTTTGGTGGTAAAGGAGTTGGTTTTGTGGGTTGTGGTTGGGTTGTTGGTGTGGGAATGTTGTCAGGCACTGTTAGTAGCCTAGAGATAAGTGCTGGTTTGGTCAGTTTTACTAGCAGTGTCCTGTTCCCAGCACCGGCTTCAGATAGGGCCTCAGCGACCAGTCCCTTAGTAAAATCACCAGCCGAACAGATCTTGGTGGTTATTGCCAAGATTCTGTCCCTGGTCCATGCCTTGACACCAAGGACTGGTCTGCCCAGGTACTTCGAAATGAATCTACTCATAGCCTCGAGTTTCTTTTGATCCTCTTGGCTATAAGTAGACCATTGGTAGTTTATCTCTTTTCTCTCCATGTTCCTGATCTCTTGATCTAGCAAGGCAGTGTCCTTGTCAAAGCCTTGCCTGAACAGCTGTTCAATGACAGAGTTCATTGAACGGCTATGCTCAGCATCAGCCTCCGTGACAAGGGCTGCTAGATCAGGATCAGCCACCTTCTTTCCCTCTCCCTTTTTCTTATCAGTGATACTGAAATCCTTTTGGATTTCAGCCACTTCTATTTGCTCTACCTCCCTCTCTTTCCTCTTCCCTTTCTCCCTCACCCTACTACTCTCCTCAGCCAACTCCCTCTCTACCACCACCTCTTTCTCTGCCTCTTTCTCCTCCTCTCCCCTCTTCCTCTTGTCTTGCACTGATGTCTCCCCCTTTTTGGGTGCATTGGTTGGGTTTGACTATCAGCAAGAGCCTTAGAAATGGCAACCTCCACCATGGGTTGTATATATGTGGGAAGCCTCTCATCAAGGGTTTGAATGACTATATCTTTAAGCATGGGTGTGATGAGAGGTAGGGATTTCTGGAGGATAGCATCCAGCTGCTCAGGGGGGTTCTGACCCTGAGATCTAGTGCCAGAAGCAGGGGCTGGTGGCTGAGTTTGTGGGAGTGGCTCAGTGTTTGTGAGACCTTCGGGTGAAGGTGCCATCTGTGGGGTAGTGGTGGCAGATGGACTTCTATCCTGAGTCATTTGAGCAAGCAGCTCTTTGAGTCTGCTTATCTCATCCTCTAGGATAGTGTTTTGAGCTACTACATCATAGAAGAAGCTCAGGTCATCATCAGCATGAGCTGAATCACCTGACCTCCTGACATTGTCAGGATGAACATGTCCTGAGTGTGGCTCAGTAATGACATGTGCCCCTTGTTCATGGTACTGGGGACTTCTGGCCTCCGGATTGGATCCATGATCGGCCATTGCCTCTGGTGAGGTCTTAGTGATGTTACCAGCTTCACCCTGCTCAGATGTTGATGCAGGGGAAGTGGCAGCCTCACCAGATTGTTCTATCTCCCTAGCCACACTGGGAGATTGAACTGATTCTCTGTGTTGTGGGCTCCTATCAGCACTTGTGCCCACCCCCTCTTCGGTTGGGGTCTCCCCAGTTGTAATAGGTTTTTGGGGAGAGGGTGGAGTGCTCAGATCAGTCAGCACTTTGGCTATTACCAATGTTGGGCTTAGTGGGGCGGTCTCATCAGTAGGTGGGCTAGAAGCAGTGTGCACACGGGGAGGACTGTGCTCTTCAATGGCAGTCTCCTCAAGTGAGAAAGACCCCAGTAATGTGGTTGCCCCAAAATTGGTTGCATCAGGCTCCTGTTGAGAGGAAGCCTGTGCGGTTGTGGTGGGTGGAGTCGTGGTACCTGCTGGGAGAATCGAACCAGCAGGCACATCCTGCCTTTGTGTGGCAGGGGCATCCTCAGGGGACTCATCTCCCTGAGTAGCCTTTTTGGGCTTCTTTTTGGCTTTTGGCTTAGTGGGGACTGTGGATTTGGAGGTGGAGGCTGTGGGTTCCAGCTGCGTGGGTTTTCGCAGCCGGCCAGCCTGTTTGAGTGTTTGGTCAGTGTTGTGCCTGGAGTATACCTCGGCTTGAACAGCCATGGCAGGGACCCCAGTCCCAACTAGTCCCTCAGCCTGAAGCTGGTTCTCTATTATGGCTATAATGAACCGAGGATACAAGATCCATCGGTTAGAAATTGGTTTTGTGGCCATATCCTTTATTTCCAAAAATATTAAATCAGTTAAGTTTAACGGTTGTTTTTCAAGGATAGAGAACAATACCTGTTGCCACCTTGTGGACATCTGGTCCCACGAAGAGGTCTTGGGAGCCAGACAGACATTCACCATGTGGAAGATCAATCGTTGAGGGTCAGGGAAATGTTTCTTCAACAAGGTGGAGGCGGAGAGGTTACCCTGATAGTCATGAGATGTGAATGAGAGATCCAGGGTACCTTTGGGGTAGGAAGTTGGGTGAGTGGCATCCTCCAGCTCTAGGGTTTGTCGTATGGTAGCTGGGGTGATAACCACGTGTTTGCCGTTGATGGAGGACCGGAGGGAGACCTCGCCATTCTGCTCTCCGGTTTGGACGGTGACATTTGTCCAAAACTCCACCAACGAGTCGGTGTATATAGTAGGGTTCAGGAGAAAAGCCGTTTTGTAGGGTGAGTCGTTCATAAGATCGATGGCTTGGTGAAACTTGGGCCATAATGGCGATTTTGTAAGATGTGCGACACAGTTGTGTCGAGGTTTCAGTTGCATGGTCGCCATTAATGGTGTATGGGAATTTCAGAGGTTTGGAAGGATTAGGTCAAGTGAGGAGTAAATGCTCTGAAGGTGGGGTATTTATAGGGTAGGTTAAAGGTTGAAAGAAAACTACTGAAGGTTTTGGTGTTAGTTATCAGGTGTTGTAACAACTGATGACTTGGTTTTAACCTTCAGTGGTTGTAACATCTGAGGACTTGGTATTAGTCTTCAGTAGTTGAAACTACTGAGACCTTGGTTTTGTCCTTCAGATGTTAACGTCTGAAGAGTTACTGTCAGTCGTCAGTAGTTATGAACTACTGATGACCTAGTATTCTTCTTCAGACATTGGAACAACTGAAGACTTGGTGTTAGTCTGCAGTAGTAGCAAACTACTGAGATCAGTAGTTGTGAACTACTGAAGACATGGTATTGCTTCAGTTGTTGTAAACAACTGAGGACTTGGTGTTAGCCTTCAGTAGTTGTGAACTACTGATGTCAGTAGTTGTGAACTACTGAAGACATGGTTTTGTCCTTCAGTTGTTTGTGTATGAAACATCAGCTGTTGTTATCAGCTGATGAGAAATTACTCATCAGCTGTTTCCGTCAAATCAGTTGTTTCATACTAGCCTCCACACTTACTCATCAGCTCTTTGGCTGACTTTCAGATGTTTCATCAACCCTTCAGCTCTTGTGAATATTTATGCCTTCAGCTCTTGTGATCAGATGTTCACAAGTGCTGATGAAATATTCTTCAGAGCTGGTGAACAAATTTTGTCTTCAGTATTTGTGTAAGATTACACATCAGTACTTATGAGCAAAATTTGTTCTTCAGTACTTATTTATTTGAAAATCATACATCAGTAGTTGTAATCCACCTCACTACATCAGTTGTTTTTCAATAAATAATGTACATCAGTACTTTGAGTCATTTTAGTCTTTAGTAGTTGTGAAGGAGCTGAAGACTAAATTACTCATCAGTACTTGTATTTGACCCTTGCTTTTCAGTAGTTGTGAACTAAGAGTACCAGCATAGGTCAAATCAATCAAGCTGCAGCATACCAAGCCTTAGTACCAAATTTTGGAATGTGGCACTATCTAGAGGCTTAGTAAAAATTTCTGCAAGCTCATCAGCACTAGGTACAAACTTAGGATCAATCAGACCTTTCTCATAGCAATCCCTGATAAAATGATGTCTGATCTCAATATGTTTGGTCCTTGAGTGCTGGACTGGATTCTTAACAATACAGAGAGCTGAAGCACTATCCATTAATAATGGAGTCTTAGTCTCAGTAATGCCATAATCCAGAAGTTGGTTCTGAAGCCAGAGTATTTGAGAGGTACAGCTTGCAACAGCAATATACTCAGCTTCAGCAGTGGATGTAGCAATGGATGTTTGTTTCTTACTCTGCCAAGAAACTAAACAATTGCCTAGGAATTGGCAACCACCAGAAGTGGATTTTCTGGTAACTTTGCATCCTGCATAGTCACTATCAGAGAAAGCAACTAATTTGCAAGAATGCCCAGCTGAATACCAAAGACCTAGTGATTGGGTACCTTGCAGATATCTAAAGATCCTTTTGACTACAATCAAATGGGATTCTTTAGGTGCAGCCTGAAATCTAGCACAAGCACATGTTGAAAACATGATGTCTGGTCTAGAAGCTGTAAGGTACATCAAGGACCCAATCATACATCTGTAAAGGGTTTCATCAACCGCTTTACCTCTCTGATCTACATCTAGTTGTGTGATGCTACTCATGGGAGTAGAACAGGGCTTACAGGATTGTAAATCAAACTTATTTAACAACTCTTTGGTATACTTGGACTGATGGATGAAGATGCCATCATCCAGTTGTTTGATTTGCAAAACCAGAAATACTGTAATTCTCCCATAGCACTCATTTCAAATCTCAGCTTCATAAGCTTGTAAATTCATCACACAACTTTGGATCAGAGGATGCAAAGATGATGTCATCAACATAAATCTGAACAAGGAGCTTATGTTGTCCCACAGTCTTGATGAATAAGGTTTTATCAATGGTGCCTCTAGTGAACTTATTCTCTAGAAGAAAGGTTGAGAGTGTCTCATACAGGGCTCTAGGTGCTTGCTTCAGCCCGTAGAGAGCCTTATCAAGCTTGTACACCCAATCAGGATGTTTATTGTCCTCAAAGCCTGGTGGTTGACACACATAAACCTCTTCTTTTATTTTTCCATATAGGAAAGCACTTTTGACATCCATTTGATAAACCTTGAGACTGTGAAAGGCAGCATAAGCTAAGAACAGTCTAATTGCTTCCAGTCTGGCCACAGGTGCAAAGGTCTCATCATAATCAATGCCTTCCTCCTGTGCAAACCCTTGGACAACCAGTCTGGCCTTGTTCTTGACAATTTGGCCCTTCTCATCTGTTTTGTTCCTGAATACCCACTTGGTGCCTATAGCACACTTATCTTTGGGTAATGGAACAAGCTCCCACACTTGCTGTTTCTTGAATTGAAGAAGCTCAAGCTGCATAGCTTCCACCCATCCATTGTCTCTTAAAGCAATATGATAGTTCTTTGGCTCTTGCTGACTGATGAAGAGAGCATAGAAGCAGAAGTTGGACAATTGATTCCTGGTTGAAACTCCAGCATGGATATCACCAATGATTTGGAAGTGGGGTGATTCTTGAGCTCTTGATAAACTATAATATCTATGCAAGTGTTTGTAGACCCATCAGCAGCAACAGATGGTATGGAGATTCCTGAAACCATGTAGAGGATGGCAGCTCAAACGAAGTAGAGCAAGCAGAAATCTCATCAGCATTTGTAGTGGATGGAGCTGCTGAGGCTACAGGAGCATCAGGTTCAGTGGACTTAGGCAGGTTGTCACTAAACCTGAAGAGGTGAGTACTGATTCATCATCATCAGTACCACCAGGTGGAGATCTGTTGACAGGCTCAACAGATGGAGGTTGATAAGGAACATATTGCAGTGTGTCCAGATCAAACAACTCCACAGGGTTTTGTGGAATCTTGTCCTTTGGAGATTCATTGAACTTAACATGCAGAGTTTCTTCAACCCCCTTGTTCTACAGTTGAAGACTCTGTATGCTTTGCAAGTTGATGAATAACCAACAAAGTACCCTGCATCCACCTTACTAGCAAACTTATGGAGTGGGTTGCTAGTGTTGAGAATAAAACAAGGACACCCAAAGGCTCTAAAGAATGAAATAAGAGGAGCCAAATGATGAAGAACTTCGTATGGAGTCTTCATCAACCTCTTATTTAATAAAGCTCTATTTTGTACATAGCAAGCTGTATTGACAGCTTCAGCCCAAAAGGTCAGTGGCAACCCAGAGTCAGCCAACATTGACCTTGCTGCTTCAATGAGGGTCCTGTTCTTTCTCTCCACCACTCCATTCTGCTCAGGAGTTCTAGGAATGCTAAACTGCCTTCTGATTCCCTTGGACAGGTAGAAGTCATCAAGTGTGTGGTTTCTAAATTCTGTTCCATTGTCACTCCTCACACACTTGACCTGTAGGGAATACTGCTTTTCTACTTGTAACACAAAGTTCATTATTGTCTTTGCTGCTTCATCCTTGGAGTGCAAGAAGAAAGTCCATACAAACCTGGAGTAATCATCCACAATTACCAGGCAGTATTTCTTCTTAGCCATGCTCATTATTCTGAGAGGACCAAAGAGATCCATGTGCAGAAGTTGTAAGCAGGCAGTGGACTTTGGTTCTTCTATTGAAGGAATGAAACTTTGTGTTGTTTTCCTTTCAAGCAAGCAGTGCAGTCATCTTCACACTTGAACTCCTTCAGAGGCAATCCTCTTACTAAACCATGGCTTATAAGCTGATTCATGTTCTTGAAATTGACATGACCCAGCCTTCTATGCCATAGTGTAGACTCTTGAGGAGATGCCTTGGAGAATAGGCAAGGATGGCCTTTTAGATCCATCTTTTTGGAAAGATCTAAGGCATACACTCTTCCTGTCCTGTTGGCCTTCAGGAGAGTGTGTTCATCCAATGCCTTGTCAATCAAACTCAGAACTTTGGATGACAGAATCCGACAGTTCTGGCTTGTGAAAAGGGCAACATGGCCTTTGTCACACATTTGACTGACACTCAAGAGGTTGTACTTGAGATTCTCCACATGGTTAACATCATCAACCTTATTTCCCCGTTGGAAACAAAGCCTTTTCCGACGATGTAACCCTTTGCATCATTGCCAAAAGAAACAAATCCCTTCTTTCCTTGAGAGTAGTCATTAAGAAGGGAGCTGCTTCCTGTCATGTGCATGGATCCTCCACTGTCTACATACCAGATGCTTCTATGGCATGTTGAAGAACCCTGCAAACACAACTATGTGTTAGTTTGTCTTGGAGACCCAAACCTGCTTGGTTTTGGGTCTGTTCTCAGCTACAGGTGCAGCACTAACAGTTGTGTTGTGTGTGACAGCTTGAGGTGAAGAAGATACAGAAGAGGAACCCTTTGGCTTGGACTTCCTTTTCTGTGGTTTCAACACAGGAGCATCTAAGTGGTTGACTCTTCCCACTAGCTGCTGAACCATCATCACCAATTGTGTCTGATTCTGTGATAAGCTTTCAGCTCTTCAGACACATTGGAGTTTGCTGATGATGAGTTCCCATGTTGTACCATCTTTTTCTGAGCAACCTCAGCTGTTGCCTGAGTTATCCCTACCTTCTTTTTAGATTTAGCTTTGGGCTTAGAGATTTCAGGCTTGGATGTTGCTAATACAAACTTGGTTTCAAACTCATTCTTCATTTTATTAATGCTCTCAGTAATTTTCTCCTTCTGTTTGAGTTTGGAACCTCTTTTGTACTAGCAATCATCAGTAAGATGATTGAACAAGCCACATATCTCACATGGCTTTTTCTTCATCTTATGCTGATCATCAGCTGAAGAGGATTTAACTGCTGAAGACTTGTTCTTCAGCTGTTTGTCATCATACTAGCAGTTTTCTTCCTAGTGCCTGCTTTCCTGATATCCTCTCTAGCTGTCTTCAAACCTTTCCTACTGTTAGTTTTCTTCTCTTTAGTGCTAACAGTATTTGAGGTTTGAACTTCAGATGTTGTCACTTGCTCTCCAGTACCTTCAGTACTTCTAGTGACAACTCCTGAGTTGATCAGCCTTTTGGTCATGTGACAGTCTATCTCTGATGATGCTGATTCAGAGGATAGTAAGTCACATGATGAGAAGGATTGGTTATTTCTCTCCCCATCAGATTCAACTTCTGCTCTTGAAATGAAGTCTGTGGGAGGAGCAGTGTGATTATAACCAATGCCAACTTCACATTGGAAGCTGTTTGATTGCTAAGAAGCATTTCAAAACCCTTGCATGATTGCACCCATTGATCACACTCAACTTGGGTGGTTGCAAGAGTTTCCTTGAGATCTTTGTACTTCTCTAGAAGTACATCTTCCCTAGCTTTAGCATCTTTGATTTGGCATTTAAGCTTGTAAATCTCATCATTTTTATCTTTTAGAACAACCTCAAAATCAGCTTTTCTTTTGGAAATAGTGTGCTCAAGCTCAAGATTTTTATCTATTAAAGCTACATTTGCTTCTCTAATAGAAGCAAATGCTGCTATGCATGACTCTGAACAAAGCTTGGCTTTTGCCTCAGTGGATACCTGAGATGAGGCATTAGATGATGACCCTTCAGCAGAATCAAGGGCCATCAGAGCAAGATTTCCAAAAGGTTGGTCACCACCATGTTGACCAACACCTTGGAGTAGTGGTTCCTGACCAGATAGCTCTTCTGGTAGACTACTCCAGTCAACAGCAGTTGGGGTGAAAAAGCTTTGTTGTTGAGGTTGTGTGTGTGATGAGATTGGGAATAATGAGGCTCTGGAAGAGCATGAGGTGGTTGAGCCGGGGGTGCTTGAGTTTGACCAGGCTGAGGCATGTAGTAACAGGGGTAAGGATAAGGCATATGACCCTGTGGCACAAAATAAGCAGGTGGTGCCTGTGCTTGAGATAGATGGGTAGAACTGTAGGAAGGTTGTCCTTTGTGCTGTGAGCTACTGCTGGGAAAAGTCACAAAGGGTGCAGATGAGTTAGATCCAGATGATCTACACTCTCTTGCAAAGTGTCCAAGCCTTTGGCACTTGTGACACCTCAACTTGCTCTTGTCAAAACCAACTTTGGTTTTGCCAGAGAGTCCTGGGAATTTCCTACCAGTTCTTTTGTAGAACTTCTGAGAGCGGATATTTATCATTGCCATTTGGTTCAAATATCCATCTCTTCCAGATCATCATCTGGAATGCCCTTCAAATCCTCCATCAGAAAACACAAGTTGTCACCACCACCTCCTGAACTACTAACACCAACAAAAGCTTGTTCTGAGTTTGTAGAGAAATCAATATGCTCATCATAAGAACTTTCTGATGAAGCATATTCTGACTCATGACTTATCAAGGTAGCATTACCTTGGACATAGTCATCAGCAAGTTTGCCAGAAGATGACAACTTCCTCTTTTGCTCTACCTCTCTCTCAAAAGTGAGCAATTTCCCATGAAGTTGGGTGAGAGATAGAGTGTCCAGGTCAGCACTGGAGCGTAGGACAATGGTATATGTGTCCCATCTCTCAGGCAATGACCTGAGGAACCTGTTGTTCATCTGGCTTTTGGAGTACTCTTGTTTAACCATCTTCAGCTCAGAGATCAAACAAGAGAACCGCTCAAACTGCTGGGTCAGAGTCTCACCCTTTCTATATGAGAAAGTCTCATATTGTTGGGCAAAGATTTCCCTATTGTTTGCTGAGACCGAATCAGTTCCTCCAAATTGTTCCTTTAGAGCAACCCATAGGTCATGAGCAGACTCATGATGCAAGAGCCCTGAATATATCTCGTTTGGAATGGCCATGGCTAAAATTTCATGGGCTCTGGCATCAATTTCGAACAGCTTTAGATTTGTCCGAATATTGTTCAGGTTTCTTCGCAACCTGTTCATTAGATTCCGGGACGCTCACCATAGGCTTGTATGGCCCATGCACCACTGACTTCCAACAACCAGCACTGTTGACAGCCAAGTGGTGTAGCATACGTCTTTGCCATATGTTATACTCGTTCCTAACCAGCATCGGAGGCTTGGTTGCGGAACCAGTATTGTGAGGATCATTGGTTGGTGTTGTCATCTCAGGTTTTGGTCAAAAACAAGTTTAAACACGACAAACGTAACTCAAAACCACCAAAAGACCTCAAGATTTTGGCCGGAAACAGCAGAAACTCACTCTCTATGGCTAATTCTTGCAAATTGCTAATTCGATCAAACTGAGAGATCAAAAGAGCAGTTTCAAATGATCAATAGTGAAATCGATCAATGATTAACCTGCTCTGATACCATTTGACAGGATCTCAGCCTCTCGGTTGATCAATTAGATTATGTTTGCAGCGGATTTAGCACATTAATTAGCAATTAAAGCAAGAACATAAAAGATATTTCAATTTAAAAGCATAAACATAGAGAGAGAAGAGTTCTGCGAAACAATAAATGTTCTATTGGTCGCACGTTTCGGCCATTAAAACTGTATGGTTACCCATCCTTTTATAGGCGGCAAAAGGATGGGTTGATGTCCTTTTTCTGACATCACTGAATATTCAAATTACAACTGACAAAACATGAAACTACTGAAGATGTCAACAACTGACATCTTCTTACAAAAGTTCCTAAGTGCTGACAAAAGTAAACTACTGAAATCCTACAACGAATGAAGAACAAGCTCTTCAGTCGTTTGTAACTACTGATACTATAACAACTGAAGAACATGCTCTTCAGTTGTTATACAACTACTGAAACAAAGTAAACTACTGAAAAAAAAAACTACCACCACAACAACTGAAGAAGACTTCTTCAGTTGTTGTGACAAACTCTGAGTCTTCAGTACTTGGTGTTCAGACTTAGCTTCAGATGATATAACAACTGATGACATCAGTAGATATCATCAGTTGTTGTCTTCAGTCTTTGTCTTCAGACTTTGTGCTTCAGTAGAAGGTCTTCAGTTCTTCAGTTCTTCAGCTTTTGATTCTTCAGTACTTGTCTTCAGTACTTGAAGTCTTCAGTACTTGTAAGATCAGTACTTCAGACTTCAGTACTTGGTCTTCAGTACTTTGGAATCTTCTTCAGCTGATATTCTTCAGTTCTTTGATCTTCATACTTTGTTCTTCAGACTTTGTCATAACAGCTGATGGAGCTAAGATGCTCTCGAGTCTGACATTCAAGCAAGAGAACACAATAGCTGATGGGAGTCTTCAGATGTTCTTGAGTCTGACATTCAAGCAAGAGAACACTGTAACTGATGGGAGTCTTCAGCAGTTGTTGCAGTGGCATGTGAGACTTAGAGGTTTTCCTGATCTTGGCTCATTGGTTCTTTTGGTCCAACATGTATCCTCCTGTTTCTCCCTTGTGGTGGCCATTATTTTTGCCTCCTCCTCTAGTTCCAATGGAGAAGGGTCAGCAGTTGGAACCTCTTGCTCTTCAGTACCACATCTAGGTAGTCTAATAGACTCATAAGAGTGTGGTGGAGCTATTTCATTGGTTCCTAACCCTTCTTTGTTTTGATAAAATATTTTGGAATGAGAGGATGATGCAAGAATAGTTTGGATGTTTTGCGCAGCAATAGCTTGCTTCCTGGCCTGAGCCTCAGCAGTGACCAACTGGACTTGAACTTCAGATAGTTTAGAGATCAGATCTTTAATTTGAGTCTTATAATTAGTCTTTTCATGTTTTAAAAGAGACACAGTTTTCTCTAACTCTTCAATTTTCTTTTGATAGTCAGATTCAGCTCTTTTAAAGTCAGATTTTAACACATTTAAAGACTCAACCTCAGATCTGATTTCTGAAATGTAATCCTTATAGAGATTAACTTTAGCAATACATGCAGCAGTACAAAGATGTTCATATACCTGATCATCATCTGTTCCGGCCATGAGTGCTTGAGCGGGAGTCACATCCTATACCATGAAGCTCCAGTCAACTTCTTGAGCTACTGCAGCTGTTTAAGTTGACTTCTCTTTTCCTGGGAGATTTAAGAAGCACCAATTCCGGAGGAATTGTCATCCCTAGTTTGAGGATAATGCACTCATGTTCTGTGAAAAGCATCTGATGCTTCTGGTCACAGAATTGAGAAACACTTAACAGATTGTGTTCAAGCTGCTTGACAAAGTGAACTTTGTCCATGTTTATTCTTCCATTGGATATACTTCCTCTGCCAGAAATATATCCTTCGGCCTCACCTCCAAATTGGACAGGCCCTCCATCATAGTTCTGGAATTGTTGAAGGAGA
Source organism: Flaveria linearis (assembly GCA_024085815.1). Lineage (NCBI taxonomy): Eukaryota > Viridiplantae > Streptophyta > Magnoliopsida > Asterales > Asteraceae > Flaveria > Flaveria linearis. The sequence goes on from CM044008.1 coordinate 66,636,105, forward strand.
GATCTATTCCCTGTCATGTGCCTGGAGCATCCACTATCTACAATCCAGACATTGTTGTTCTTGTCAAATGGATGTCCCTGCACATAAGATGAGATGGTTAGTTTTGTTTGGAAGCCCAAGCCTTGCTGGTCTTGGGCTCTTCCAAAGATAGTGACATAATTGAACCAAAAGATATGCATTGGGGTTCAATAGAGGTTGTTGAAGAAGAGGTTTGGGCTGCAGCATCTTCCTTGATCTTCCAATCCTTCCCTTGGTTGATCTTTGAGGATGAGCTTGTTGAAGCTTTTGCAGCATGGTCTTCTTCCGAAGCTTCTTTCTTTTCGGAAAAAGCCTTCACCACCTTTTCTTCCGAAGTAGTCTTCTTCTGACATGGTTTCAAGGGAGCCTTCTTGTTCTTCTGAACCTTAGAAGCTTTGCTTCCGAAGCCATTTTCCCTTCGGAAGAAGTACTTTCTTCCGAAAGCAACTTGGCTTCCGAGACCAACTTTCCCTTCTTCATCATTTGGACCATTTGAAATGGTCCAACTGAGAAACCTTCTCTGACTCCTTCTTTTCTAACATTATTTGCATTATGTGTGCTTGCTGGATTGTGGTAACAATCTTTAGCCATGTGGTTGTGCAGACCACACATTATGCATGCAATGCTAGCCTTCTGGGAACTTGCAGGTTGCTGTTTCTTGGATTTCTTCTCTTCATCAGCAACTTTCCCTTTCAACTTCTGATCCTTTGGTAGGACAGGAGTGCTGGTATTACATTCCTTTCCTGAATCAGAAGTACCTACCACTTGGAATCCGGCAGAAATGAAGACACCCCTTTGCTTAGGGTCAATCTTAAGCTTGGACTCTGCAACCTTCTTGCAGTCCTTCTAGCAGCTTTAGCTTTGCTTCTTCTTGCCTTGGTTGTTAGGATTTGGTCTTCACAGGTGGAGATGAGTGTATCCTCCTATTTCTCCCCTGTGGGGTTCCCAACCCTTATTTGTTTTGATAAAACATTTTGGAATGAGAGGATGATGCAAGAATAGTTTGGAAGTTTTGCTCAGCAATTGCTTGCTTCCTGGCCTGAGCCTCAGCAGTGACCAACTGGCTTGAACTTCAGATAGTTTAGAGATCAGATCTTTAATTTAAGTCTTATAATTAGTCATTTCATGTTTTAAAAGAGACACATTTTCTCTAACCCTTCAATTTTCTTTTGATAGTCAGATTCAGCTCTTTTAATGTCAGATTTTAACACATTTAAAGACTCAACCTCAGATCTGATTTCCAAAATGTAATCCTTATAGAGTTTAACTTTAGCAATACAGGCAGCAGTACAAAGATGACGTGGAGTGACAAGAGGAGTTCTGCATGTTCATCTCCATCTGGAATGCACTTAGGATACCATACAACTCTGTGAGATCATATAGATTTTGATTTTGATTATGATGATGATGAATATGATGAGGATGATGATGATGATAGAGATGATGATTATGGTGGAAATGAGGGTGATGATAAAAATGTGATGATAATAATGACCAAAGAGGTTATATGTGTGCTCCTACTAGTACTATTTGGTCATCAGGGTATGGCAATGTCTCTAGACCAGTCCTGATGATACAGTAGGCTACATACCCTTGGATCCTACTAAAGAATTTATTGTCGAGGAAGACGATTAAGGGTTATCTTCTTTTGATGATCTTGAAGATATTACAGTGGATTATACTAGCATATGTGGAAATTGTCTGAAAGACTTATTTTCAAACATTTTGGTTGAGGAGGGAGAGATTACTGGGGTGACTAGAGCTAAAATACGACTGATAAGATAGTAGATCAAACTTGTTAAAGTGTTGTACGTCAGGTCGGTAACCTTAATATTACAGCTGCACCACCGCGAGTTTACATTCACACACTGAGACATTCCAAACCATTTACAAGGTACGAAAACTCAGAACCTATTATTAGTTGGGTGTATGATGAAGAAAAGAATATGTATGTGATATATAGGAGAGTGAGAGCTATTTAATATTATCAGGATAAACACGAGTTTCATACGCTCAGAGCATTAGATTTATATGCAATGGGTCGTGTTCCTTTCATTAATCCAATTACGGGAAAGGGAACTAGATTAGGAACCTTATATATAGACACAACAAAACCAACTTCAAGGACTTCAAAACTACCAAATCAAAAGTCATTGAAGATGAGACTCGGATTGATCCCAACACAAACAATGCAATGAAGATTAGAGTTTATAGACATCCAAGGTATGTGAGAAAGATCCCTATACATGCTCCAGTGCCAATTAATAGCTTATCAATGATTATGTGTAAAGTTATGAGAAGGAGACAGGACACGCATTGATACAATGTGTAGACAAAGACCCGTATCATCGACCCTGTGGATTGCTCAAGTTCACAAAAAGATTTGATGAGGCTGGAGGCTTGTCAAATTGCAGCTGATGAATCTGTACATTTTTACGAGCATAGTACGGTTGGTTGATTAAGAAGGCTTTGGATAACATGATGTATGCTTGTGGGGCCAGTTACAAGGTTGTAGACATGGACTTCTAATAGTATTGATTTACCGAGGCTAGGGGGAGATTGTAGGGGTTGAACCTAGAGGCTTAGGAAATCAAATCAAGATGAAGATCAAGATCAAAGTCATGCGAGAACCTACAAGTTATTGCGAGAAAACATGCTTCTCGCGCGACAACATGTAGTCACATGAGAAGTTGATGTTTCACGCGAGAACTTCTTTTGTTATATATATAGAAGTTTAGACTTTGTAATAAGCATCGTTTGTTCATTTCCTGATTTCATTTGTTCTGTAGTTCAATCAGTCAGAGAGCATATACTTTGAAATTTATTTACCATTGTGTACGAGTGTTTCATTTCTATTCTTCTTAATCCGTGATTGTTTACATTCCGTATTTACTATCATGAGAAAGATCTTATATAATAACAATCCTTACACTCCCCTTAGCTTCCTCTTCCCCTCTCTCTCTCTTTTCTCCTCCTCCTTAATCTCTTTAGGAGTCATTTTCTTTTCCCTTTATCCAATAAAATGTCCATCATCAAATTTCTCTTCAACTACTGGGTGTGTGCTCATTGATAGTCATATTGGCTGACTCTTCAACTACTCTAGTTCTGAGATTGTATACTCTTTAAGCCTTAGCTTAGGAAGAGTATCCAATAAAATGTCCATCATCAGATTTCTCATCATCTTTGGCTACTTGATCTTTGGTACTGCAAATAGTGCAAGGACATCCAAATGATGTGAGGAAATCAATGAAAGCCCTCCTTTTGTGCCACAGCTCATAAGGAGTCTTACCATGAGTCTTAACTACAAAAACTTTTTTTCATATAACCGGCAGTGTTGGCTGCCTCTGCCCAGAAGGTGGTGGGAAGTTTATAGTCAGACAACCTCTGATCATAAAATTAGGATACACTTAGTAAATTGTACCCAGGCTCCTTAACAAAGTTTTCCTTTTCAATACTACGCTTACCATTTGTGACCCTGCCCCTTCCAGTAATGTAACCTTTTGCATCTCCTCCAAAAGCAACTGGCCATCCATTAATTTTCTTAAAGTTTTGAAGTAAAGAGCCATTGCATGTCATGTGCCCGAAACAACCACTATCTATGATCCATAAATTATTCTTAGTCTTTAGCTGAACCTGCATAAAAAGGAGAAGGTTAGTTACATTTGCAAACCAAAGCCTCATTGGTCTTGGGCTTGTTGAAATGGGCTGAATACATTACGACAATAATTGACCCTTTGTTAAGACTTTACGAATCATTTGCTATTTTGATGAATAACTTCCAGTCATATGGTCTTCCTTTATCTTTCACACCATATTTGGAAGATTAGACTTGACCTTCAATACTTTGAAAGTTTTTACAAGTTTGGAAGTTTTGGAGACTGACCCTTCAGAAGATAATGCTTTAACTGCAGCAAGTTTCAGTGCTTCGGGAGCATTCCTTTCTTCTAACACCAATTTTTCATCCGAAGGCAAGTTTTCACTTGTGTTCATTTCCATTTTGGAGCTTCCAAAAAGAAGAGATTTTGCTTTTGGATCTTTCTTCTTCTTCTTCTTCTTCTTCTTTTTCTTAGAGTCTTATTCTTGGTCATGTGGATAGTACTTTTGGAATTGTAGATGCGATCCTTGGCAAGATGAGAAGTACTACCACACATGATGAAATCCATTGGCTTCCTTCTGAGAGACTTCTTATGAATAAAAAACTGAGCTTGATCACCTTCCATCTCTATCTTACTCTTCTCAGATTTTGCAGCAAGCTTCCTAGGGTGAGGATTTCTCTTGGAGGTGGATGGTTCAGGCTATGTAGTAGTGTTACACAACTGATCTGCCTTCTTTCCTTCACATGGATGAGTATACCATGTTCTTGAAGGTCTCTTCATCAAGGATACATTTCTCTGCCCTGGCTTTGCTGATCACAAGCTCAGCCTGGCATTCACTTAACTTAGTGATGAGGTCTTTAATCTGAGTCTTGTAGTTGGTATTTTCATGCTTAAGAATGGAAAAGGATTTCTATAAATCTTCTATATTTAGTATATGATCATTTTTAGCTCTTTTGAAATCAGCATTTAAGATGTTTAAAGACTCAAGATCAGATCTCATCTCTAAGTTATTGGACATCTATCTATAAACTTTAGCAATGCATTCTAGGGTACAAAGATGTTCTAATACCTTGGCTTCTTCATGATCAGCCATTAGTGCTTGGTTTGGAGATGCACCTTCAATCTAGAAACTCCAATCAAAGACTCCATATTTAGCAGCAACTACAGCTTGCTGCTTGGGTTTATCAGTGTGTGGAGCCCGCTCAGTGTAGTTTGGCCTGTGCTGTGCTTAGCCACTATTTGTTCTTGGTGCCTTGTACTCCCTAGCAAAGCGTCCTATCTAGTTACAGTTGTAACACTTCACTTTGCTTTTGTCCAACCCAACCTTTTCCTAGGAAACTTCTTCCCTGTCCTCTTATAGAATTTGTTGGCTCTATGAGTGAGAAAAACCATCTGTTGGACCATCTCTATGTACTCCAGGTCATCTGGATGGATACAGTCCAAATCTTCAACGTTGAAATGGAAGTTGCATATGCTTTCATCAGTAGACTCAAAGACTTTGTGATGAGCTTGTCTCTTGAAATAGGCTTCCATGGATGTAGCTCTCCCTTGGTGTCTTAGGGAAGGTGATGAAAGGGCCTTTTTCTAAGTTGTCTAGATAGCAACTGAGATGATGTTGTGGTTCTCTGCTATCCTATTTAACTACATGAAGAGCAGAGCTATGTTGATTGTTGGAGTTAGCAGATGGATTTTGTATCTTCATCTCCATCTAGTAGCCACTAAGAAAACCATACAACTCAGGAGAATGAGGGTCTTAAGGTTCTCAGTCCTCTTGATTAGTGTGTCCATTTTCTAGGAAGAGAGAACATGAACTTTCTCACAATATCCCAGTTCTTAAGAGTTACTCTAAAGTCCATTAGAGCATCCATAATCTTAACATACCTGAAGTATTGTTGTGCCATGGTTTGACCTAACTTGAAGGTGAAAATTTTAAACTGCTACTTCAAGGGGTGTTTCTTATTCTCTTTTGCTTTAGAAGACCCCTCAAACATCAACTTCCGTACATCCCATAGTTGCTTAGCAGTTTTTCACTTCTTGAAGCCTCTTTATGTAGAGTTAGGAAGACCAGTTTGGAGGGTAGTCATGGCTTTGTGTCTGCATCTATCTTTTTCCATTCTTCTTTAGAGTAGTCACCCACTTCCTTTGGTATCAAGCCACCTCCAACAGTAGCTGAATAGGTGCATGGTACATGAGGTCCAGAGACAACAGATCCACACATCTTGCTGTCTTGAGGCTTGATGAAGCCTTCCATTCTTTGGCACAAAGTATCAAAGTCATCAGGAGTGATTAGTGGAGAGTTTCTCATAGTACCGGTTTCCATATCATCCACTACGAGAGTTACATTTGAGATGTCAAGTGATTTATGAAACTTAGAGGATTTAAGATGGTGAGATCTACAATCAAGAGCCTGAAATACTCTGATACTAAATGCAGGACCGGTTAAAGGATGGTCAAAAAATCAGTCCCATAATGAGGAGAGTGTTGGAAAACATAACAAATCAAAAAGGGAACCGAGTATATGTGAACGATACTAAGAACACAAGGAAACAATGAGACTGAACAAAAGAATAATAACAAGATAAGTATGGTTTTTGTATATTGCTCTCAATTTATATTACAAACGTTATAAAGCATAAAAAGAAATACAAGAACCAGAGATAGTTTATACTATATCCTGCAGCCGGAAATACTTTGAAGGCCAGCTGGAAACACTAATCTAGACAACAAGATTAACGTAAAGTCAAAAGGTAGATTGCCTTTTAACTAGTGACTATGAAATGCCATAGCTCACATCCTAATGTATTACAAAATGATAAAAGGTACAAAGTAGACAGTTACAGACTCTTAACCATAGTCTATAGTTGCAAAAGCATGGACCTTTTCACCAACTCATACAAGTTGGTGAGTCTTCAGAGTTACAGCGGAAAACGGGTCATCTTTATTCAAAAGTTGTTCAGAGAATGCATGTCGTCTTTGTCTTCGGAAGAAATCAGTCTTCACTTCATTGGTTTTAGAAGACTTTGTCTTTGATGTTTCGAAAGACTTCATCTTTGGCTTTGGAAGATCTGGTTTTTGGCTTTGAAAGATTTTAAATTTAGAATATCTTCTATGATGAGTGTAAAACTTCCGAAGTAAGTTCTACTATATGCATCATGCATGCAAGCTCGAAGCTTTTTGATTGCTTTGGTTGCATCAGCCTTACAAGTATAACCTTACAAGTCTAGTACCAAGCCACCAAGATTTTGAGTGAAGATGACAATGGCGACTAGTCATATTGGTTTGAAAATCATGTCATTTACAATGAAACGAAGATGTGATGATCCATCAAATATGGACCTTACATATCTCAATATATAAATAACAAGGGGGAATTGTTCAAAAACCTAAGTATCCTTTGGATGACGAATAAATGAAAAAAATTTGATGACCATGCTTATGTTGCTATCTTCATGGCTTTGACAACTGAAATCTCACAAATTCAAGGACTTTATATGAGCAAAACTTGTATAGGATGCCACGGAAACACAAATCATGGGAAACAATGATATAAGAGAACCAAAAAGAGATGCGCAATCAAGAATTCAACATGTTCAATCACATCCTTGGTGAAAATCTGGAAACTCAAATCTCTAGATTTGTAAAACTAGTGAGGAAAATGAAGAGTGCTAATATCATCATAGAAAACATTGCTGTCAACAAAAAGCTTTTGAACTCGCTGGAACAATAACTATACAACAATCAAGATAACCATAGATTTGTTAACTCTATCACTCGGTGATTTGATCTCTACCATCAAGTCATATGAATTGGATGACAAACAGAGAGCCGCAAACCATCTGAACATTGTGGGTGCTAAAGCTACTACTTTATATGCATAAATGGCTTGTAATCCAAATTACTGTGTGAGTTATTCACAGATGTGTTAGCAACAGTAAACTTGAAGTCCTTTTGTCCTACATTTCATAAAGCACCAGCAACACATTTCCAAGCTATCAATGCTAATCAGTATTCTTCACTACCAACTCAGTATACTTCAATTCAGCCTCAATCACGCACTAATTAATCAATTTACATTCAATCCAAGATTCAACAAGCCTATATTGCTATATCTAGCCCATCTAAACAAACAAATCACATTGCTGAAGAACATCTTGCTTTATTTACTAGATTCATTTCCAGCAATGAAGCTTTCATGGAAAGAAGATTTAGTGTAAGGTCTACACTTAATGCTTGATGCAACCAAAGCAAACAAAGAGCTCTCAGCCTGCATGCATGAAGTACAAAGAAAAGCTAATTCAAAAGTTTTACACAACTCGGTAAAAATATGTTGTGTAAATCTTCTGAAGCCAAATGAAAAAATATTCCAAAGCCAAAGATGAAGTCTTTCAAAGCTTTAGAGACAAAGTATTTTGAAGCCAAAGACTAATTTCTTCTGAAGACTGAGAAGACATGCTTTCTCTGATCACATTTTGACAAAAAGCTAAATAACTTTTTGTTGCCACCTCTGAAGACTCACCAACACACATAAGTTGGTGAAAAGTCCACATTTTTGTCAACTGTAGATTAAGGTCATTGGTCTGTAACATTCTTCTTTTGTACCTTTTATCCTTTTAATAATATATTAGGATGTGAGCTATGACACGTCATATACGCAATTCAAAAGGCAATCTGCCTTTTGACTATACATTGATCTTGTTGCCTAAATTAGTGTTTCCAGTTGGTTTCAAAATATAGGCGGCTATAGGATGTAGTATAAAGTGTCTCAAGTACTTGTCTTTGTTTTTGAAAGGATCTCAGACCTTGTTTGATCAATTAGATTAGGATTTGCAGCAGAATTGTATAGGAATTAGACAAATTCAAGCAAGAACACAAATGATAATGTAATGGAATAGTACGGTTATAGAGAGAAATTATTTCTGCAAAAAGGAATATTTTATTCAACACACGCTTTGGCCCTTACAAAATTAGGTCAGCCTCTCTTTTATAAGGAAGGACGTCAGCCGACGTCACTTGATAGTGACATCTAACCGTTATTACAACAACTACTGAAAGATAACTAAACTACTGAAGATGTCTTACTACAGCTGACATCTTCTTACAAAAGCTAAGTGTAAACTAACATAACTACTGAGACTACAACTACTGAACTACAACGTCTGAAGAACAGGCTCTTCAGACGTTTTATAATAAGTAAACTACTGAAAGAAAACTACTGAAAAGGAAAACCATCACAACAACTGAAGAGTACTACTTCAGTTATTGTGACAACCTCTGAAGTCTTCAGCACTTGACTTCAGCTGATGTAGTCTTCAGTACTTGAACTTCAGCTGATGACTTCAGTACTTGAACTTTAGCTGATGTCTTTAGCACTTGAACTTTAGCTGATGAAGTCTTCAGTTGTTGTCATCAGCTGATGAAGCCTTCAACATTTGTTGTTATGTCTGTGGGACTTAAAGGTTTTTCTGATCAGGCTCATTGGTTCTTTTGGACCAACAAACTCCCCCTAAACCAATGCAGCCAAAACCTTTAACTTTATTGATGTCCCACTTATTAGGCAGAAAAGTGTTGTCTTTTTCTTCTAGATCAGCTCAGAAAATGACCAATATCAGCACAGGCCAGGGAAGAGGTTTCAAAGATCTGATTGGTAAAGGACGGATTGGAACTCTGTCTTGGGGAACTGGACACAGAGCTGTTACCCCATCCACAGAACCTACTTCCCAACTATGAGTCTGTAAGACTCTCTCACATAAGCCTCAAGTAAGACTAGTTGATCCTCCTTGGTAAGATCTTCGGCTTCTCCCTCAAAAAAATGATTCAGGCTCATAATACTCAGACAGGTATTTGACTTGTTTCCCATTTCTTAACTCAACAGTTGTGATTTCTCTATAAGCAAATTCATCAGGGTGATTACCCTCTAGCAGCAACTGGAGTTCATTATGTCTGACTTCCTCAAGCCTCTTGTGTAGTAACCCCTTTTTCACCATTTTGTTCTCTAATAGCTTTTGTGGGGGAAGATTTGCTTTATAGGCTTTCTTGAAGTCTTCTAGGATCTCCCAGGGTGATACTACAATGGCCAGCATGATCACTGCATCTACGATCTTTTTCACTTGGCCATTGTATCTGTGTGGAATGTCTTTCTTATGAATCCGATGAAGTTTGAGTATAAACTTTGTCAAACATTCTTAGCACCTCCTCATCATGCAGTCTATGTTGTTGCTCTTCTTCAATTTTCACCTTAACTGCTTCCATCTAAATGGCAGGAGTGATTGTTGATGGTTGAATTTTGGCCTTAGGCAGTGTAATGACAGCTGAAATAGGCAGCCTGTCCTCATCCTCATCATCATCTTCTTCTTCTTCTTCAAGCCTCAACACCCTTCTCTTCCTCTTCTTGGGTGCATCATCGGCTATTGGTTTCTTGGGTAAAGGAGTTGGTTTTGTGGGTTGTGATGTGGGTTGTTTTGGTGTGGGAGATTGGACAGGCTGTTCTAGCATTTTTGCAAGTGAAGCTTTGGTATGTTTGGCTAGATCAGTCCTGCTCCTAGCACCAACTTCAGGATTCAGGGCTTCTATGATCATCCCTTTAGTGAATACCTCAGACGAATAGATCTTGTTGGTTATTGCCAAGATACTGTCCCTAGACCATGATTTGACCTCAAGGACTGATCTCCCCAGATACTTCGAAATGATCCTTGCCATAGCTTCAAGTTTCTCCATCTCTTCATCACTATAGCAAGACCATCGGTGTTCAATCTCCTGAATCTCCAACCTCCTGATCTCAGAATCCAGCTTAGCTGTGTCAAAGCCTTGTCTAAACAGCTGATCAATGATTTTATCCATTGACCTGCTGTGTTGGTCATCAGCTTCCTTGATCATATCATCTAGCTTCTTTTCATCAGGGGTCTTTTCACTTTCACCACCCTTCTTCTTCTTATATGTAACATGAAAGTCCTTTTCTTTTCAGACTTCTTCTCCGTCTCCTTCTCCACCTCCATCTCCTTCTCCACCTCCTTCTCCACCTCTTTCTCTTTTTATTTCTCTTTCATCTCTTCAACTCTTTTCCTCTTGATTACATTCACTGACTTAGACTCCCCCTTTTTGGTTGCATTGGTTGCAGGGGTTTGAATGTCAGAAAGTTTCTTTGACACAACATCATCAACTAGGGTTTTGATGTTTGAGGAAAGCCTCTCATCAAGGGTTTGAGTCATAATATCAGTGATGATGGGAGTGATGAGAGGCAGGGATGTTTTGAAAATAGCAACCATTTGCTCAGAGGGGTTCTATCCCTGAGAAATGGTGCCAGAAGCAGAGGCAAGTGGCTGAGTATGTGGGAGTGGCTCTGTGTGTGGGAGACCTTCAGAAGAAGGTGCCATCTGTGGGTGAATGTTGGCAGATGGACTTGATTCTTGAGAGAATTTGGCAAGTAGTTCTTTTAATCTACTTACCTCTTCCTCAAGAATAGTGTTCTGGGCTAGAACATCATAAAAAAAGCCCAGGTCATCATCAGTGTAAGCAAAATCACCTGACCTCCTGATTATATCAGGAGGAACATGTGCTGAGTGTGGATCAGCATGCACATATGCCCATTTGTCTTGGAACTGGGGACTTCCTACCTCAGGATTAAATCCTTCATCAGCAGTTGCCTCAGGTGAGGACTTATAGATGTTACCAACTTCACCGTGTTCATGTGCTCAAGCAGGAGAAGTGGCAGCCTCACCAGATGTTCTGATCTCCTCTTCCACAAAGGGAGATAGAACATTGTAATCCTTGTGCTGTGGGCTCTCAGTAACAGTTGGATCCTCCCTCTCAGTGGTTGAGGTTTGCCCAGTTGTAATAGGTTCCTGGTGAGAGGGAGGAGTGTTGAGCTGAGTCAGCACTTTTGCAATTATAATTGTTGGACTTTGTGGGGCGGTTGCAATGGGAGATAGGGGTGAATCAGGTTGCACCTGGGGAGAGTGGTGCTCTTCAATGGTAACCTTTTCAAGTGAGATAGGTTCTAGAGATGTGGCTGCCCCGGAAGTGGTTGCTTCAGGATCCTGCTGAGAGGATGCCTGAGCGGTTGTGGCTGGTAGAGTCCTTGTAACTACTGGGGGATTAATACCTGTAGCTACTTCCTACCTTTGTGGTGCAGGGGCATCCTCCGGGGACTCCACTCCCTTAGTAGCTTTTTTGGGATTTTTGGCTTTTGGCTTGGTGGGGACTTTGGGATTGGAGGAGGAGGCTGTGGGTTCCCACTGCTTGGGTTTTAGCAGCTTGGCAGCCTGTTTGAGGTGTGTGTCTGAGTTGTGCCTGGAGTATACTTCAGGCAATACAGCCAGAGCAGGGGCTCCTAGGCCAACAAGGCCCATAGCTTTTAATTGTTTTCCGATAATGGCCATGAGAAACCTTGGATATAATATCCATCTGTTAGCCACAGGTTTCATAGCCATATCATTTAATTCTAAAAAGATTATTTCAGAAAAATTTAGATTTTGTTGCTCAAGGATAAAGTACAATACCTGTTGCCACCATGATGACATTTGATCCCATGAAGAAGATTTGGGGGCAAGGCAGACATTCACCATGTGAAAGATAAGTCGTTCAGGATCATGGAAGTGCATCTTCAGGATTGTGGAAGCACGGAGGTCGCGTTCATATCCATACTGGGAGAAAGATAGGTCGATGGTGCCCTTAGGATATTCAGTGACGAAGGTGGCATCATTTTGATTTAGGGTTTGTCGAATGATATCAAAAGTGATTACCACCTTCTGTTGGTTGAAAAATGACTGGAGAATGACCTTGGTGTCATTTTCACCAGTTGTAATAGTGACGTTTGTCCAGAACTGTATGAGGGATTCGGCGTGGATGATTGGATTGAGAAGAAAGGCCGTTTTGTAAGGAGATGCAACCATCAGATCGATGGCGGCATCGAACATGGTCCAAAAGGATGATTTTGTAAGGTAGGCTACACAGCTATGGTGTGATTTGAGCTGCATGGTCGCCATTAATGTGAGTGAGAAGTTTCAGAGTTCTTGAATGTTTAGGTTGTGAGATTGAAAAAACTCTAAAGGTAGGGTTAGGTATTTATAGGGTATGGTTATGAAATAGCAGATAGAAAACGTCTGAAGGTTTTGGTGTTAGTCATCAGGTGTTTGAAACGACTGATGACATGGTTTTAACCTTCAGAGGTTGAAACGACTGAAGACTTGGTGTTGGTCATCAGTAGTTGTAAACTACTGAAGACATGGGTTTTGGCTTCAGTTGTTTTGATATGAAACAACAGTAGTTTAAATCAGCTGAAGAGTAAATTTACTCATCAGCTGTTGTCATCAATTCAGATGTTTCATTCTGACCTCAACATTTACTCATCAGACTTTGTCTGATTTTTAGATGTTTCATTGGCCATCAGCTCTTTGGAATATTTATGCTTCAGCTCTGGTGAACAAATGTTCAGAAGATCTGTTAAAATAAATTATTCTTCAGAACTTGTTAACAAATGTTGACTTCAGTACTTGTGGAAGATTACTCATCAGTACTTTTACAAAAGATTTGTTCTTCAGTACTTATTTGTTAGAGAAGGCATCAGAAGTTATAACCTCATCAGTAGTTGTAACTTCATCAGTTCTTTTCAACAAATAATGTACTTCAGTACTTTGAAATATTTTAATCTTCAGTAGTTATGAAAAATGCTGAAGACTAAATAACTCATCAGTACTTATTTTTGACTTTTGGATACTAATGTCCATCAGTACTTGTGATCTGAGAGCATTAGTATTAGTCAAGTTATTCCAGCTGCAGCATACCAAGCCTCAATACCAGATTTTGAAAAGTTGCATTGTCTAAAGGCATAGTAAATATATCTGCAAGCTCATCAGCACTAGGAACAAACTTTGGATCAATCAGACCTTTTTCATAACATTCCCTAATAAAATAATGTCTGATCTCAATATGTTTGGTCCTAGAATGCCGGACTGGATTCTTAACAATACAAAGAGCTGAAGCACTGTCCATTAGTAATGGAGTCTTAGTCTCTGTAATGCCATAATCCAATAATTGATTCTAAAGCCAGAGTACCTGAGATGTACAACTTGCAGCAGCAATGTACTCTACTTCAGCAGTGGATGTAGCAATTGAAGTTTGTTTCTTACTCTGCCAAGAAACTAAATAATTGCCTAGAAATTAGCATCCACCAGAAGTTGATTTTCTGGTGACTTTGCACCCTACATAGTCACTATCAGAGAAAGCAACTAATTTCAAAGACTGCCCAGTGGAATACCAAAGTCCTAGAGATTGAGTTCCTTGCAAGTATCTAAAGATCCTTTTGACTGCAATCAAATGGGATTCTTTAGGTGCAGCCTGAAATCTAGCACAGACACAAGTTGCAAACATAATGTCTGGTCTAGAAGTTGTAAGGTACATCGAGGAACCAATCATACATCTATAAAGGGTTTCATCAACCGCTTTACCTTTCTGATCAACATCCAGTTGTGTGGAGCTGCTCATGGGAGTAGAACAGGGCTTACAGTTTTGTAAATCAAACTTTTTCAAAAGATCTTTTGTATATTTGGACTGATGAATGAATGTTCCATCATCCCTTTGTTTGATTTGCAATCCCAGAAAGAACTGTAATTCTCCCATGGCACTCATTTCAAACTTTTGTTGCATTAACTTTGTAAATTCATCACACAAATGTGAATCAGAGGATGCAAAAATAATCATCAACATAAATTTGAACAAGTAGCTTCTGCTGTCCCACTTTCTTTATGAACAAAGTTTTATCTATGGAGCCTCTAGTGAAATTATTTTGAAGAAGAAAATTTGATAATGTTTCATACCAGGCTCTAGGAGCTTGTTTCAACCCAAATAGAGCCTTATCAAGCTTATACACCCAATCTGGATGTTTATTATCCTCAAAACCTGGTGGGTGACACACATAAACCTCTTCTTTTATTTTACCATATAAAAATTCACTTTTGACTTCCATTTGAAAAACTTTAAGATTGTGGAAAGTAGCATAAGCTAAGAAAAATCTGATTGCCTCCAGTCTAGCTACAGGGGCAAAGGTTTCATCATAATCTATACCTTCTTCTTGTGCAAACCCCTGTACACGCAGTCTGGCCTTGTTCTTGACAATTTGACCCTTTCCATCTGTTTTATCCCTAAACCCATTTAGTGCCTATTGCACACTTACCTTGGGGTAAAGGAACCAGCTCCCACACTTGCTGCTTTTTGAACTGAAGAAGCTCAAGTTGCATGGCTTTAACCCATCCATTGTCTGTTAATGCAACATGATAGTTATTTAGCTCTTGCTGACTGATGAAGAGAGCATAGAAGTAGAAATTGGACAACTGACTTCTGGTTGAGACTACACCATTGATATCACCAATGATCTGAGACATTGGATGACTCTTCAGCTCTTGATAGACAATGAGGTCTGTGCAAGTGTTTGTAGGAGATCCAGCAGCAACAGATGTTTATGGAGATTCTTGAAACCATATAGGAGATGACAACTCAAATGAAGTATATGATTCAGAAATCTCGTCAGCATTTGTTATGGATGGAGCTGCTGAAGCTACAGGAGCATCAGGCTTAGATGACTCAGGCAGTTGATAACTAAACCAGAAAAGGTGAGTACTGTCAGCATCATCATCAGCACCACCAGGTGGAAAACTGTGTGCAGTTGGTGATGGATTATCAGGAACTACAACAGCTACAGATTGATAAGGAACATATTGCAGTATGTCCAAATCAAATAGCTCTACAGGGTTTTATGGAATTTTATCCTTTGGAGATTCATTAAACTTCACATGCAAAGTCTCTTCAACCATCTTTGTTCTGCAGTTGAAAACTCTGTATGCCTTGCAAGTGCATGAAAAACCAACAAAGTACCCTGCATCCACCTTTGATTCAAACTTCTGAAGTGGATTCTTTGTTATGAGAATGTAACAGGGACACCCAAATGCTTTAAAAAATGAAATCAAAGGGGCCAAATGATGTAGCACTTCATAAGGAGTCTTCATCAACCTCTGATTTACTAATACTCTATTTTGCACATAGCAAGTTGTGTTGATAGCTTCAGCCTAAAATGTCAGTGGCAATCCAGAATCAGCCAACATTGGCCTGGCAGCTTCAACAAGTGTCATGTTCTTTCTCTCCACCACTCTATTTTGTTTAGGAGTTCTTGGAATGCTGAACTGCCGCTTGATTCCCTTTGACAGATAGAAGTCATCAAGTGTGTGATTTCTAAATTATGTGCCATTATCACTCCTCACACACTTGACTGGAATGGAATACTATTTCTCAACATACAACACAAAGTTCATAATAGCTTGTGCAGCTTAATCTTTAGAGTGCAAGAAGAAAGTCCATACAAATCTGGAGTAATCATCCACAATTACCAGAGAGTATTTCTTCTTTGCCACGCTCATCACTCTTACAGGACCAAAAAGATCCATATGCAATAATTGTAAGCAGGCAGTGGACTTTGGCTCTTCTATTGGAGGGAATGAGACCTTGTGTTGCTTCCCTTTTAAACAAGTAGAGCAGTTGTCATCACATTTGAACTCCTTCATTGGCAATCCTCTTACTAAACCATGGTGAATCAGCTGGTTCATGTTTTTGAGATTCACATGACCAAGCCTTCTATGCCATAGAGTAGATTCCTGAGAAGAAGCGTTTGAGAACAGGCAAGGATGGCCTTTTAGATCGATTTTCTTTAACAAATCCAAGGCATGTACTCTTCCTGTCCTGTTGGCCTTTAGGAGACTATGATCATCCAATACCTTGTCAATCAAACTCAGAACTTTAGAAGACAGAATCCCGCAGTTCTGACTGGTGAAAAGGGCAACATGACCTTTATCACACATTTTACTGGCGCTCAAGAGATTATACTTGAGATTCTCCACATGGTTGACATCATCAAACCTTATTTCACCATTGGAAACAAAGCCTTTGCCTATGAGGTAACCCTTAGCATCATTACCAAAAGAAACAAACCCCTTCTTTCCTTGAGAGTAGTCATTAAGAAGAGAGCTGCTCCCTGTCATATGCATGGATCCTCCACTGTCCACATACCAGATGCTTCTTTGGCATGCTGAAGAACCCTGCATTCATCACAAGAAACTAGTTAGCTTTTGAGACCCAAACCATTTTGGTTTTGGGTCTGTTCTCATCAACAGATTTCACACTAACTGGTTTGTCATGAGTTGCAGCCTGTGGTGAGGGAGATGGTGCAGAAAAGGGTTCCTTTGTTTTAGGCTTAGGTTTCCTTTTTCTGTGGTTTAATCACATGAACATCTATTTGGTTGACTCTCCCCAATAGATGTTGAACCATCATAACAAGTTGTGTCTGATTGTTTGCTAAAGCCTTCAGCTCATCAGACACATCAGTGCTTGATTTTGATGGATTCCTGTGTTGCACCATCTTCCTGTGAACACCATCAGCTATTTCCTGATTAACCCCTTCCTTCTTTTTAGATTTCTTTAAGGATTTTGGGGTTTCAGGTTGAGATGTTGCTGGTACAAACTTGGTTTCAAACTCAACTTTCATTTTGTTAATTTTCTTTTTAATGTTCTTAACTTGGTTGAGTTTGGAATCCTTTCTATACTAGCAATCATCAGTGAGATGATTGAATAAGCCACCTATTTCACATGGCCTTTTCTTCATCTTTTGTTGATCAACTGCTGAAGAAGATGAAACTACTGAAGATTTGTTCTTCAGTACTTTCTTCCTTTCAGTACTTGTGGTAAGTACTGAAGGATTCGTAACTACTGAAGAGTTGTTCTTCAGTAGTTTTCTATCAGTACCTGCAACTTTCTTCCTTTCAGTACTTGCAGACTTCCTGATAGATGCTTCAGCAGTTTTCAAACCCTTTCTGCTTTCAGTAGTTTGGGTTTATTCAGGTGTTGTAACTTGCTCTTCAATACTATCAGTACTATGTGAGACAACACCTGAAGTGATCAACTCTTTCTTGATCATGTGACTGTCAGCATTTGACCTCTCAACTGTATCAATATCAGCTGATTGGTTTTCTGAGGTATTAATGCTGACTTCATCATCTAATTTTGGTGCATTATCAGAGGATGAATCACATGATGAGGTGGATTGGTTATTGCTTTCTCCATCAGATTCTACTTCTAACCTAGGAGTAAAACCTGTAGGAGGAGCAGTGTGATTATAACCAATTCCAAACTTCACATTGGAAGCTGATTGCTTGCTGAGAAGCATTTCAAAACCCTTGCAGGAAGTTACCAAGTGTTCACACTCTACATGGGTAGATGCAAGAGTTTCTTTAAGGTCCTTATACTTCTCTAAAAGTACCTCTTCCTTAGCCTTATCATCTGTGATTGACATTTTAATTTTTAAGTCTCATCATTCTTTTCATTTAGTATAGACTCAAACTAAGCTTTTCTTTTGGAAATTATGTTCTCTAGCTCAATATTTTTGTTAATTAAAGCTACATTTGCTTATCTAATAGTTGCAAATGTGGCTATGCATGATTCAGAACATAACTTGGCCTTGCCCTCTAAAGATACGTGTGATATTGAAGCATTTGAGGTTGAACTATCAGTAGACTCCAGGGCCATGAGAGCAAGATTTCCAAAAGGATTGTCACCACTGATAGGATCAATTAGAGCAATCTGTATCAATTATATGAAAATTCAAAGCAAAATACAATCAATTGTAATCAATTCAAGCCAAATCAAAAAAATTCATATTCCATTGATAGCAAAGACGATTACAAATGATAGAGAGCAGTTCTCATAAAACATATGCAAAAACTTCTTAAACTACACTACGTCTATGCTATTTATACTAGAACTAAGGAACTAAATTTACACAACTAGTCCCTACACTAGTATAAAATACAAAATAGACACTAAACAATAAAGACTAAATGTTAATCTTTTAAGGGACCTAACAATACTCCCCCTAAGATTTACATTGTGTTCAGTCTTCAGTTCAGCTCCATCCTTTCTTTTCTTCTTTTATCTTCAATCTTGTCTTTGTCTTCATTTTATCTTCTCTGCATCGTTTGACTTCTTCTTTTATCTTCACTCTTCTCTCTTCATTCTTCAATCTGCAAAGAAATCCTCAGGCTCTTCTTTTACAGAGAACATTGGCTTCTGCTTGTACATTTCAATTTCCTTCAGAGCATTCTCAATCGCTGACTTGAATTTCTTTGCTAGCACAGCTTGCTCTGGTTTTGATTCATTGGTTTTTATATCTAACTGCTTCATTCTTTCCAACGTGTTCTTTGACAAACATGCTATATCAACATTAGCATATAGCTCAATTGGAATTCCGCAGTCTTTTGTATACAATTCAAGTACACCTTTTCTTGATATTCTCATAAACTCAATATCTGGAATATCTTTCTTCACAATATTTGCATAAGCCAAAGCTTTTCTTAAAGCAATTCTTTCCATGGCAGCACTCATGACATTGATAATTGATACAAAATATTTTTTATCTTGTTCAGCTGTTTCATTTGATAACTTGTCAAACTTCTGCACAGATAGAAATGAAATGTAACTTGGGTGTAGTAACCTCAGTTCAAAGGCTCCAAACAAAGTTATCATGTCTTCATTCCAATCTTCTAAGTTTCTCACAAGCTTAATTTCAAACGTTTCTGAATTGTAAAACCATCTTTGAATTGGTTTTGACTTTTGATTTCCGTCAATCATCTTTATGCCAGGAGTTGTCACCTTTTCTACAAACTTGTCATAAACTTCAATCATGAAGTGATCTTCATCTGATTGATTCACTGTCTTACTTCTTTTCTTCTTCATTGACATAAAGTATTCTTTATCTTCCTGATCACATCTTGTTTTCAAATAATTGCTTGATCTGGTCAACCCTGTTCTCAACAAATCTACCATCATTTGACCTCTTTTTGCATTTGAATGATTAATCAACCTCAATCTATTCAATTCTTTAAGATCTTGCACTGGAAGTTTTATGATGCTAGCATAAAAATGATACACATCACATATTGCATTCACTCTTTTAATTAGAAATGCATCAAACACTTCATCATACTTCCATGCTATGATTTTTTCTTGATTTGTGAAATCAGGTGCAATCATTGCATTTAACAATTCAGCAACTGATTGACCTTTTTGTAACACATTTCGTACCAAATCACCAGTTGATCTTGATTTATCAAAAATTTGAATTTGTTCTTCAGATGCCTTATATGCTTGTTTTTCTGATTCTGGAAACATCTTCATTAGTTCTTTTCTCCTTTCATGAGCAGATGATTTCATTGCCATTAGTTTGATCTCCTGAGGTTTCAACACTTTAGTTCTTTTTGTGATTTCCAGATATTGCGGATTGTCAGTATCCAAAATAATCATCTTTTTAGTTTGTTTCTCCGTTTCTTGGAAACTTTTAACCAAATTTCTCAAAGATACAGATTGAAGCCTTTTTAATTTTCTCCAAGGATAATTCCTTGCTTGCAACCATGATCGCAAAGCAAACACACTCATGTCTTCTGGATCTGGATGGTGCAGCTCGGAACTTGAAAGTTCATCAACATTAATACTTTCTTTTTCTCTGTTCCACTCTCCATGTTCAATCACTATTTCATTAGGATCTATTGGAGCAATGGATTCTGCAGCTATACATTTCTCATATTCATCGTTTATCTGAGAAACTGTTAACCCATCTAAAAATACTCTGTTATATTTCATCTTTACAAGATAGTTATACCTTTCTTCAAAATCTGATAGAATATCATCAACTCCTTGATCATGTTCCAAAGGAGGATTTTCAAATTCTTCAACCACATCTTCATCATCAAGAACTTCATTATACCAGTCATCACTAAATTCATCTTCTAAGTCTTCCAAAGCACCAATTTTATCTTGAGTACTTGGTTCTTGGCTTTCTTGAATTTCTTGTTCAAGTGACTCTTCAGTTCTCTAAACCTTTGAAGATGATTCAGGTACAACCTCTGCATCTATTTCATCTATTTTTCTTTTCCCTTTCTCTATTGCAGATACCTTCTCAACATCAATTGGAATGGTTTCTGAAATAATTTCAACTTCTGGAGACTTTGGTTTTTCTAATTCTTTCAATTTTATCAACTCTTCTTTCAACCCTTCATTTTCCTTAGTCAATTTCTTGAATTTTTCTTCAAGAAGATCATAGTCTTTGATCATAACTTCAAAGTTCTTTATAACATCTTCTTTGTCTTTGGCATAAGACACAATCTTTTCATCTTTTAACAAATTATCTTCTTTCAATTTTTCATTTGCTTTCTTCAACACATCAATCTCAGCCTTTAGATCAGCAATCTCCTTTTCTTTGGCTTCATTTTCATCTTTTAGCCTTGCAAGTTCATAAACATCAAGAATTTCTTCGGTTTGAACAGCCACATGGGTTGTAGAAACAGGTATATCTTGATTAATTTGGAATGTTTCAATGAACTCATAATCAAGAATTTGATCATCAACATTCATCTCTTGTTCAGTCTCAAATTGAGCCTGTTCCTCTTCATGTACCTCTTCATGAGCAGTTTCATCAATAATGAAAACATCTACATTATCAACTGCTTCATGCTCACTGTCCTGTTCGTGAACTTCATCACCCACTATTTCTTCATCTTCATTTTGAGCTTCATTTTCATGCTCAGAAATTGGTGGTTCATGACTTATATCCTGGTGAGTCTCAGCTACATCACCATCATCATCATCATTATTATCATCTTGATCATTATCATCTTGATCATTTTCCTCATCTTGATCATCTTCTTCCAAAGGAAACTCATCTATCAGATCAGCAGGATCAATTGGTTCTCCCTCTAACAAATGATAATGCTCTACAGTAATGTCAACTTCATCATTTGCTACATTTAACATGTAATCAAACATAGAAACATTCTGAACACCTGTTATCATTGTTAACTTCTTATATGTCATTTCAGACATATTTTCCAACTCCAATCGATCTCCACTAACACCATAAACATGTATGTCAGGATATTCCTCATTGATAATCATTTGGAGGAATCCTGGATACATTAAGTATTTATGCCTTGTTCCTTCTTCCAAATTAAAAGCAAATCCATTCAGTATCCACTTTGACATATTAAACCTCCTGTTTGTAGCTAGAGCAACAATAGGTGAAGCTATGTCCACAGGAAATAAATTCCATCCAACACTCCTCTTGGACAAACAGTGTTGGAAGATGTAACAAAGAAGCTTCCAGTGATTATATACCCTTTCTCTAAAGAATTGTTTCTTAGGAAACTGATCAGGATGACCCATAGCCATAAAAATTTCTCTGCATTCATCAAAAGAAAATTCACATCGATCTTCTGGATCATTTTCACCCAATCTTAGAGCATTTCTGATAGAATCTTCAGACACTTCTATCATTCTATCTCTGGTCACAAAGCCTCTTACAACTTTTCTTCCATCCTCTACTTCAACCCGTGCAGTGTTCCAAAACTGTCTAATAAGTCTGTCATAGATTACAGTTTGGTAACACATTCATAAACATATTTTGTTCTTAGAAGAAATCTGATCATTTCTTCATAAGAAAAAGCATCTTGAACTTCATCATCCAAAAATGCAGCAATGTTATGCTTAGGAACAAACTTCAATTCTGCCATCTGCAAAATTTAAACATAATGATGTTAGATACTGTGTATTTTGAAGCAAATGATTAATTGTGAGTTTAAAATTATGATGATTTAAGATATTATAAACTGATGTGTTAAAATGAAGTTGGATTTTAAAAACAACTTGAATTTTAATTTTAAGTGAAAACACTTAATTTAAAAAAAAATGAATTTTCAAGATTGATTTTGATTAACAGTTTAACACTTCTGTTTATGTTATCTTGTATCACTTTATTAAAAACTCTTAAATTTCCTGAGATGATGATTTTTATCAATTTTGATTTTATTTTGAATTTTGTTTTATTTTATTTTGAAAATTATGAAACTGTTCATCTTCTTCATCAAGTTCATCATCACCGAGAATGTTCATCGGTGACCATGAATCAAAACTTCAATCAAATATCAGATTATCACAAGCTTAACCTAATATCATGATCGAAATCATCAAATGAACAAGAATCAATCATCAATTTTTCACATTTTTTCTCGATTTGAAGTAATCTGTGATTTTACAAGTGTTAGGGTTCATACGACCGTACAGTGATTGAACGACCATCAAAAGTTTCATTTAAAATGAAATCAGTAAAATGCGAATCATTCACTTACATTCACAATCACAAGAATACTTTCAACAATTTGAAATTTTTGTTC
The DNA here is from genome assembly GCA_024085815.1 of Flaveria linearis. NCBI lineage: Eukaryota > Viridiplantae > Streptophyta > Magnoliopsida > Asterales > Asteraceae > Flaveria > Flaveria linearis. The sequence goes on from CM044008.1 coordinate 66,658,975, forward strand.
AAAATGGATTCAATCGAAGAATAAGGGTTTTGGTCGAAGAAAGTTCGAGAGTTCGATAGTTCAGAGGGTTTTGTGAGGGTTTTTGAAATGAGAATGAAATGAATATCACAAGTGTTCTATTTATACCAAGAATAAAAATTTTAGACTTATGAGTACTGTTGGTCGTTTTAGGATCATTCAGACTCATTAGGTCAAAAATTTCACTAAGTATTGAGACATATGAGCACTGTACAGCCTTGTGAGTCTAGTCGTATTAGTACTGTTAGACACATTAGGTTAGCCGTATGAGAACTGTTTCAGACTTATGAGAACTGTTAGTAGCATAAGCACTGTTGGTCGCATAAGCACTGTTTCAGTAGCATAAGCACTGTTTCAGTAGCATAATAAATCTGAAATGTCCACACATCAACTAATCAGACATATAACAACTGTTTGTGCATTTTTTCACTTGGAATTTTCAAATCTTCCACCTGCACACTGTTTAAACAAATTAGTACTATTTCATACTAATATTCAAACAATATTGCATATTTTTACATTTTGACCGTCAAAGTTTCAAATTTACACTTTTGACCCTCAAAGTTTCAAATTTACACTTTTGACCCTCAAAGTTTCAAATTTACACTTTTGACCCTCAAAGTTTCAAATTTACACTTTTGACCCTCAAATTTGAACTTTTACATGTTTGACCCTTCATCTTAGTTTCAAAATGAACAACCAAATATTTCAACATCTGTCTTGATTTCAACTTTTCACAGAATCTTTTCCACTTTGATAAAAATTTTGAGATCATTTTATCTTTTGATAAACACACACATACTTTGAAATTAAAGCATCATCCGTTCAATTCAACATGAGCATTTTCATTTTGATTTTCTGAGACTATTCTTATTGGATTATTACTCCCCGTAAACTTTTAAGTTTTACAAAACTTAGAAGTTTACTAAGAGATCATAAGAATATCATACTTAACATTGTTATATTGCCTGCACACAAGAAAACATGCATAAAATCAAATTAAAGCAGAATAAAAATCTAATATTTACACTAGAATCTTTGATTGCAGTGAGATCATATTAGATAAGATCAGAACATTAAAATAAAAAATATGTGGATAGTCATAGACAATGATTAAATCCTGATCAAGTGTGTTCCAGGTCAGTGATATCACAGCAAAGGAGACACAAGATCTAAGGACAGCAAATGAGTGTTTTTGACATAAACTATCAGCTCACTTACTTTTTCAATTCTTGGATGAGTATGGTAGAGGTATATGACAAGATGTGACTCATACCAAGACAAAGAGGATCAACCATCATCAAGACATGCAAGAAAGCACATATTCTCAACTTATTACCTAACAAATATGCATAATCAGAGTTCATGTTACTTAATTTAACAGAGAATGATCATGGATAAGCATTTGATCAACTCTAACCATCCTTTTGAATGGCTTGTGCACATTGGCATCTTTTGCATCAAATGAGAATATCCAGGTCTGTAATGACTTACAACAGAGGATATCTCAGTACTTCAGGTCTATGATGACTCATAACAGAGAAGTAAATGATACTTGTAACAGATCTCATGATTAGTCACATTACCATCAGGTGTGAGTAGGTGTAGCTTAACAAGCAGTCAATCTGATAAGCTAATACACTCAAATGTACTTAGATGAATACACAAACAAGCATAAGGATGTGGGTAATCACAAGAATTTACTTGTTCAGTATACTAGCATGATAGTGTCTACACAACAAATCCTGATCATGTCAGACTTTATTAGCGAGTGAAGTATGCAACTGATCTTACTAATGTACTATCATTTCTCACAGAAGGCAAATACAGATTGATTCCTAAAATAATGAATGAAAAATGAAAAGCACTTTATTTTTGGATTTTTGATTTATATTTTTCTATTTGATTTTTGAGTTTTCTAATTTTGTATTTGTTTTTCTATGACAGAAAGCACACACACACAAACAATCAGGCAAATAACTATGAAAAGTTATCCTTATGAAAATATCAGATTTAGGAAAGTATTTGGTCATGAAAAGATTCAAATTTGTAACCAGGTTTACACATGGTTAATAAGGCCAATTGACTCCACTAAATACTCAAACCTTCCTGGTAGAAAAGCTTTAGTAAATAGGTCTGCCAACTGTTTTTCAGTTGCTATTTGAATCAAAATGATTAAACCTTTTTCAGAATTATCTCTTAGAAAATGATATCGAATTTCGATATGTTTTGTTTTTGAGTGTTGAACTGGATTAGCTGTAATGAACATAGCAGCAGTGTTATCAATGTAAATGGGTGTTTTAAGAAAATTGAACCCATAATCTAGCAGTTGGTTTTGCAACCAAAGGATTTGAGAACATCCTGCTGATGCAACTATGTACTCAGCTTCTGCAGTTGAGACAGAAACATTTGTTTGTTTCTTGCATTGCCATGAAACTAATCTGGGTCCAAGAAACTGACAACCACCCGTTGTAGATTTTCTGTCTTGACAACATCCACCATAATCACTATCTGTGTATCCATGTAACTCAAAATTACCCTCGTAAGGATACCAAAGCCCTAAGGCTGGTTTACCTTTGAGATACCTGAATATTCTTTTGACAGCAATTAAGTGAGATTCTTTCGGGTCTGATTGATACCTTGCACAGACACAAACAGCATACATTATGTCTGGTCGTGATGCAGTAAGATACATCAAATAACCAATCATAGATCTGTATAAAGTTTGGTCTACTGATTTTCCTTTAGGATCAGGTTCAATCTTGGTGTTTACGTCAGCTGGAGTTCTTATGGATTGACAATCATGCAGTTTGAATTTCTTCAAGAGTTTATCAACGAACTTCTCTTGATTGATAAAAATACCATCTGTAGATTGTTGAACTTGCAATCCAAGAAAGAAATTGATTTCTCCCATAGAACTCATTTGAAACCGAGATTTCATGATCTCTTCAAATTCTTTGCACAATGTTGGACTTGTAGAACCAAATATGATATCATCTACATACACTTGCACACATAAGAGATCATCATTATCCTTCTTTATGAATAAAGTTGGATCGATTTTCCCTCTTGTATATCCATGTTGGATCAAGTGTTGAGATAATGTCTCATACCAAATTCTAGGAGCTTGATGTAGGCCATATAAAGCTTTGCTAAGCTTATACACACGATGTGGAAATTCTGCATCCTCAAAGCCTGGAGGTTGCTTCACATACACATCATCAGTGATTGGACCATACAAGAATGCACCTTTGACGTCCATTTGATACACCTTGAATTTCATGAATGATGCATAAGCTAGGAAAACACGAATAGATTCGAGTCTTGCAACTGGAGCAAATACTTCATCATAGTCAATTCATTCTTCCTGTGTGTATCCTTGTGCAACAAGTCTTGCTTTATTTCTGATTACAATGCCACGATCATCAGTTTTATTTCTGAACAACCATTTGGTGCCTATGGCATTTTCTCCTTCAGGTAATTCCACCAACTTCCACACTTCTTGTTTTCGAAATTGTAGAAGTTCCTCCTGCATAGCTTCAATCCAACCATTGTCCTGTAATGCCTTGGTGACATTTTTAGGAACAGTCTGAGAAAGGAAACACGAGTATAAACAAACATTTGCATGTTCAGATTTACTCCTAGTAGTTCTTTCATTCAGAGGACCAATAATCTGTGATGTTGGATGGTTCCGGTGGATACGAGATATCGGAATCTCATTTCCTTGAACAGTAACATCAAGATTGGTTTGGTTCAGATTGGAGAGCTGTTGCAATAAGGTAGAAGAATGTGGAGTGAAATTTGGTACTTGAGTCGGTGAATTGAGAAAGTAATCAAAGTTACTATGATCAATGGCATCTCCAGAGATAGAAGATGTGCCAGACTCAGGATGTCCAATTTCTGTACCATCATCAGGAATAGGTTGTGATTCTTCTTGATCTGCTGAAACTGAATGATCTGAGGCTGAAGAATCAGGAACATTGTCATGGAAATGGATTGTTGAATCCTTGACAAATGAAAAAAATGGATAATCTGGACGAGCATCATCTGAATCATCAGAATCTGAATCATCACTGAAAGATCCAAGATCTCCTCTTGAGTTCTTCTTACCTGAAAAATCATCAGATTGATTAAACAAGTTAGACTGAAATGAGTTTGACAAAGAATCCAAATCAAATAACCATGCAGGACCATTTGAAACTGATGGAAAAGAATTTTCCAAAAATTTAACGTTGAATGTTTCATTAATAGTGTTCATCCTAGAGTTATACACTCGATAGGCTTTTGAAACAGATGAATATCCAACGAAAAATCCATTATCAGCTTTTTCTTCAAATTTTCCTAAATGATCACTTGAGTTAAGAATCATAACTGGACAACCAAATGATTTTAAAAAATTTATGTTTGGTTTCCTGTCAAACATCAACTCATATGGAGTTTTCTTTTTATCTTTAACAAGCAAGATTCTGTTCTGAACAAAACATGCTGTGGATATTGCTTCGTCCCAGAAAGTGATTGGAAGTTTAGCATCTGCTAACATAGAACGGGCAGCTTCAATCAAAGTTCGGTTCTTCCTTTCAGCAACTCCATTTTGTTGTGGAGTTCTGGGAGCACTGAACTGATGAACTATCCCTTTTTCTGCACAAAACAAATCAATGTTAGCATTTTTAAATTCAGTTCCATTATCACTTCTTATTATTTTTACTTTTTGATCAAGCTGATTGTCAACTTTATTAATAAATTCTTTTAGAAGATCTGCAGTTTCAGATTTAGCTTGAAGAAAGAAAACACATGAAAATCTTGTATAATCATCTATGATGACTAAACAATATGATTTTCGACCAATACTCCTAACGTTAGTTGGTCCAAAAAGGTCCATATGTAACATCTGGAGTGGTTTGGTGTTGGAGTTTATTAGTTTGGACCTATAAGACGCTCTATGTTGTTTTCCCTTCAGACATGCTGAGCAATGATCAGTTGTTGAAAACTTCTTGGAAGGAAGTCCAATAACATGATTTCCTGCTACAAGCTTGTTCATGTTTTTGAAGTTTGAATGACCAAGACGTCTATGCCAAAGCTGGCTTTCATCATTTGAAGCTTTAGCAATCAGGCAAGTAGTTTCAGTTGCAGGATGCACTTGAGACATATCCAATTTGTATACATCTCTGTCTCTAGCAGCTTTAACTATCACCCAGTCATTGCTAATCTGAAAACCTGGTTTCAAGACATAACAGTGAGATTCATCAAAAAGAACAGAGTAAGATTTGTCACAAATTTGGGATACACTTAGAAGATTAAAGTTCAACTGTGAACAGAAGTTGACTTTATCAAAACTGATAATCCCATTGGACACTGTTCCCTCTCCTGTTATCTTTCCACCTGCATCTCCTCCAAAAGCAACATGAGTACCGTCCTTTAACTTAAAGTCTTGCAACAAGGCTTGATTGCCTGTCATATGCCGGCTACACCCACTGTCAACATACCATGAGTTAATTGGTCTCCGCGGGCGTACCTGCAGTCACAAACATTTAAGGTGAGTTAGTAACCCAAGCCGAGATGGTCTTGGGCTTGCCAAACTTGTCAACAATTGTAAATTGTTTAAAATGAAGTTTGTTGACATCTGGTTTCTTTTGAATTTTAACATGTTCAAATTCTTTTTGAGAAATCAACTGATTATCTCTTTGAGATTTAGATTTCAAAGCATTATTAAGAATTCTTGAACTATTGTATGAATCATTTGAGAATGTTCCTTGGTTTATTCTCACAGATCGAGGAATAAACTTTTCTTGATGGTATTGCTGTGATTTGACAAAATCTGAATTGTTTCTTCTGAAAGATCTCAAACCCAAGGAAGATTGTTGTTGTGAAAATTTAAATCCAATATTTTGATTTCTTATAAATTGTGGATTTACAAAACCTTGATTATTGAATTCCTTCCTTGTAGAGTTCTTCCTGAAGTAACAATCATTGGTATTGTGATTTCTTTCATCACACAAAGCACAGTATTTGTTAAAATAACACTCAGCTGTTGTGTGATTTGTCATATCACATATGTAGCAATACTTGTTAAAGTAACATTCTGAAATGTCATGATTATACATGTCACAGATATCACAATACTTTTCAGAATGTTTAAACAACATTTTATTAACCCTTGATGTTGAAGCAACATTTGATTCTTGTTTGAATTTTGGGTTAGGCAATTTAATTTGTTGTTTAATTGGTGTAAATTTTGTCTTTTGATCTTTGGGATTTTTCTTTTGAACTTGAACAAAATTCTTTGACTCCTTTGATTCAAATCTTTTATACACAGCGGAAGTCTTATGATCTGTACTTGTTCTCAGATCAGAGTTAGATTTGATCTTAGGTGTAGGTGTTATTTTTGTGTTTGTGTTCAAGTCAAAAGTTCCTGCAGACACAAACTTCACAGGTTTAATTTGAGTATTGTTCTGTGACTGATTAGTTGATTCAGTTTTCTTTGCTTTTGCAGCTTTCCTTCGTCTTTGATTTCTCAATCTTGATGAAGTTTTCTTGCTTTGAAGTTTAGTTGAATCTTGAGAAGATTCCTTTTGACATTCTTTCACTTCAGTTAGTTCATTAGAACTAAAATCATCAGAATTATTGTTATCTGATTTAACCTCTTCATATTTTTCTTTCAGTTTGTTATTGACATCAGAATTTTCACTCTTTAGTTCAGTTTGTTCAATAACATTTTCACTTTTTGGTACGAACAGCTTCTTTTGTTTTTGTTGAGGTTCATAAGATTTAACTTTGATTGGATGACCATTTTTGATCTTGTTTAAGTCAGTTTCTTCATAAACTTCAACATTTTTCTTTTGAAGGTTCTTTTGATCTTGAAATTCCTTCAGTTTAGCTTTGTTTTCAGGTGAATGATCATGAGTATTGAAATTATCAGGTAATGTTTTTGAGATAGATTCAGGCATAGGTTCATGTGTGAATCCTAGTCCTGTTTTGTCTTTTTCATTCCTTCCATTCACCAGTTGCTCAACAATTTTCTTTGAGCTTTTAACTTTGGCTAAGTCTATTTGAGTTGCTGCATGTGCCAATTTTTCTTTTTCAAGTATTTTGTTCATCTCTTCAAGTTGTTGTTTGACAAGTTCAATTTCTTTAATGGTTTTGTTCCATGAAGCTTGAAGAGATATGATCTTTTCATCAGCAATTTTGTGATCTAATTTTAGCTTATTGTGTTTTGATTCTTCTTGTTTGAGCTTGTCACAAATTTTAAATGAATATGTTCTGTAGTGTTCAACTAGCTCAAAACATGCTTTTGTGCACATTTTCTCTCTCACGTCTACTGGTATTTCAGGATATGAGTGTGAAGATTCAGTATCAGAAGAATTAACAACCTTTGGCTGTTCTGATTGAACCATAAGAGCAACTTCTTCAGTGGTATCTTTTGGGTCTGATTTGTCGCTCCAATCATACTCTTCTTCTTGATCTGATTCATCATATTTAGGATCTTTAAATTCAGACCAGTCTTCATCATCAACTTCAGCAACTAGTGCCAGATTAGCAGTGAGATCAGCAGTAAATTGCTCTGCATATGCACTCCAGTCATAACCATCTTTGATGTTTACAACCAGTGCCTTCTTAGTTTCCTCACTGTTCTTCTCTTCTTTGGGTTCTGGCATTGGTAGACTTTGGTATGGCTTCTGAAAAGTCTTGTTTGCCTGTTGCTGATACTTTTGACCATTTGAGCTGCCTTGAGTATTTCCTCCTTGGTTTCTTGGAGCTTTACATTCTCTTGAAAAATGACCATAGCTGTTACAGTTAAAGCATCTTGATTTTGATTTATCAAACCCAACAGTTTTGTTTGCACTAGGTTTGTAATTTCTGTTAGTGTAAGCATGATTTTGAGTTCTGTAAGCTATCATGACCATCTGCCAATTAAGATCCATTTCTTCTACATCATCTGGATCCATTTCAAACAAATCCTGTAGAACTAGCTCCATTTGAGTCAGATGACTGCCTTGATAAGCTTGAAAGCTTGCCAAGAAAGCAGTGAAAGCAGTTTTTGACTCTTCATCTTGTAAAAGAATGTTGATCACATCTTTCACTTTGCTTGGATTGGGAGAGTTTGAGGAGGATGGCATCTCAGTTGAAGGTTTAGGCATTTGAGCTTTAGGTGAAGATTGTGGTTGTGGTTGAGTGGAGTAAGCAGGTGTACTGGTGAAGAATCCTGCTCCCACAAATAGATCACCTTCATCTTCAGGAGTGGATTGGTCTTTAGCCAAAAATGCATTCTCAACAGTATTTACTGGTGAAGCAACATACTTATACTGAGTTGTTGATGCATGTCTATCATTATTTCTTGAGCTCTCATCAATTTCTACAGATTCAATTTTAGCAATGAGCAGATCAAGATCCATTGGAAACTTCTCAGTATGTTTTAATAAAGTGACAGTTTGTTTCCAAGAAGATGGTAGTGCATTCAGAAGTCTATTGTTTAAGTCCTCAAGATCATTCTTGATTCCCAAAGTAGACATCTCTGTAGTTAATTGCACAAACCTGTTCATCATTTGGTTTATTGTTTCTCCTGAGATGTGCTCAAAAAGTTCCAATTGCCTTTTCAGTTTCTGCTTTTTCAGATCTTGAATCTCTTTTCCTCCTTCACATATAATCTTCAAGGCTTTATACATAGTATATCCAGTCTGATAGTTTTCAAGCCTTGAAAGAACTTCCAGTGGTAGTCCTTTACACATGAGAGAATATGCTTTGATGTCATTCTTTACTTTCTTTAAATCATCACCATGAAGATTATCTTCTGGATAAGGCTCTTGTGAATCTTTAGAATACACAAATCCTCTGTCTGGACCATCAGTAGTCACAGGAATGTAAGGACCCTTTTCAATTGATTTCCACAGATCAGTGTCTATGGAATTCAAATGATGTTTCAGCCTAAGAGACCAATTTTTAAAATCAGCTCTGTTTTTAAGTTTTGGAACTCTATTCTCAGAATCTTCTGATTTAGCCATTTTTATATTTTTGTTGTTTTTCTAATCTTTTGAATTAAAAAAAAATATTTTTGCATTTTTTTTAAATTTTATGAAAAATTTCTAAGTGTTAAGGCTGAAAAGTCTGAAACAGTAGTCAAACGTCCAACAGTGATGATACGACCAGTAGTGAAACGTCCAACAGTGGTAATAAGTCCAACAGTGGAAAGTCCAACAGTGGTGATAAGTCCAACAGTGATGAGTCTAAGGGATTGCCTTAGAAAAATTTCCAACACAATGCTGAAACTACCAACAGTAGTTATACGACCACAAGCTGAAACTACCAACAGTGGTTATATGTCTAACAGTGGTTATACGGCTAAGGTAAAACGACTGAAACAGTTGAGAAAAGTCCAACAGTTCTCAAACGACCAATCACTTAGGCAAATTTCAGTGTTTTTCATCCCTAATACGGCACATTCATCAGATTCATATGAATGTAACGAACTCAGAAATCTCAAAATCCTTCAATTGTTGATGAATTGAGCTGAAATTTCGCAATTAGTTCATGATTATACCGATAATCAATCCTATAACCTCAATTTCAGTGATTATCAACAACTTTCTATGAATTTCAGAGATTTTAGGTCGAACACTCAAGAACACTCAGTCGAATTGTTTTTCACTAATTTACTCGATTTTTTATGAGATAAACTGCAATTTGTGATTCAAAACATGTTTCTGATGATGAAACATAGCTTCGATTCACAATATTTCACTTGAATTGTCAATTGATTACAGATTTCAGTGGATTTTTGAAGTTTCTATCTTCGACAGAACTTTCAAAAACACTCAACCGAAAGCTCTGATACCAATTGATAGGATCAATTAGAGCAATCTGTATCAATTATATGAACAATTCAAAGCAAAATACAATCAATTGTAATCAATTCAAGCCAAATCAACAAAATTCATATTCCATTGATAGCAAAGACGATTACAAATGATAGAGAGCAGTTCTCATAAAACATATGCAAAAACTTCTTAAACTACACTACGTCTATGCTATTTATACTAGAACTAAGGAACTAAATTTACACAACTAGTCCCTACACTAGTATAAAATACAAAATAGACACTAAACAATAAAGACTAAATGTTAATCTTTAAGGGACCTAACAACCACCATGTTGACCAGCACCAGGGAATAGTTGTTCATGATGACCAGACATATCATCTGGTAGACTACTCCAGTCAACAACACCAGGGGTGAAAAAGCTGTGATGTGGTTGAGATTAAGGTTGTTGATAAGATTGAGATGGTTGAGGCTCAGGAAGGGCATGTGGTTGTTGAGCAATGGGTAGTTGAACTTGACTTGTCTGAGGCATGTAGAAGCAGAGGTAAGGATATGGCATAGGACTTTGAGGAACAAAATATGCAGGTGATGATTGAGCTTGTGATGGATGACCAGAACTGGTGGAATGTTTTCCTTTGTTTTGTGAGCTATTACCTGGGAAGGTCACAAAGGGTGCAGATGAGTTAGATCCAGATGATCTACACTCTCTTGCAAAGTGTCCAAGCCCATGGCACTTGTGACACCTCAACTTTCTCTTGTCAAAACCAACTTTGGTTTTGCTAGAGAGACCTGGGAATTTCCTACCAGTTCTTTTGTAGAAATTTTGAGATCTGATAGTGATCATTGCCATTTGGCTCAAAATATCCATCTCTTCCAGATCATTATCCGGAATTCCTTTCAAGTCCTCCATTAAAAAGCACAAATTATCACCACTACCACCTAACCTACCATCCACACCAACAAAAGCATGTTCTCCAATGTTAGTAGAGAAATCAATATGCTCATCATAGGAACCTTCTGATGAAACATACTTTGACTCCTGACCTATCAGTGTAGTATTGCATGATACAAAGTCATCAGCGAGCTTTCCAGATGAAGACAACTTCCTTTTCTGTTCTATCTCTCTTTCAAATGTCAGCACTTTCCCTTGAAGTTGGGTGAGAGATAGAGTGCTCAGATTTGCACTGGAGCGTAGGACAATAGTGTATGTGTTCCATCTCTCAGGCAGGGATCTGAGGAATCAGTAGTTCATCTGGCTGTTTGTATATTCTTGTTTGACCATTTTCAGCTCAGAAATCAAACAGGAAAATTGCTCAAACTGTTGAGTCAAAGACTCACCCTTCCTATGAGAGAATGTCTCATATTGCTGGGCAAGGATTTCCGTAGTATTTTCCAAGACCTAATCAGTTCCTCCAAATTGTTCTTTCAAAGCAACCCAAAGGTCATGAGCACTTTCATGATGCATAAGCCTTGAATAGATTTCATTAGGCTGTGCCATGGCCAGAATTCCATGGGCTTTTTCATCAATTTCGAACAGCTTTAGATCTTCATCCGAATACTGATTAGGTTTCTTCGGAACCTTCTCATTTGTTTCCTGAGTACTCACCATAGGCTTGTATGGTCCATGCACCACAGATTTCCAACATCCTGCGCTGTTGATACACAGGTGATGGAGCATACGTCGTTGCCATATGTTATACTCACTCCTAACAAGCATCAGAGGCTTTGTTGAGGAGCCAGTATTGTGAGGATCATTGGTTGGTGTCGACATTTCACAAATTCAAGCAAATTCAAAGTAATTTTAACAAATCTAGCTCAAAACCACATAGAACCTCAGATTAATTGACCAGAAGCAACAAAAACTCAAACTCTATAACCGATTCTTGCAAATTTGCTAATTTGATCAAACGTAGATATCAAAAGAGCAGTTTCAATGATCAATTGTTACATCGATCAATGATTAACCGGCTCTTATACCATTTGAAAGGATCTCAGACCTAGTTTGATCAATTAGATTAGGATTTGCAGCGGAATTGTATAAGAATTAGACAAATTCAAGCAATAACACAAATGATAATGTAATGGAACAGTACGGTAATAGAGAGAAAGTATTTCTGCAAAAAGGAATATTTAATTCAACACACGCTTTGGCCCTTACAAAATTAGGTCAGCCTCCCTTTTATAACGAATGTGACGTCAGCTGATGTCACTTGATAGTGACATCTAACCGTTATTACAACAACTACTGAAAGATAACTAAACTACTGAAGATGTCTTACAATAGCTGACATCTTCTTACAAAAGCTAAGTCTAAACTAACATAACTACTGAGACTACAACTACTGAACTACAAAGTCTGAAGAACAGGCTCTTCAGACGTTTTACAATAAGTAAACTACTGAAACAAAAATACTAAAAAGAAAAACCATCACAACAACTGAAGAGTACTACTTCAGCTGTTGTGACAACCTCTGAAGTCTTCAGCACTTGACTTCAGCTGATGTAGACTTTAGTACTTGAACTTCAGCTGATGTCTTTAGTACTTGAACTTTAGCTGATGTCTTAAGCACTTGAACTTCAGCTGATGAAGTCTTCAGTTGTTGTCATCAGCTGATGAAGCCTTCAGCAGTTGTTGTGATGTCTGTGGAACTTAAAGGTTTTTCTGATTAGTCTCATTGGTTCTTTTGGTCCAACAATTTTTATGCTTTGAAACACTAGAAATATAACTTTAGAGCAATGCACAGCATTTTTGAAAACCAAATACTATCTTGTTCTTGTTCTTGTCTGTCTCATATTTACTTGTTTTCTTAGTATCATCAACATAAACCCCATTCCCTATTTCATCTGTTAAGTGTTCTAAGTGTCTCCTCACTATGAAACTATTGCATTAATCCCATTCAACAGTCCCGCAATTGGTATTAGAGCTTTTTAGGCTCTTGATTGTAACATCTCACAATCTTAAAGCCCTTCAGTTTCACAAAACACTTGACAACTCAAATGGCTGCTCTTACCAAGGCTAATATGGAAACCGGTACTATGACAAATCTCCACTGACGGAGCTCCATAAACTGATTGCCTAAGTAGCAAGCTGTAGTTGCTATTGAAGAAGGAGGCTTTGACTGTAGCTTTCAGGCTGAGTATGCATCTCCAAACCAAGCATTGATGGCTGATCATGAAAAAGCCACTGTATTGGAAAATTTTTGTACTCCTGAATGTATTCCTAAAGTTAATAGACACTGGTCCTACAACTTGGAAATGAGATCTGATCTTGAGTCCTTAAATATCATAAAAGTTGATTTTAAAAGGGCTGAAAATAATGACAAACATAAGATAGAAGATATGGAGAAAACATTTCAACTCTTAAGCATGAAAACACAAACTATAAGACCTAGACCAAAGATCTTATTACTATTCTAACTGAATGCCAGGCTAATCTTGTGATCAGTGAAGCCAGGGTCGAAAAATGTGTTCTGGAAGAAGAGACCTTTAAGGACATTATATCCTCATCCTTCCATGCAAAGATTTCTTATCAGAATAAGCCGGGCCTGGGATCTACTGAGATAGCTCCTCAACAACACTCTACTATCTGTAAGATCTCCAAGGTGTGAAGAAAAGAAGGCTGATCAGCTGTGCATCACTGCTGCATAGGTTTAACCATCCAGCTCCAAAAGCAAGCCTTACTCTAAGAAGCCTGCTGCATCATCTATGAAGATGAAGATAGAAGTGTAAAGTGATCAAGCTCAGCTTTATACTCAAAAGAAAACTCTTAGAAGGAAACTAATTGATTGTATCATGTGTGGTAGTACTTCTCATCTTACCAAGGATTGTATCTACAATCCCAAAACTATTATCCGCATGAAACTCTTCGGTGACCTCGCAGTTCTTACTGTGAAAGTACCGATACTCCAGCGAAGCTGAACGAAAGTTCAATGGTTTTCAGCAAAACTGTGCAGTCATGCTGTTCGAGCGAACTTAACAGTTTCGCTGATCAAACTTCAGTTTCGCTGAGCCGAATCTATAGTCTTGGCCTGTCGAATCTACTGCATTGTCCTGACGAAACTAATTAATAATTGTTTCCGAAATTATATTTTCGCTTGCCGAAACTAAAACTTGTCCAGCGAAACTATAATTCCAGCCAGCGACATTAATTTGTTTTTTGTTTAATTTTAATCTTTTTGTTATTTTTCTTTAATATTATTGTTTAATATACCATTCTAATACGCTTCATCTAGTTTTCAGATTAAATGGAAAATCTGATGTTTGATAAGAGGAACAACATTACTGCCATCTTGGATGACACTCATCCAAAAGCTTCTAGATTTAGAGACTGCATTCGATGGTTGCAGAGATCTCCAATTTCCTACGCGATCTCACATTCCCCTACTATATATGACTTACACATCAAGGATTTCTGGTGGACAGCTGAGAATGATATGAGAGCCAATTCAAAGAGGATTGTGACTAGGGTGCTGGAGAATGACCTAGTCATCACTGCTGAGGTTATATCGAGGGTGCTGAGACTCGATGAGGATACCGGAGAGGAGGTCATATTATCAGATCAGGAAGTATTTAATGCCTATAGGTGAATGGGATATGAGGGACCTCCTTTTGGCACTAGAAAGGAAATCAAAAAGTCCTTTCTCTCCAAGGAGTGGAGATATATATCCCACGTGTTTATCATGTGATTAGATCACCGTAAAGGTTGATCAGATGGGCTAAACTTGGACAGGGTAAAAGCCATGGTGGTTTGCTGCAGAAGGCAGAAGGCCAATATTGCAAGACTAATATTTGATTACATGGCGGAGAATGTTATGGCGCTGAAGAAGGACAAGTGGCTGTTGTACCCTCATTTCCATGAGATGATTATAGATGATCTCAATCCTAATATTCCCAGACATGGAGAGATAAGGAGATTAGTTCAGATGAACACCTGCATTTTTGTAGACTGCTGTGCTATTAGGCATGATTTCAGCGGGAAGACCACTCATCTCTAGGAAAATATGTATCCTCAGGAACGTTAGGGTTATATTAGGAGGGTAGTTCAGTCTGAGGATAAAAGAGCAGAAGAAACAAGGCTCAAACAATCTGAAGATATCAAGAAAAGGAAGTGATATGCAAAGGAGAAGGATTATGTGTTTGAGGATGAAGTTCATGAGATGGCATCTGAGGCCAGAGCTGAGAAAGAAAAGAGAGCTAAGAAGAAAGCTAATGAGGGAGAAAATGAGAGGAGGACTAAACACCGACACGAAACTTTTATTGAGCCCTCGAGGACAGAAGGAAAGGATGGATTGGATGAGGATGTGATAAGAAACCTCAACACTTCTCTGGCAAATGACTTGAGTATGATTAAGACAAAACTTACTAATCAAGAGTTAAGTGAAAGGTAGAAGGATGAAGTGATTGAGGGGATGACCAAGATGTTGATCGATCAGAACATACATATCAAAAGATTGCTTGAAGAAGTAAATGATCTGAAAGCTGCAGCCGGCCTCCCCAATCAGCTAACTCAAAATGAGGTAGATAATTTGACTGATACTTCCAAGTACCCGTTTCTACATGTGGGTACATCTTCCAGGGGAAGAGAGGGCACATCTGGTGCGGCAGCTAAGGAAGCAGGAGGTTCTAGAATAAATAAGGAGTCTACGAATATGGAGAATGTGGAAGAGGTGTTTGAGGCTGGATCTGTGGATATAGGATTGAACATGGAGGATCTAGGAGGAGAAGAAGTATTCCAAGAGCAGACTGCAGGTGTGGAGAAGGCTGCTGAGAAAGAATTGATTAATAAGGAGGAGGATGATGAGCAGTTGGTAGATTATGATTCTGAGCCTGAATATTATGAAGTGGATGAGAGACCACTGACTTATGTGTTCAAGAAAGGAGGGTTCTATAGGGTTCTGCTGCAGCAGCAGATAAAGATACAGGAGGTGACCAGAGTGAATCAGTTGCTGAAGCTCTATAGGGTTCTGCTGCAGCAGCAGATAAAGATACGTCAGATGCAGCGGGAGAGACTGGAGCCGAGTAGACAAATCAAGACAAGTGAAGGCGGTGAGATCCAACATAGGGGGAGTATTAAAGATCAAGCATAGGTTGGACTCACCTTAAGATTAGATTATGTTTATATTGCTTTGTAATAGGTTTAATGTTAGTTTACTTTTGTATGTTGATTAGTTTATGTAATTTTGTAGTCCAGCGAAACTATGAGCGAAACTGTAGTCTCACTCATAGTCTGCTGTTTAGTTCACTTGGTGAAACTGTTGTTTCTGCCTGGTGAAACTATAGTTTTGGCAGCACAGTTTTGCTCACAGCGAAACTACTACGAAACTAGGATTGTTATATATAGATTTTATCTTGCTCATTGTTGGCATCCTTGCAAAAACCCTAATCGTGTATTTGTGTTGCAAGAGGCATTTGTAGGCTGTAATTCACTGAAATATATTGAGCTTTCATCTGTTGATTGTATTAGATCATTACTTGCTTATATTTGAATATGTTTTGCTTGTTCTTAGTCATCTCTATGTTTGTGTTTGTTATTATTTATGATATTGAACGATTCAAACCATCATTTGTACTAAAAATCAATGAAATGGGCCAACAAGTTGTCTTTGGAAGAACATTATGTCTTCAAAACTAATAACTACTTATAAGACATTTACCTTTAGAATAAATTTTGAAATATCTTCCGAAGTTTAGATATGCTTCTAAGTACTCGTATGTTTTTTAAGAATAATTTTGTTCCAGAAGCAATTAAGCTTTGGGAGATTTATTCTCTTGTGAATAAAAATATTAGTTTTAATCACTTCTGAAGACAAATATATCTTTGGAGTAAAAATACTTTACCTATTTTTCTTCCGAAGAAAAATTTCCATAAAGCATAGAAATATCAAAGTCAAATTGGCTTCGCAAGCTTTTATAAAACTTCCAAAAATAAATTACCTTCGGAAGATTTTCGACTTCCAAGAAAACTAACTTTTTGGGCGCTTTTTCGGAGGTGGGAACGACATCTGGATTTCAAAGTTTTTCCTTTTGCATTAACTTTGTCTAAAATCCATTTCATATATATACACCTTTAACGGTTCTCACTATTTCACTTTCCTATAAATCTACAAATCTTCCTAACCTATATTCACCTATAAACCGCCTTTGTTCTTATCTATTTTCATCACAAAACAACTCACAAATGGCCAACCCTGATCCATAAAACCAACCAGTTTTCTCTATGTATTTACACAGGCAACACAATCAGATTCTCAGCTAACATCTAAGAAAGATCCTGCTTTCTCAGATGTTTGCTGGCTCTTGACTATATCAAACTACTTCACCCCCCTCACTATAGATCCTCCACTATATGAATTTCAACTTTTGATGTTTTGGAGGTCCTGCGAAGAGGTCATTATGGATGGTAAGAAGGCACTGTCTGCCACAGTGTAGGGGAGGACAATTTTAATCTCTCCAGCCACCATGAACACCTATCTCAGGCTGAATGATGAACAAGGCGACTTGTCCTTTCCAAAATCTACTGTGAACCAGTGTATCAGGAAGATGCGCTATGAGGGTAATTAATTAGTAAGTACCTTAAGGAAAGGGAAGGTCTCCTGCTAGTGGAAGTACCTCTTCCATGTTGTCATCCACTATTTATCAAGCAAGCATAGAGGCAGGGATCATTCAAGAGGATCTATCCTATATAGTCCATGTCATGGTTCAAGGTGTCAAATTCAGATACTCTTAATTTTTATATACAAATTTGCTTGCAAACATAGACTCCATAGAATTTACATGCTCCCTAGATATGTTCAACACATTATTAACTGTGAACTGGGCTCACAATAAAGGGGAACGGGTAATGTTCTTAAAAATTGGACAGATGAAGCCCAACATCTTCAAACACAATTAAAAAGCCTATTTTGGGATTCTTAGGGGTAGAAACAACCCTAGTCCTAAAAATGTTAGAGCTTATTACTCAAGGTGACAACCAAGCAGCACCACCTAGTGTTGAACCCACACCTTTTACATCTGAACCACCCACACAACCACAAGTTACCCTCACCTACTCAAGAAGATCCAAACGACCCCCTGCACAAGCTACTCCGGTTATGTAGGCTCCCATATGCTCACCCATGTAGGAGGAAGTGGACACTAGAGCTCCCACTTACCTTTAGGGGCAAACCTCTCCCATCACTTCATTGATTAATGCTACGGTTCCTCATGCTCAGCCTAATGAGTTCACAACCCTAACTGCTTTAATTCTTCACTCATAGTCTCAAAACTCTAGTGAACAACCTTCAGGGGAAAGTGACCATCGCCAACCGCCTTTTTAAACAACGAATTCCCAACCTTGAATTCCATGATGATTAGAATGTAGGATTCATTGAGTACTCTCTTCTCTACCCTTGCTTAAGGAGAGATGAGTGCTCCTGACTCACCCTTGTCTAGCCTACATCATCCAACCACAACTGAGATGGATCTCCCTGAACTTGTTCAGGAGGTCCATATGGAAAAGGCTTTCACTTCTGTAAGTGATTTTATCTTTAAGACCTCAACCATGGCAATCCATCCCACTAACACTTCAACTTAAGTTGTCATGGTGCACGGGAAATTTAGCAACCAAGAACTTAGTACTAGTGGTGAGCAAGAAAGCTTTGGTCGTATTATCTCATCCCCCATGATTCTTCAAATGAACATGAGGGTGTCTGAAACTAAAGGTTTACAAACTGACTCAAAGCTGCACCTATTTAGCCTCAAAGGTTAGTCACCTCGAATCTCAGGTGGCTAGCTTACAAAGAGGGTCAATGACTAGCAACATAAGATAACCGATCTCAAAGGCATGTTAGCTGAGAGACAACTTAGGAGGGCTCAACTAGGGCCACAAGAATTTGTGGATGTGGTGGACCTAACCTTTAGGTCACTTATGCAAGAGCGTGATACTACTTAAAAGGAGGAGAAAATCCTATCTTCAATCACGGAACCTGGAAGTTCTTTTCAGAGTATGGACATAAAGGATTCACAACCCTCACTTGAACTTGACCACACTCAGCATCCTCCTGAAGTCCATATTAATATGGACTCACTCATACAAAGAATGTTTGAGGAAAGTATTTCAAGGGCTATGCCTACCCCACCATATGATGCTGAAAATGAAATACGGTGGTGGAGGTATGATGCTGAGAGGAGAGCCATGATACTCCTTAGACATCAGGGGCAACAAGAAGTCTTTAGTTTTCAGACACTGAAGTACTAAGAGAGTCTTCCTCTAGTTCACATGTCTCTTGCCAACCCTAGTTAAAACGGGCAAGCTGACTGACTAGCTCAGAGGATCTAACACACAATTGTTGAGGAGTTCAGATTAAGAACAAGACAAAGGCTAATACGCAATGTCATTGATCAATTGGATATTAAAAGCTAAAGCTCTGTCCACCTTGAGTCACCAAAGCCTGTGAGTGACAATGGGAAAAGAAAGTTGACTCCTTAGGATAATAAGGAGGAGGAAAGAGAGAGGAAGATGAAGCTAAGGGGAGATAGTTTAAGTGGGTCCCCAGGCTTCATGGAAGCTTCAATCAGGGTTGCCCCCAAGCTAAACACTCAAGATGATGAGTTAAGGGCACCCAGATTAAACTACTTGTGGACCGGGAACTAAAACATGAATGAACCCATATCTCTTCCCTTAGAAGAGTTAAATGAACTAGCTAACACTGAGCAATCAAAGGAGAGAAAAGACGTAGAGGATTTAAAACATCCTCAAGATCAAAGAAGAAATAATGGGGAAAAGACTCTATATGTATGCTCCTACTCTCTCCCCATTTCAAGAAAACCCTAAGACAAAGGCCGCGCAACTAAGCAAAACCTCAAGTAGACAAAGAAGAATAAGACAAAGTATGATCAACTACCTAAGTGCCACAAGTCTTTATCAGGCATCTGCAAGTAATGAAAGAGTTACCATCAAGGCAAGTCTGAAGAAATCTGCTGATAGGCAGAAGATGGTGAGCTTCTTGAAGTTGTATGGATTCTCCGGAAGGAGGCTCGTTCCAATATCTCTTTCCACGATGGATTAGCACATTAGGGTGATCAAGCAGAAGATTAGAAAGGGTGATGATTGGGTCCTAGAATGATATTCTTTATTGAAGTGACTTCAACAAGGATTAAATATGATGATTGAGTCAATGATTAAGTAGCAGAAACATAGAATCAAAGAACATTAAATGCTTAAATAATACTCGTAAATGCGTTGTATATTGATTGGTGATGAACAAGTTACAGTGGGTGCTGGGGTTTTCAATACAGTGAGTTGAGAGCCTTAGAACCTCATAACTTGAGTACTAGGTATCCTACAAATGAAAAACTTACATATAACGGTTATTTTGTTCTATTTATAGGCCGACACAAAAGCCTGTACAAAATGACTAAACTGTCGTGATAGCTATATCATAGTACTAGTCTCTATATCATAGTACTAGTCTAAGTATAAAAGTCTTCATTAGCATTTGTATTTGAACATCCACATTAATTAATACAGATGCCTTGACTTCATCAACATTTCTTCTTTATCTTCAGCATTAAGTGTTTGGTCATCCGCATTTACAAATGCGGATAAGCAAGCACTTGTAAGCATTTCTTCTGTGTATCTGCATTTGTTAATGCTGAAGAACAAATACTTAACAGCATCTATTCAGATTTTCCTCATTTGTTAATGTGGATGAACAGATACTTGTCAGCATTTGTTCATTGGTCATCCACATTAACAAATACAGACAGCAAACACTTAGGCTATTCTTCACCCGCGTATCTTCTCGGACTTGTGGGATTTCACCAGCAGAACAACCATCAACCACCACTTGATTGGCATTTATGATCCTTTCAGGGTCCAACAATACTTTCCCTAAGGATTATACCGCCTAAGTACTTCAAGGGTTTCACGGTGGATGAGGTTCTGAAGATTCTACTACGTCTTCTACTGATGCTTGGACTGGAGATGCTGGAGCTAAACTTGGGTCTGGTAGAGATGGATTCAAGATCCTTAATAATGTTGGTGAAATCTCTTGTTTCTTTCATCTTTTCTCTGCTCAGAACATGCATATTCATCTGGCTCATGGTGTGGATGGCTTCAATATGCATTTTCCTTAGAGATATTGGTTCCCACACACTAACCAATGACAACGCAACTATATGGTTTAGTAGAGATACATCTACATCCACCTCAAGCATCACTATACTTCCCAAGTTGAGAGGAGTCTTCTTCATCTTTCTTTGTTCTCTATTGAGGTTTATCCTACCATAAGTCATTTTCAAAATTTTGATATGCTTCAGTAAGAAGTACATCTCAGTCTCTCCAAGCTTGTTGTTGATTTCCCTAAAGTGTCTTGTGAAGAAGTGGTGGATATAGGACTCATCAAGCAATCTGACCTCATACCCACTAAACAATCAGATTTTATCCCCTTCCCTTCCTCCTCACTTTCTTTCAATTACCAATTCATATGTCTTTTCATCATCGAATACATTAGAAATTGGAATTGAAGATTGGGTGCTAGCTACCATCATTCTCTTCAATGTGTCTGTTGGTTTTACATTCAATTCAGGAAATACCAACTCTTAAGTCTTTTTAGTTTTTCTTCTCTTGTCAAGGGGATTTTTGAAACTTTTGTCTTTCCTTAAGCAGATTGCATTGAGTGACTCAAAGTTCTTGGTTATTTAAAGATCTTCAAAATCTCTTAAAACTCATATCCCCTATGCATGGCTTTACGATTGATTAGCTCATGATCTGCATCATAGCCATGATTGATTAGGAACATTGTCTTTATCATCATGTCATCTGTGTGTGCTTTCTCCACCATTTCTTCCGTTGAAGATTCTACTTTCATTGGACCGTCTTTGATCACAGGTTAACTAACCTGATATCCTCCTTCAATCTCCCCTTTTTCTAAGTCTATGAGGTCAATCATCTTCTTGAGTTGTTCCTCAGCTTTTTCATGTTCTTTAAGAAATTTAACTATAGCAGCTAGACTTCTTGGATCATCTTTTTTTTACTTTTTCATAGGTTCTTCTTCCTCAGCAGACTGTTTACCCTTAGCCTTTTTAGATAGGTACTTTCTTTTCCTTGAATAGGTGTGCATTATTGGTCTTGATGAGGATGGTATAGAGGATTCACCTTGTTCTTGTGATCATTCATGTTCCTGTTTTTCAACAGTTTCACCATTCTCTTTGATTTCTTCACATAGTTTTCTGATGATCACTTTCTGCTCATCAGAGAAGGTGATAGCAGGGATGATCATCAAGTTCAACTCTTTCTCCAATGGCACAGGATATTGAGGAATATCCAATATGTGTTCTACTAGAGGTTTTGGGTCTTTCACAAAATCCCATAATTCATCATCAATTATGAATTCTCCAGCGGAATAGCTATCAAGTTCTCTGATAAAGTCTCTAAATTTAGAATCCTCCTTAGTTGTTTCTTCAGATTGTTCACTTAAGTACACAACCATATCTAGACTTGATTCCTTCTCCTTTTCAGGTTCCTCATCTTTGATTTCTTTTCCTTTTATAACTACTCTTTTATCTTTATTAACATTTCCAACTCTAAGACCCTTTTGTTAAAGTCCTAATTTGTGTGTTAAGATCAAAAATGGTATCAGATTCAACTTCAATCAAGTTCTCTTGTTCTTCCATGGCAAATGTCTGATTTACAGTATTAACATGCCCACTGATTTCATCTTTAGCTTGTTTGAGGACAGCCTTGAGTTTGTCTAGTTCTTTGTCTTTTTCATCCTTTTCATACTCATGTTTCTCTTTCAGATCCTTGATTTCCTTTTCTTTTTCATCCAACTCCAGAAGTCTATCTTGAATGATGCTAGATCTCCTGTGAAGCAACTTCTCCGTTTTAACAACTTTTGCCAAAAGTTCTGGGATCATCTCATCCTTTTCATTAGGATGGTTAAATCCTGATTCAACACAACTTTTAGAAGCACCTGCTTTAGATTGAGTTTGTCTAACAGGCGTTCTAATAGTATGATCCTCCTCATCCGGAGATGACTTGGATTCATCTAAAAAGTTGGTAGATTCACCAGACTCAACAGGTTCTGCAGTAGCTGGAGGAGAGTGGAATGGAGAAAAGTGAGCTAGAGATGTAGGAAGAGAATGAATAGGAGATGGTCTGAAAGGTGATTCAATATCAGCTTCTTGAACAGAAGGCCTAGTGTGAAGATCACCACCTACATCAACCTGTTGTGACACTATCCTTTGTTCTTCTTGAGCTTCTTCGGCATGCTCATCAATATGTTGTTGACCAGGAGCAGCTTGTTCTTCTTCTGCATTAGCTGGAGCAACATCTTCTTATTCATCTATAGCTTCTTCTTGGTTAATATGCTGCAACATGCAACGAAGCAAAGGAATGAAGGTCCCACTATAGTAGTTTTGGGATCTCTTTTCTTAATGTACTTGTAGGACCTAGCAATGTAATAAGGAACATCCATCACAGGTCCTACTAGTGTCAATCAAGGAAAGGCTTCATTGATGTAGCACTGCAAGAACCTTGGGTACATAAGGAACATGTGTCTCCTTCCTTCTTGAATATTAGAAACCATGGCATTAAATACATAGGCTAACATGTTGAATGGGTTGTTTGTGCAATGAGCACAGATAGCAGATGATGTAGTGAAAGGCATGTCATCCCAGTCTTTCTTTCTTTTGGATAGACAGTGTTGGAATATGTGTATCAGAAACCTCCATTGTAGATCCACTAACCCTTTTATAATCTGATTTACTTCATAGCCTCCGTCATACCCAATGTTAGCAAAGAAGGTCATGATTTTCTCATCTTCAAGTTCCTGAGTATTATTAGCATCATTACCAAACTATAGACACTGTCTCACAGTTTGTTCAGTGAGGGAAAGGGTGTGATCATAAGTGATTCTTCCTGTTAACGTTTTGACACCATCAATCTCTATTACTTCAGCACTACTCCAGAATGATCTTATGAAGTTCTCATATATAACAGGTCTCACTGTAATGGAATGAGCAACTCTAGTGGTAGATAAGAATCTGATCATGTCTCTGAGTCCTTCTGCTTCGGGCACATCAGGGTCAGAAATCCACTAACATTGTTGAGTTTTGTCACACCCTCATTTTCCACAAACGGGGTTTTACCGCTAGGCGTGTGACATAACCAGGATCTCAGATAAGCATCAGTTACAGCAAACAACTCGATAATTACAAAACATAATAGTTTTCTTAGTAATAATGAAATAAACCGACTTGTATTTAAGTATTGCGGAAGCGAAAACAGGAAAACTTTTAACAATGGTTTTCGAACACACAAACACGCGTCCAATCCAATTTATGTAAAGTACATGAAATTAAATCTTAAAAACAGTTTGGGATGAAAGTGGAATGACATGCAGTGGATGTTGTGCTCCTAAACGTGCCACATCAATGTCCTGAGAGAAAACATGCAAAGTCAGTACAAGACTGGTGAGTTCACAGGTTTATCAGAAAACAGTAAGTATCAGTAATGTATTTCCCGGATTTAGTAATCAAAGCATATAATGGGTAGCTAGCCCATAGCAATCACTATGTGTATGAAGTCGCGACCGAGCTGCATGTAATCAATAGTAATAAAGTAGGCCCGACTGTGGTTTCCCCACCACAACACTGTAAAACAGGCTAACCGTTCACCCGTTTGACCTCCAGTTATGCTAGCGCGACTAGCCCGGGCAGGGTATGTCAATCCCAGTAGATCTACTAACAATCACCTCGCTATTTGCATATTAACGGTCCAAAGGGCAAAGTATAACACCATAGTATCAGGTATATGAAGTATTGCAAAAACTCAATGTAATTTAACGTTTATGAAAGCAGCATGTTTTTCTCCCCCGAAAAGAGTATAAAGTAAAAGTGGGGCTGTAAACTCACCTTAAATGCACAACAGCAGTAACGAAAGCACACAGATTAAAGTTTCTGGTTAACCTGAACATCATTATATATATATATAATTAATATTAAATATTAATTATTAACAATGAATTGTACGGTTTCGCGTTCACGGTTCGGTTACGACGCAGACTAACAATTGTTTTCCCCCATTCAAATGCAACACAAACAAACACCAACTAGCCGTAAATGCACAAAACCAATTACCATGTAAAAAGGGTACTCGCTAAACGTTTCAATTATAAGACTTTATATAATAAAATAATATACCCTTATTAATACATGTCCCATTTATCCTAATGCATATTGACCACCCAAAACACTAACAGTAATGAAACATATTTACATACCAAGCATAAACTCACTTACTGTATTTTTCATGCATATATTTCATGTGCATTTCTCATGTATTCTTTCTATTCTTTTCTTTTTATTTTATATTTTCTGTTTTTTTATATATAATATATCGTTTATGTTCCTTTTTCTTGTCTGCTACACCACATCACATTATTATAATCATGCAAGAGTACACCCAACCCATTTTGTTTAAATTCCCCCATACATTCACTTGATTTACTTCATTTTGCCGAACCCCACACACATGAAAACATACATTCTGCACATCAGACCTTGACCAAAAACCCATAAATAAACTTTCAATTCACATCACATGAACATGAATCAATTACCACATCATCATCCATACATGAAATTGCATATATACCTAAAATCACTAACACAACTATGTAGTTTCTATATGCACAACCGAGAACACATGCATAAACATATGTCTAACCAATGTTCACCCAACACATGCATACACATACATACAATTTACGCAACACACACACACACACCTATATACACACATACATCGCACCATATACATACCTATATATACACACAAATCTCACACACACACGGACACAAAATCACGAACAACAAACCGAAACCCAATCGAGGCCCCATCGTCAAGAGGTAGTAACCGAACGAAACCGGAACGGAACCGAAACACACTGTCATGAGTAGCGAGAAAGAAATGTACCGAACCGCTTTCGGGAAAGCGATGGAATCACGTGATTCGTTGGTTGTCGCTGGTGAGGTAGAAAGGGCTGCCGGCGTCTCGTGGGTGAAGAGATCGATGAAACAAGCTGCTGGTGGAGGAGATCGGACTCCCGAGGGCTGCCGGACGCGCGTCGGGGTGGAGGAGAACACACCGTCGGTCAAGCTATGGAGGAAGGGACCGCCGGATGATTGATGATCACCGCACGGGAGCTCGTCGTGAGAGAGGGGGAGGTCGGTTGAGGGAGGAAGCCGAGAGGAGGAAGAGTCGGTGAAGGGGGGTCGGTTAAGGGAGAGAGAGGCGGTGAGGAGGGAGAGTCGGTGAGGGGGGGGGGTCGGTTAAGGGAGAGAGAGCCGAGAGAGAGGAGGTGTGTATGTGTATATATATATTTTGCAAAACAATTCAACTTTCGGTTAAACACACAATTGGTCCTTCAAGTTTTCAAGTTTGAGTAACTTATGTTTTGTTAGGTTTTGGGTTAATTGTTCATAATACTAGGAAAATTGAGTTACTTTAAAACGGTTGTCAGAGAGAGGTCAGATAGCAGTAATGGTGTTAACCTGTAAATATGGGTGTCACATTATCCCCATGTTGAAGGAATTTTCATCCCGAAAATTGGAACACTAGGTCAACGTACATAGTGAGTAAACGAAGCGTTGTGAGCAAACTATTTAGTTATCCAGCACGTAGACGTGCTAAGGTTTCCGAGAGATTAGGAATAAATCCAAAATAAAGGAACGTAAGGTTCTTAAGGTTTCGTGAAAGTTGTGACATTATCCCCATGTTGAAGGGAATTTCGTCCCGAAATTGAAGGAAAAGATATCTTACAACTGTATCTTAGGAATTGAAAATTTTGATCGTTGAATAGTTGTGGATACTTCTTTTTCATTTGATCTTCGCGTTCCCAGGTAAACTCTGGTCCACGCTTTGAGTTCCACCTAACACACACAATAGGAATCTTGCTACGTTTTAGGGTTTTGACTTCTCAATCCATGATCTCAGCTGGTTCTTCGATGAAATGTAATTGATCATCTATCTTTAGTTCCTCCAATGGTACGATCAATGATTCATGAGATAGACATTTCCTCAGAATGGATACGTGAAACACATCGTGTATCCCCCTGAGTTCTTCAGGTAAATTCAACTGATAGGCTACTGGGCCAATCCGTTTGACAATCTCAAATGGCCCCACGTATCTAGGGCTTAGCTTCCCACACTTGCAAAAACGTATTACTCCTTTCCACGGCGAGACTTTTAAAAGTACCTTGTCACCAATCTGGAATTCCAATGGTTTACGACGCTTGTCAGCATAACTTTTCTGTCGATCACGTGCCACTGCCATCCGATTACGTATTTGTACAATCTTTTTAGTTGTTTCGTGCACCAGTTCCGGACCAGTAAGTTGGCTTTCTCCAACCTCTGCCCAACATACATGTGACCGGCACTTACGTCCATAAAGTGCCTCAAATGGTGCGGCTTTAATTGAGGTGTGATAACTGTTATTGTAGGAGAACTCAACCAATGGTAGATGAGTTTCCCAACTGCTACCGAAATCAATCACACAGGCACGCAACATGTCTTCTAGTGTCCGGATCGTACGCTCGCTCTGACCATCGGTTTGCGGGGTGATATGCAGTGCTCATATCTAGTCGTGTTCCCAATGATCGTTGTAATGACCACCAAAAATAAGCAGTGAATCGAGCATCAGATCAGATATAATAGATACTGGAACGCCATGCCAAGAGACTATTCCTCTTATGTAAATGCGTGTCAGTTTCTCCATTCGGTCCATCTCCCGGATCGCTAGAAAATGTGCCGATTTTGTTAAGCGATCTATTATAACCCAAATGGTGTCGCATCCGCTCGGAGTCCTGGGTAACTTCATAATAAAGTCCATTGAAATCTGCTCCCATTTCCACAATGGGATTTCTGGTTGCTGGAGTAAGCCGGATGGTCTCTGGTATTCCACCTTAACTTTGGAGAAAGTTAAGCATCTGCTTACGTATGCGGCGATCTCCGCTTTCATGTTCGGCCACCAGTAAAACTCCTTTAGGTCTTGATACATCTTATCTAAACCTGGATGAATTGAGTAACGCGTCTTATGAGCTTCATCCATTACCAGTTCTCTCAGATTCCCATACAGTGGTACCCAGATCCGTTCCATGAAGTAACGAATTCCATCGGTTTTGATCTCCAACTGTTTCTCCATGCCTCGCATGGATTCTGCTTTTAGGTTCTCGGTCTTTAAGGCCTCACTTTGAGTAGCCTTGATTTGCATCGGTAGATCAGAATGTATGGTCATCTGTAATGCACGCACCCGACGAGGTCTTAATGTTTCTTTCCGACTAAGGGCGTCGGCTACCACATTAGCTTTACCCGGATGATACTTAATTGCACAATCGTAGTCATTGAGTAATTCCAACCACCGTCGTTGTCGCATATTCAATTCCTTCGGATCGTATATGTGTTGGAGGCTCTTGTGATCCGTATAAATCATGCACTTGGTTCCATATAGGTAGTGTCTCCAGATCTTCATGGCAAACACTACAGCTCCCAATTCCAAATCATGTGTTGTGTAGTTTTTCTCATGCACCCTGAGTTGTCTAGACGTATAAGCTATGACTTTGTCACGTTGCATCAGTACACATCCAAACCCTGGATGGAAGCATCACTGTAAACAACAAAGTCATCAGTCCCTTCTGGTAAGGCTAGGATTGGTGCAGTGCAGAGTCTGTCTTTAAGCGTCTAGAATGCTGTTTCTTCTTTGCTACCCCACTTGTAAACAATTCCCTTATGGGTCAGGGCAGTCAAAGGTTGTGCCACTTTTGAAAACCCTTCAATAAATCGTCTGTAGTAGCCTGCCAAACCAAGGAATTGTCGCACCTCGGTAGGCGTCTTCGTCGCTGGCTAATCCTTGATGGCTTCAATCTTCGATGGATCCACATGTATACCTTTGTCGTTCCCCACATGCCCAAGGAAATGCACTTCGCACATCCAGAAGTCACATTTTGAGAACTTGGCATAAATTTGTTCGTTCCTCAACAATTCCAGTATGGTTCTCAAATGTTCCTCATGATCTTCCTTGTTACTGGAGTAGATCAGTATATCATCGATGAATACAATGACAAACTTATCCAAATAAGGCTTGCAGACGCGATTCATGAGGTCCATGAAAACTGCTGGGGCATTGGTCAGTCCGAACAGCATTACAGCAAACTCATAGTGTCCATAGCGAGTCCGGAACGCCGTCTTCGAAATATCCTCTTCTCGAACCCTTAACTGATGATAACCTGATCTCAAGTCAATCTTGGAATAGTAGCTAGATCCTTGCAATTGGTCGAACAAGTCATCGATATGTGGAAGTGGATACTTGTTCTTGATCGTCACCGTGTTCAATTCGCGGTAGTCAATACACATCCTAAAGGTTCCATCTTTCTTTTTAACGAAAAGAACTGGAGCTCCCCAGGGTAAAGAGCTGGGATGTATGAATCCCTTGTCTAACAATTCTTGCAATTACTTAGACAGCTCTTATAGTTCGTTAGGTGCCAGACGGTATGGTGCTCGAGCGATCGGAGTCGCTCCGGGTGCTAATTCAATCTGGAATTCCACCTGTCTGTGTGGAGGAAGGCCACGTAGGTCTTCGAGAAATACCTCGGGAAAGTCTTTTACAACTGGAATATCTTCGACTCGCCTTTCATCCGTCTTCGTTTCAGTAACAAGTGCCAACAAGGCAAGGTGTCCTTTCCTAGGACATTTCTGAGCCTTCAAATATGATATTATGCCGACCACCGCACCCACCATATAACCTTCCACCGTAAGAATTTCATCATCCGAGATGGGTAACTTGATCAGCTTCTCATTGCAAATGATCTCAGGACTGTTCTTGGATAACGAATCCATCCCGACTACTACATCGAAGCTTTCGAGTGTGACAGGAACAAGGTCTATGCAGAAAGTGTGTCCAGATATGCCTAGCTTACAGTTTCTAAACACTTGGGTTGCTGTTATCGTCCTACCATCCGCTATTTCTATGGTGTACTCAGAAGTCAGGTTAGTAGGTACCATTCCTAGTACTTTGCTAATTTTTATGGATACATAACTTTTATCAGCATCGGAGTCAAATAGAACAGAGGAGTAACATCCATTAATAGAGAATCTACCAGATACTACAGTAGGGTCGTTTCGAGCCTCACCTGAGCCCATGATGAAAGCTCTGCCTCTACCACCAGTGTTGTTGTCATTAGACTTATTAGCAGCACCGCTATTTTCATTCCTTTTTAGCTTTAGACATTCCCTTTTAAAGTGACTGGGTTGACCGCATTCATAGCACCCAGTACGGTTATAGTTTTGCTGCTGCTGAGGTGTTTTTCCGGAGAGGTTTACCCTGTAGTTTTTAGCAACATGCCCAAACTTTCCACACCTCTCACAAGTGTTCCTTGTGCATTGCCTAGTATGATGAAACTTACATTTGTTGCACTTCGGAAGATTTCCATGATAGCCACCCGAGTTCCCCATGTCATAAGAAGATTGGGACGCTGGCAGATGGTTCCTATTTCCTCTTGTTATCATTGGAACCAGATGCAGCACCACGCGGGGGCAGTTTACCCTGAGTGACAGCCTGGTCAGTCAGCTTGTGAGCCAGTTGGACAGCTTCCTGAATGGTAGCTGGTCTAGCAGTGGTGACCATGCTCTGTATTTCAGGTACTAGCCCATCAATGTACCTTTCAACTCGTTTGTAAGCCGGGTTGACCATAGTAGGACATAAGGTAGCCAACTCGTGGGAACGAGTCGTGTAGGCTTCAATCTCGGAACCCACCATTTTTAAATTCCAGAATTCAGTTTCTAGTTTCTGCACTTCATCTCTGGGACAGTATTCCTCTTTCAGTAAACTCTTGAATTCTTCCCAAGCCATGGCATTTGCAGTTTCAACACCCAACATCTGCACTTGCGTATTCCACCAGCTCAGTGCAGCACCATCCATGGTACTAGTAGCATATTTCACCCTACTCTCGGCAGGGCAGTTACAGATTTCAAACACCGACTCCAGCTTTTTAAACCAACGGAACAATCCCACTGCTCCCTTAGTTCCCCTGAATGGATTAGGTTTGCAGTCCATAAAGGTCTTGTAGGTGCAAACTGGTTGTCCAATGGGATTCTGTCGTGGAGGGTGTTGGCTTGCCAATGCTGCGGTAACACTCTGATTGATTAGCGCCGCAAATTCTGCAGGCGTCATGGAGATGTTACCTCTCACGCGTTCACGTCCTCTTCCAGACATTCTTTAAATTACCATATAACTAAATAAGAAAATATCAAACCAGATATCAAAATTCAAAGGTATCAGTCGCATGAGAATAACCCCTTTGTCTTAGAATGAAAAGGAAGAGAGGTCCAAGAATTTAAAGTAACAGACAAGCTAGAAGATCAGTTCGAATCCAAGGGATTAGGACACATGTCATAGTTTGAAGTTCATTCGAATTCGAGGTAAGAGTGAGCATTCATACGAGTAGAATTGAAGGATAGTTTCCACATCAGTAGCTATTTTCTATGAAAACAGAGACTTTCTTGCTCAAGGTGTAGAAATGATGACTTATACTGACTACAATGTTACCACCCGACCAAATTCACCAGACTTAGCATGCACGACAAATTACAATTACGTGTGCACCCGTAATGGTGATTTGCTTTGCATGATCACCCCTGGTTCCTCCAATCAGGCTAACATGTCTTGTCAAGTACAGTGGTCATGAACAATAGGAGTACCAAATATGTAAGTATTATATCGGGGTCGATCAATCAAAGTATACGAAAGGATCAGTAAGGTTCAGGAATTTCATAAGTAACCCCTCCCGTGACTCACAGCAACTCGGAGTCACCATCCCTGTAGTCGTAAGCTCACAGGGATATGTTAAAGAAAAAGTTTTCGGGTAACCAAAAGTTCAGGAAACTCGTAAGTAACCCTTCCCGTGACTCACAGCAACTCGGAGTCACCATCCCTGTAGTCGTAAGCTCATAGGGATATGTTAAAGCAAATGTTTTCGGGTAACCAAAAGTTCAGGAAACTCATAAGTAACCCTTCCCGTGACTCGCAGCAACTCGGAGTCACCATCCCTGTAGTCGTAAGCTCACAGGGATATGTTAAAGCAAAAGTGCTCAGGCAACCAAATTAAGTAAGCGCAGCTTAGTAATCTATGTGTGTGTAACTAGTGCAATTCCAGCTATAGTCTAAAATGCAATGCAAATGAGATGCAAAGTTCATTTTAGTTCGCTATAACTAATGCTCTGATACCATTCTGTTACACCCTCATTTTCCACAAACGGGGTTTTATCGCTAGGCGTGTGACATAACCAGGATCTCAGATAAGCATCAGTTACACCAAACGACTC
The DNA here is from genome assembly GCA_024085815.1 of Flaveria linearis. Lineage (NCBI taxonomy): Eukaryota > Viridiplantae > Streptophyta > Magnoliopsida > Asterales > Asteraceae > Flaveria > Flaveria linearis. Next base: position 66,691,163 of record CM044008.1, read on the forward strand.
GATAATTACAAAACATAATAGTTTTCTTAGTAATAATGAAATAAACCAACTTGTATTTAAGTATTGCGGAAGCGAAAACAGGAAAACATTTAACAACGGTTTTGGAACACGCAAACACGCGTCCAATCCAATTTATGTGAAGTACATGAAGTTAAATCTTAAAAACAGTTTGGGATGAAAGTGGAATGACATGCAGTGGATGTTGTGCTCCTAAACGTGCCACATCAATATCCTGAGAGAAAAAATGCAAAAGTCAGTACAAGACTGGTGAGTTCACAGGTTTATCAGAAAACAGTAAGTATCAGTAATGTAATTCCTGGATTTAGTAATCAAAGCATATAATGGGTAGCTAGCCCATAGCAATCACTATGTGTATGAAGTCGCGATCGAGCTGACATGTAATCAATACTAAAAAAGTAGGCCTGGCTGTGGTTTCCCCACCACAACACTGTAAAACAGGCTAACCGTTCACCCGTTTGACCTCCAGTCAAGCTAGCGCGACTAGCCCGGGCGGGGTATGTCAATCCCAGTAGATCTACTAACAATCACCTCCCTATTTGCATATTAACGGTCCGAAGGGCAAAGTATAACACCATAGTATCAGGTATATGCAGTATTACAAAAACTCAATGTAATGTAACATTTATGAAAGCAGCATGTTTCTCCCCCCCAAAAAGAGTATAAAGTAAAAACGGGGCTGTAAACTCAACTTAAATGCACAGCAGCAGTAACGAAAGCACACAGATTAAAGTTTCTGGTTAACCTGAACATCATTATATATATATATAATTAATATTAAATATTAATTATTAACAATGAATCGTACGGTTTTGCGTTCACGGTTCGGTTACGACGCAGACTAACAATTGTTTTCCCCCATTCAAATGCAACACAAACAAACACCAACTAGCCGTAAATGCACAAAACCAATTACCATGAAAAAAGGGTACTCGCTAAACGTTTCAATTATAAGACTTTATATAATAAAATAATATACCCTTATTAATACATGTCCCATTTATCCTATTGCATATTGACCACCCAAAACACTAACAGTAATGAAACATATTTACATACCAAGTATAAACTCACTTACTTTATTTTTCATGCATAAATTTCATGTGCATTTCTCATGTGTTCTTTCTATTCTTTTCTTTTTATTTTATATTTTCTATTTTTATATATATAATATATCGTTTATGTTCCTTTTCCTTGACTGCTACACCACATCACATTATTATAATCATGCAAGAGTACACCCAACCCATTTTGTTTAAATGCCCCCATACATTCACTTGATTTACTTCATTTTGCCGGACCCCACTCAAGCATGCATTCATCCATATGTAAATATATATATGAACTCCACACATATGAAAACATACATTCTACACATCAGACCTTGACCAAAACCCATAAATAAACTCTCAATTCACATCACATGAACATGAATCAATTACCACATCATGATCCGTACATGAAATTGCATATATACCTAAAATCACTAACACAACTATGTAGTTTCTATATGCACAACCGAGAACACATGCATAAATATATGTCTAACCAATGGGCACCCAACACATGCATACACATACATACAATTTACGCAACACTCACACACACCTATATACACACATACATCGCACAATATACATACCTATATATACACACAAATCTCACACACATACGGACACAAAATCACGAACAACAAACCGAAACCCAATCGAGGCCCCGTCGTCAAAAGATAGTAACCGAACGAAACCGGAACGAAACCGAAACACACTGTCATGAGTAGCGAGAAAGAAACGTACCGAACCGCTTTCGGGAAAGCGATGGAATCACGTGATTCGTTGGTTGTCGCTGGTGAGGAAGAAAGGGCTGCCCGCGTCTCGTGGGTGAAGAGATCGACGAAACAAGCTGCTGGTGGAGGAGATCTGTAAGGCCCCGTTCCCAGGCACCTCACAATTGGTCATTCATCGCACATAAAACATACATTTGGTATATATTTATAAACATCTTAAATAAACACTGCAGCGGAAACATTCAAAAGATACATTTCATTTCATCATAAAAGCTTGTACAAAGATTACATCGTTACTGATTACAAAATGGTCAGAAACAGTGACCTCTAGTATAGAAACATTAAAAATTTCATCACAAAGAAGATTCCTTAAGTAATCCCGTTTATCAAGATCCTTAAGGAAGGTTCCTTAAGTAATCCCATTTATCGGGATCCTCAAGGAACACTTGACACTTGCATGCAACATAATGTGTTGCATGTATTATAAGCCCGCATCCTATTGCGTGGCAGCATTATCCAAAGAAGAATGCCATCCCCAAAGAGCTGAGTAGTCGCCTCGTGCCATCCCCAGCAACACTACTTGCCAACTGGAAACACATAAAAGTCAGCGTTGCCGAGTGAGTTCTAGTTTTATAATAAACATATTTAATCCCCATTATAAACCATTCTTCCACGTGATCATACATCGTACATATACAAAGATAATATTTATTATTATCTTCATCATTCGATATACATCATTATCCTTAAATTCTCATATGGATCCTGTCAGGCTTTACCCACTTCATAGCACTCGGCTATGATTACTGTGGTCGAATGACAAGGATCCCGTTTCATCTTTGCTTACACATTGAATTTCTTTTGCACCAATACCATATGCTATACCCCGATCAGTCTTAGCTACTGTGCCGTGAATCAAAGCGTATGCCACAGTACTAGTAGGTAAGCGGTAGAGGTACCATGAACATGGTCAATCACAAAGAAAGACCAATTACTTTATTCAATGCTTGCAAGACTTAATTCGTTCATTCATTAATGCATGTATTCATCATCATATTTCTTTTCATTTATTCATTAATACATGTATTCATCATCATGTTCCTCTTTCATTATCTTTCACTTTACGTTACATAATACTTCATTCATTCATTTCCATAATTCGTAAAGTTTTGGAAAGATAAACATACATAATCATAAGGAACATACACATAACATTCATTCATCATCATACAATGCATCATACATATATGGTATACAGTAGGTATACCCATGCAACATCATCATCATCATCATCCCTATGTTACTCGTTTACCCAAATAAATCAGATCTTACTAAGCTTAATCCGCATTTCACATTCTGGTTCATCTGCATTAGTCTGACCATCTGCATTAGTCTGACCATCCGCATTAGTCAATGCGGATGAGGAATTGCTTATCCGCATTTCATGATCTACCCGCATTAGTCCATGCGGCTGAGAAATGCCTTAGCACATTTCCGGACTTGTCCGCATTGGTCAATGCGGCAGTCAATTGCCACAGCCGCATTCCTTTCATTCGTCCGCATCAGTCAATGCGGCTGAGATGCCTTGGCCACTTCTTTTCATTAGGACAATGTGGACGAGACAATGCCTGGACCACATTTCCTTAATCTTCTGCATTGGTTAATGCGGCTGACTGCCTTAGCCACATTTCGGGGGCTGTTCGCATAAAATTGATGCGGTTGTCTAGGGTGACTTGCAACCTAACCTGTGCCCATTTTTCATACTCGTTCATCATTTAACAGTCCCTTAGCACAGATTCATCATATTACCCATTTAGAACCACCTAGACATCATGTATACCATTCTAGAACATACATTAACAGTATACCTATGAACATTCAAGCGTGAATCACATATATCTGTTCTGGAAAGTTCACATATAGTGGAACCAGCATCCCGAACAGACCGTATACACATATACATATACATACATGTACGGATTAAACACCCGCAACTAAAAAAAACAGTTTCAAGATGTGTTCCATCCCCCAAAATAGTTCAAAAATGCGTAAAAGAAGGGGTCTTAGAACTCACATTGTGTTGCTGGTTATGGCTTCTTCAAAACCCATCGCCGTGAGACCTTGTACCTCGAATCCGCACTCTTCTTCTTCTTGTTCTTCCTTCAAATTCTCGTGGCCTGCTCTTTCTCTCTCTAGAATATTTCGAAGATTTGGGGTTGTGAGAATAGTGTGGGCAACCATCCCTATGTATATCAGTTATTTGCCTTTTCTTTGTACTTTTACACAATACCCCCTTCCACTTTTTCTTTCTTTTCCTTTCTTTCTGAAATTCTTTCTTTTCTTTTCTTCATATTATTTCTCTTTGTCTAATCAAAATTTCGGGTGTTACAAGATCGGACTCCCGAGGGCTGCCGGACGCGCGTCGGGGTGGAGGAGAACAAACCGTCGGTCAAGCTATGGAGGAAGGGGCCGCCGGATGATTGATGATCACTGCACGGGAGCTCGTCATGAGAGAGGGGGAGGTCGGTTGAGAGAGGAAGCCGAGAGGAGGAAGAGTCGGTGAAGGGAGGGGTCGGTTAAGGGAGAGAGAGGCGGTGAGGAGGGAGAGTCGGTGAGGGGGGGGTTGGTTAAGGGAGAGAGAGCCGAGAGAGAGGAGGTGTGTATGTATATATATATTTTGCAAAACAATTCAACTTTGGGTTAAACACACAATTGGTCCTTCAAGTTTTCAAGTTTGAGTAACTTATGTTTTGTTAGGTTTTGGGTTAATTTTCATAATACTAGGAAAATTGAGTTACTTTAAAACGGTTATCAGAGAGAGGTCAGATAGCAGTAACAGTGTTAACCTGTAAATATGGGTGTCACAAGTTTGTTCCACGAGAGAATAGCCATTGACTTCGGCACTAAAGATATATGAATTAGTAATTGACACACATTCATACAATTACACAGATAAGTTCTAGTTGATTGTTTCTATTTTGACTTTGTTTTGGTCAAAATTCAAAAATCATAGGTATTGTTTCAGAGAAATTTGACCTAACTTTAGTTTGTAATGAATGATTAATTTTGTTGAGTTTACCTTTGTTTTCGATGATCTTTTATGTTTTGACTATCTTTTATCTCGAAAATCTATGTTTTGAAGTCAACATTTATCAGTTCATTGTTCCCATTTTCATGCGATAAACCTAGGGTTTTAAAAATCAATTGTCCATTGTTATTCATAATAATAGTTTTCATTGCACTCGAAAATATCTATCAATCCTTAGTTTGAGTTTGATTTTTTTGATTCTATCTATTTGTAGGGTTCTAAGCGCATTTTTGAGTTCGACAGTCATTTTCTGAATCCATTAAAAATCACCTTGTTTCGATACTACTGCAGTTGAGAATCAAAATAGAGGAGAAATTATGTTTGGAGAACACTAGAATTAGATTTTTTGGGATGATTTTGATGATGAATGAAGAACAGTAAGAATGTTTGCTCGTCGCACTTTAAAGTCTCATAAATTTGAAAAGTATTAAATGACTCTTGTTGATCTGTTTAAATAGTCAAGATAATTGCTTTTACAAATTATACAAGTTCTTTAAACAAATGCGGTTGATTACTGTAGCAAATACGGAAAAACAAATCTATCAGCATTTGTGTACTGTTACAAATACGGATGTATAAAGTTGGCAGCATTTGTGTACTGTAGTAAATGCGGAAGTTAAACATAACAGACATTTGAGTACTGTAGCAAATGTGGAAATTAAACTTAACAGATACTTGAGTACTGTATCAAATGCGGAAGTTAAACTTAACTCATATTTTGAGTACTATAGCAAATGCGGAAGATCAGTTTACTTGGCCGTATTTACTTCAATCAAATGCGGAAGAACAAGTTGGCCGTCCGCATTTGTTGAACTTCTAACACCATGACAAAAGAGTGCGAGCACACTTTTAATTTATTTTTGATGCAAATAAACAACAAAGTTTATCAGCATTGATGTTAACCAAATTCAAGAAATGCGGTTAAGTAAACAAATGTGGATGAACAAATGTGTCCGTATAATTTTTTTCAAAACATTAAACATTCTTGTATGCATTTGTTGTGACACTAATGCAGGATAGTTAACTTGTCCTCATTGATTTCACTTGTTTTTCCCATGAATCAAAACTATTTCCCGCATTGGTTACATGCTTGGGTTACCGCATTAACCAATGCACTTACCTGCATTAAATTTTAAACTTGTCAAACATTAATGTTTTTGCTTTGGATAATTTTATCTGCTTTTGTTGATTTGATGATTTGTCTTTTATGAAGATATGTCTAGTGCTTTTGACTGTTATAAAGATGAGTCTTTTGCTTTTGACTGTTGCTGAGATTGTCAATTCTTGCTTGGATTGAATTGTTCATATGATATGATATAAGTTTCCTAGTATGACTGATCTTGGATTTTTGTGCTTCAAGATATCTACATTAACTGAGACACTATGTTATAACTCTGCACCAGCAAAGTCATTTTTTATTTTTTTTATTTTAAAAAAGAAACCAAATATACATAATGGTCAAATGTTTAATTACTCCCCCTAAAGTTTATATCCACATGGGATGAAAAGTTTAAAGACTTAATATTTTGAAGAGAAACTGTTTTTATGATTTTGTTTTCTTATCTGTACATGAAGAGGAATTATAACTGAATTGGGATCATATCAATCTTACCTTTTACAAGTGCAAACAAGTGTTAGTAAAACAGACATAATCATGCACATATTGATTGAAGGTATGTTTGTCCTCTTAAACTCACACTCGGTTAATATTTTGATGCTAGTGATCTTTATCATATTTTGAGTTGATTGATTATTCAACATGTACCTCACACCCAAAATCATTGCAAGATCAATCACCCACATGGAATGCCTAATAGAACTTTTTCATAACTTACTTGTCCAGGTCATTTAAATTAAGACATCTCATTTTGATTGATCCTCATTGGGTTCTTTTACTTTGATCCTTTTGTTTGTTTAATCATATTAGGATTCTTTTTCAATTCACATTGATAGTTGATCCTCTTTGGGATTCTTTTTGTTCATTCAAATGGAATGTATTTATTTTGTTTCTTCATCCAAGTTGGAGGTGTTCCTCATTGCAAATCTTGTTGGATCATTACATCAGCACTATGTGTCTATTTCTCCAGGTCTTTGCACAGCAAAACAGAGGAGAAACTGATGTGGGAAGATGAGATTCGTAAGGTATCATTATCTGGTGTGTTTAGGTTACTACACACACGCACAATTGGATAACCTAATGCTAACTCATACTTTAAGATGAAAGCTTCACAGTTGAATAAGAGCTTTAGTTCATCACATCATGTGTCTTCTTTTTTAAGCTGAGCCTACATGCATATCAGATTAGTCATGTCAGTTATTTAAATTTTAGAAATAAGCACAGTGAATGATATAATGACTGTAATTATATCACTTCCCAATGTAATAAGCATATACTTCAATAGTTGTGATTATATATTATTTGAATGTTTTTGTTAATTTTGATTTTTATTCGAGGTTAATCATGCCAATTCATTGAACTAAGAATTCAAACCAACTAGGGTCAAATGCCTTATTGAATAAATCAGCTAATTGATTATCCGTGTGGACCTCTGTCAATTCAGTATCCTTCCTCTTATGAGAGGATGGAATGGAAGAAAAGTAATGAAACCTGCGATGGCCGCTAAAGAACCTCCTTTTACATTCTCAAGAAAAAATTGACCTTTCTATTCGTTCGCCAAATCATGTTCAGTTCAATTGTGACATCCGCCATTTTCCAAGTTAAAACCCAAACCCAAACCCATTTTGAACTTCCATTATTAAATTATTTTAATAATTTTAATGAATCAAATACGTTAAATGTGTAATTTAACCAATATTAACAATTGTTTTATTCTATTTCCATATACTAAATCATTTAAACAACTTATAATAATTTTTATAATTTATAAAATAAATTATAAAAGTTATTAATATTTATACAATTTTAAATATTCAATTAAAATAAATAATCAAATTACAAGTTCTTATGAGATTTATAAAGTCTACAAATATTTAATAAAAAAAGAAAGTTGTTAAATTAAAATTAGATTTTTAATAAATGTAGAGTTTAAATTGTAATTATTCTTTTATTTATTTAAATTATTTAATTTTATATTTATTTCAAATTCCAATGATAAACCCCTTTTGAAAGACTTGTAACTCACCATTAACATCATTCATAACATCCTCCTAACCTCAACTATAAAACCAAGCTATAAGCCACACTTTTCATTTGCTCATTCTTCAAAAATCTCACTGTCATATCTTTTTTTCATCTATTGGTTATGATTAATTCAAGAATTTTGTTTTATAAGTAATTTCAAAAAGTTTCTAATACTAAGGTAACCTTATAATTGCTTTTATATTATATCCATATTGTTCTAATCATCCTAACATTCAATTGTTCTCATGTTCTTATTTTTATTTTTTCATCTACTAAATCTCTTTTAATTTTAATAATTATCATTTGATCATTAACATTCTAACTTTAACTAACCTTATAACAATCACTAACATTCCTAAATCAAACTAAGAACACATTAACATAAACAAAGAATCTCGTTTGCATATGGAAAGCTATGTCGTCGCATTCGGTTATTCCACAAGATTATTTCTCTAAATGATGAATATGATAAAGCCTTGGAATATTTTTTATAACTCAAATTAAGTCTAATATACCATATATCGACATAATAAATTTGTTCTAGCCCGTTTCATGCTTTAGTAATTTTAAAAGTGCACATAAGTGTCTTACAACATATTTGGCAGAATATAGTGTGACTTCAACTAACTTTAACATGATCATAACAAACTAAATTTGAGTAAAATAAAACTCCAACATTAAGCTCATTGAATTACCTTTTTAACGATAGTTTATACGTCTTCAAACTCAATCGGACGACTCAACAACAGCCTTCCAAGATAAGTGCGCATTTCAGCACCTTCAGTCTTGTGCTGCTGTTTTGACCTATTTATGGATTTTTTCATTAAAATAATTCTGAACAAAAGTTGTTCAGGGGACTCTAAACTAGTGAACTGAAAATTTTTATAATTTTATGAAACCATTTTCTATTTTTAAAAGCTGTTCAAACATGTACCAAACATTCTGTCCAGAATTGATACAATAATCTTTTTCCAATCTACCTTTCTCTTTTTGACATTCTCTAAACGTCCTAACTTCTTGAAATAAATTCCGACCTCAAGTTATTGTTTCTTTTTTTATCCTTTAGGATATCACATTTGACTCTTGAACATCTAAGCTTTCTTATTTACTCTACAACCATCATTATACAATATGAGTTTTTCATGCCCCTTTTTACTTGATTTCAAACCTTTTGCGGTGAAACATGTTAACCTTATAAACTTACACTTGTAAACATCTTGATACTTGTAAATACACATGCAATTCATCTTTATTTTTTTCATGGTTATTTGCAAAATTGTGAGTCTTATATGATATACATTATATGTTGACAATCATTAACTATTGCTAGTCTGGCGACGTCAAAGATTTATGGGCCTGACAAGTATATTTGGTGCTAAAGCCGAGGTTATTGCCGGCTCCTGATGACGTATGCTTGTTCATCATGGGAACCATGTACACTTAGCTAATCGTTATATACTTGTAAACTTATTCTTGGTCAAGATTTGATTGTAGCTATATGTTATCTATAAACTTGCTTTATTCGTAACCGTTGACATGAATTGCTACTTGTAAACTTATATATATATATATATATATATATATATGTATGTATGTGTGTTTTAACCCATGGAAACTCAACAACTTTCAAAGTTGACCCTTTATCTTTAACATGTTTTAGGATTGCTACTTGAGGAATTCTTCTTGCTCATATAGGACTTGGACTTAGTCTAATTAAATATCTTATGTTGTTGTTTAAATCTTTGTTGTATTGTAATGACTTAATTGTCTAGTTTTATTCAATGAAAAATGACATTTAATATTATTTCAACATATTTAATTCCATGAGCTATGAACAATCATTTCACATTCGTCCGCCCTGATGATTCCGCCGTCGGTCGAGGTGTGACAGATTGGTATCAGAGCCATGGTTATAGGGAATTAGGTTATTAGAAATGGAATGACCTAGACTATAACTAACTACCCTTACACATGAGTCCTATCATGTATTTTATATGCTTAGATAGGATTTTATGTGCCTTATATGTTTATACTTGATTATGTGATTATATGTCTTATGTGCGTATTCTTATACATTGAATATTATCAATGCACACACGAATCTTAAATCATATTCCTAGGCATTATGTGTCTAAATCAAATGGTTCTCAAAATGTGCTTTGAATCGTTATTCGTGGTTTTCAAGTCTCATCAAAGTCTATGTTCTATAACTTGGAATATGTAATGCTGGAAGAGCGTGATGCCTTGTAAGGTCCCGTTCCCGGGCACCTCAAAGTTGGTCATTCATCGCACATAAATCATACATTTATTTAAAACATCGCAACGGAAGTTACTTAAAACAATTTCTTATATTAATGACAACTTTTGCAAAATAATACAATGTAGTTAATTATTACAAAATATCATAATTTGTATTACATCACAAAAACATCATAGTTATACAAATGGATGCCATCCCAAAAATGCCAAGTAGCTGCTCCATGCCATCCTCAGCAACAATCATGTGCCAACTGGAAAATACATAAAAGTCAGTGTTACTGAGTGAGTTCTAGTTTTATAAAATATAAATTACCTTTCGCTTGTTAAAACATTTTCTTTACTATCGCACATGGTCACACATCGTACATTTCATTCTTATCGCACGTTTCATTCTTATCGTACGTTTCATTCATTTCATCCATATAGCACGTTTTATACGTTTCGCACTTTTAGTTTTTTTCTTTCACTGAATCTAGATCCTGTCAAGATTTACCCTCTTCATGGCATGCAGCCACGATTTTTGAGGTCGAATGACAAGGATCCCATATCACACGTATGGAACAGTCACTAAGATTGACTCCCCCGTGTGTGTGAACTCTCATGAGGTAGCCAAGATCACACACTACATAACACACAGTTAATACCACATCGCACGTATGGAGCAGCCACCAAGACTGACTCCCACTATGTGTGAACCCTCATGAGTTAGATAAAATCGCATGCTATTCCACACACAGTTGTTCTAACAACTCATATGGAGTTGTGAACATCTTTTCATTTTTCTTGCAAGGCTTTCATTCATTCATTAAGTTCCACTTCTCATTATCTTAATTCTTTCGCTTCGTTAAGGTAATACTTTACGTATATTAGCATAACCGCACTACGTGAAGCCACGTCAATAATACGTATTAAGGAACAAAACTTACATCACATATCATCACACATCATCATGCATCATCACATATCATCATCTAGTCAACACACATCATCATCTAGTCATCACATATCATCATCTAGCACCCCTATCTAATCACACATCATCCATCACCAAAAGTCAACTTACATCACCCCCGGGAACATCCCAAGTCAAAGCCTACAATTTTCATTTTTCCTAAAATTCATAAAATAAATTATAAGTCTTAGGTGTATGATTACTGTGCAGGCACATGGCCTTCTGGGCGCATGGGAACACTTAGGCGCATGGGGAAAGTTCTGGGTGCATGGGCACTATTGGGGCGCATGGCCTAACATTTAGTCATTCTAGCCAATTCTAGGCACATGGGCCTGAGTTAGGCGCATGGACACTTTGTAAAATTTGGCCTAAGCCTAGGCGTATGGATACTATTTGGGCGCATGAGTTAGGCGCATGACAACTAACTTATAACTACAATTATCATAATTCAAGCCCAAATTTAATTCTAACATGTTTTAAGCTTAGTTCTAACATTCTAAGCATCAGGAACACATACAGAACATTATCCTTACCATAAATCACCCAAATCATACCCCACCTGCATACACACATGCACATTCACACGGGTATACATACCCACTTTTATAAAAACATACATACATGCATTTCCAGCCCTAAAATCAGTTAAAACATGTAAAAAGAGGGTTATAGAACTCACCTTATGCAACTTTGAGTGTGTCTTCCTTCAAACCCGTATGCAATGAGTTCAACCACCTAGAAGCCCACCAAACACACACACCCGAGCACACACACAAACACCTAAGCATATAACCAAGGCTAAAACCTAACAAGAACACTTGGAACCACAAATTCTTACCTTGGATTCGAATTCTTCTACTTCTACTCTCTAGAAACCCGAACTCTCTGTTCTTTCTCTCTGTAAAACCGAAAGAAAGCTTGGTGTGCCGGTAGAGTGGGAGGCCATGCGCACTTTTGTACCAACTTTTCACACTTTTGTCCTTTTGGACACTTGTAACCCCTCAACTTAGGTTGAATTATGTTTCCTTCTTTTATTCACGTTTATTCCTTCTTTCTCGTCTATTAAAAATATCCGGATGTTACAAGTCCACCCCCCTTATATAGGTTTCATCCCCGAAACCTGTTATTCCTCAAAGAGATGAGGGTATGCTGCCTCATCTCTTCTTCAGTCTCCCACGTAGACTCGGATCCCTTCCTGTGCTTCCACTGTACACGCATAAGAGGAACCACTTTATTCCTTAACCTTTTCTCCTTACGATCAATGATCGCCACTAGTTGCTCCACATAGTTGAGTCGTTCATCAACTTCAATGTCCTCCGGTGGTACAACCATATCCTCCTCAGCTAAACACTTCCGCAAATGAGATTCATGGAATGTCGGGTGAATTCGACTTAACTCATCGGGTAGTTCTAACCTATAGGCCACCTCTCCTGCTCTGGCAATAATTCGGAAAGGCCCTATATACCTCGGGCTCAACTTGCCCTGCTTTCTAAACCGAATGATACCTTTCCAAGGTGTGACTTTCAACATAACCCTTTCACCCACCTGGAACTCAATTAGTCTATGTCTCTTATTAGCATACGACTTATGTCTATCCTTAGCTGCCTTCATAAAGGCTTTGATCTTTTCTAGCTTTTTGGTCATAGCCTCGATCACTTCGATACTTCCTAGCTCCTTCGGACCAATGTCACCCCAACAAACTGGTGTTCTACAGCTCCTACCGTATAGCATCTCATAAGGTGGCATACCATGTTGGCATGATAGCTATTGTTATATGAGAACTCAGCTAATGGTAAGTGGTCATCCCAACTTCCTCTAAAATTAATGACACATGCCCGAAGCATATCTTCAACTGTTTGTATGCTTCTCTCTGACTGACCATTCGTCTGAGGATGGTAAGCCGTATTGATGTGTAGCCTCGTCCCCATCGCATCGTGCAATCTCTTCCAAAACATAGATGTAAACCGAGTGTCACGATCAGATACAATAGGCACTGGTACGCCATGAGAGCTACAATCTCCTTGATGAATACATCCGCTAATCTCTCGGAGGAATACGTCTCTCGGATCGGTAGGAAGTGAGCACTATTCGTCAAACGATCAACTATCACCCATATGGAATGACACCCTCTCGGGGTATGAGGTAACTTCGTAATAAAGTCCATGGTGATGTGCTCCCACTTCCACTCGGGTATATCCAACGGTTAGATTTTCCCGTACGTCTTCTGATACTTCGCCTTCACTTGTAAACAAGTAAGACATTTACTCACATATTCTGCTACGTCACGGTTCATACCCGGCCACCAATATTCCTTCTTCATATTATGGTAAATCTTGGTAGCACCAGGATGAATGGAGTATCGAGTGTTATGAACCTTATCCATGATCTTTCCATGTAAGTCCCCATAACAAGGAACCCACATTCATCCGAATCGGGTTCTAACACCAAGAGTGTTCTCACCCAGTTTCGCGACTAGTCCTTTCATCCTTTCAGAGTTCAAACGATCTTCCTTTAAAGCCTCGTCTTGAAACTCCTTAACCTGCATCATCACGTCAGAGGTCATAATCAACTGATATGCCTTCACCCGAATCGGCTCGGGTCTTTCCTTTTGGCTAAGGGTGTGCGCCACCACGTTGGCCATGCCCGGATTGTAGTGGATCTCGCAATCATAATCCTTTATGAGCTCCAACCATTGCCTCTGCATCATGCTCAAATCTTTCTACTCGAAGAAATACTTCAAGCTCTTGTGGTCAGTGAAGATTGTGCACTTCATCCCGTATAAGTTGTGCCACCAAATCTTCAAGGCAAAAACCACAGATGCTAGCTCCAAGTCGTGAGTAGGATAATTAACCTCATGAACTTTCAACTGTCGGGATACATAGGCTATAACCTATCCATGCTGCATCAAGATGCAACCCAATCCTAAATAAGAAGCATTTGAATAGACTACCAAGTCCTCGCTTCCGTCAGGTAACGACAAGACAGGAGCTTGCGTCAACCTCAGCTTTAACTCCTCAAAAGCCCTCTCTTGATCTTGACCCCATTCAAACTTCACATCCTTGCAGGTCAACTTAGTCAACGAGGAAGCTAGCTTGGAGAAATCTTGGATGAATCTCCAATAATACCCCGCCAATCTCAAGAAGCTATGAATCTAGGATGGCGTCTTTAGAGACTTCCCCGCCAATCTTAAGAAGCTACGAATCTAGGATAGGGTCTTTAGAGACTTCCATCGCATCACTGCCTCAACCTTTGTCGGGTCCACCATGATTCCCTCAGCATTCACTACGTGACCCAAGAATTGCACCTCGCACAACCAAAAGGCACACTTAGAGAATTTGGCATACAACTTCTTTGTCCTAAGTGTCTCCAATACCTCGCGTATGTGGCCAGTATGTTCTTCCTCACTTCTCAAATAAATTATGATATCGTCAATAAACACAATCACTGATTTATCTAACATTGGCTAACACACCCAGTTCATCAAATCCATAAAGGCAGCTGGCTCATTAGTTAAACAGAAAGACATAATGAGAAACTCGTAGTGTCCGTAACGAGTGCGAAAAGCTGTCTTAGGAATGTCTTGCTCCTTCACCTTTGACTGATGGTAGCCAAATCGAAGATCTATCCTCGAAAACCAACTGGTACCCTAGAGCTGATCGAATAAGTTATCAATCCTCGTTAACGGATACCGATTATTCACCGTCAACTTATTCAACTCACAGTAGTCGATACACATCCTCATGCTACCGTCCTTCTTCTTTACAAACAAGACCGGAGCACCCCAAGTTGAGATACTCGGTCTGATGAAACCCTTATCAAGCAACTCTTGCAGTTGCTTCTTCAATTCCTTCATCTCTGTAGGAGCCAAACGATATGGCGCCTTAGCAACAAGCTGAGCACCTGGTACCAAGTCAATTTGAAATTCGATTTTACGATCCGGTGGCACACCTGATAGATCCTCTGGGAACACATCAGGAAAGTCACACACCACCGGTACATCGGACAATCATGGTGTTGACGTGTCCACATCCTTCACGTAGGCATTGTCAGTCTAATCATCTTCTTGTGACACATAATCTCGTAGTCCGCTAACCAATCCATTCCTAGGACTACATCAAACCCGCCTAAGGTCATCACAAACAATCTAGCAGGAAACTTATGACCTTCTAGTTCAATATCACAACCACCAATCAATTCAGAAGTCCTGGTAGACTTACCTATGGCAGTTTCTACATCGAAGGGCTCATCAATACATCTACTATTGACAGGCAAATTAGCACAGAATGCAGCAAAAATAAAACTCCTACTAGCACCAGAATCAAATAAAAAAGAAGCAAGAGTTTGGTTTACTAGAAACGTGCCAGACACCACATCCCGGTCCGTCCTAGCCTTACCCACTGGTCATTATGAATGCCCTAACGCTTGCCCTTTCTCTTCTGTTCCGGTCTTCTTCCCTGCTCCGAAACTCTCCGCCCTCGGCTTCTTGCACTCCCTGCTCAGATGGCCGTTTTCTCCACAGTTATAACACCTTATAAGCCCACACTCTCTCGCCATATGACAAGGCTTCCTATGTTTGAAGCAGATATTTGATCCCTATTTGCATTCTACCCAATGTTGATTCCTGCATTTACCACACCTCTTCGACACCGCGCCGGGTATGACCATACGTTGGTCGCCCACCTTCGCAACCTTATTGTTTGGAGCGGCCCCGCCACGTCCAAACTGTTTCCCATTTCAATTCCGGTCACCACCACCTTTCCTACTCACCTCAGCTACCACCACCTATTGCTCATCATAAAGCCTTCCGGCCAAATCAACCACTGACCTGAACGTACCCCGCCGGGCGGCGATCATGTACCTGCCTATATCCGCCCAGAAACCCTAAACATACCTTTTAATCTTTTGTGACACAGGTGTCACCTGATCCGTCACCAGTCATGCCATCTCGTTGAATTTGGTGGTGTACGGTTGGTGTGTCATGGTTCCCGCTTCCAACTGCAAGAACTCCCTCTCAACCTCGTCAAGTTCCCTATGAGGGCGAAATTCCTCGATCACCAACTTCTTCAACTCACTCCATCTTATTCTTCCAATCACCCTACTACCCTCATCTTGGACAATATTATCCGACCAGCACAAAGCTGAGTCCACAAACGAGTGGTTAGCAAATTTAACCTTCTGATCCTCCCGGCACTCGCTGATATTAAGTACAACCTCCATTTCTCTCAACCATCGGTGGGTAGCAGCAGCAGTGCCATACCATCAAAGGTAGGGGGCTTGCACCTTTGAAATGCCCCATAGTTACAACCCCGAGCTCTCGGGCACAACCTCCTCCTCCTCCTCATCATCGGAAACAACCGTCTCGATCTCGGGTTGCTCCCCTCCCTCGCGGGTCTTCTTCTTTCCTTCCTCTCTCCTTCCCTAACTGCTTTAATCACTTCGGTCACCAAAGGTGGCAGGATCGTCTACATGACCTAATGAACCTCCTCCACCACATCCTCCTTCACTGAGGCTCTCAAATTAGCACTCTCATCCCCACCATCCGGGTGAGGGGTCTAAGGCTCCTCATGGGCCAGCTCTTCATCCTTGTGCCTTCCTCTTGTCACCCGTGGTCCAGCACCACGTCCATCATGACCTCGACCTTGAGAAGCCTTTGAAGATCTACCTCTAGCTATCCTCTAACACACTATAAGATTCAAACACCAACACGGTCATTCAAGGTAATAGCTCAGTCTATGTCAAGTATAGTAAGTCCCTAATTACAATGGCCAGTTGTGATTAGCCACTTCCTTTACTCTCCACACCCTAAGCATTTCCTATCCTGACTACTTCAGTATCTAAATCTACTAAAGGCAAACAGATTAAATAACATGCGCACTTAAGACCGGTTATCATTTAGGAAAATACCTGATGGCACGTAGTACTTGGACCGGCATCCCTTCCCTTTCTGTCTCATTCTTAGTTTAAGTTTAGGTTTTATAAAATCATTACCCAATTCTCTTAAATTTTGGCTCTGATACCAACTTGTAAGGCCCCGTTCCCAGGCACCTCACAGTTGGTTATTCATCGCACATAAATCATACATTTATTTAAACCATCGCAACAGAAGTTACTTAAAACCATTTCTTATATTAATGACAACTTTTGTAAAATAATACAATGTAATTTACGGTTACAAAATATCATAATTTGCATTACATAACAAAAAATCATTGTTATACAAATGGATGTCATCCCAAAAATGCCAGGTACCTGCCCGTGCCATCCTCAGCAACAATCACCTGCCAACTAGAAAATACATAACAGTTAGCGTTGCTGAGTGAGTTCTAGTTTTATAGAATATAAATTACCTTTCGCTCGTTAATACATTTTCTTTACTATCGCACATGGTCACACATCGTATATTTCGTTCTTATCGCACGTTTCATTCTTATCGCATGTTTCATTCTTATCGCACGTTTCATTCATTTCATCCATATCGCACATTTTATACATTTTAGACTTTTCATACTTTTATTATTATCTTTCACTGAATCTTTATCATGTCAAGCTTTACCCACTTCATGGCACGCGGCCATGATTTCTGAGGTCGAATGACAAGGATCCCATATCGCACATGTGGAACAGTCACTAAGACTGACTTCCCTGTGTGTGTGAACTCTCATGAGGTAGCCAAGATCGCACGCTACATAACATATAGTTAATACCACATCGCACGTATGGAGCAGCCAACAAGACTGACTCCCACTGTGTGTGAACCCTCATGAGTTAGCCAAAATCGCACGCTATTGCACACACAGTTGTTCTAATAATTCACATGGAGTTGTGAACCTCTATTCATTTTGCTTGCAAGGCTTTCATTCATTCATTACGTTCCACTTCTCATTATCTTAATTCTTTTGCTTCGTTAAGATAATACTTTATGTATATTAACATAATCGCACTTCGTGAAGCCACATAAATAATATGTATTAAGGAATAAAACTTACATCACACATCATCACACATCATCATGCATCATCACACATCCTCATCTAGTCAACACACATCATCATCTAGTCATCACACATCATCATCTAGCACCCCTATCTAATCACACATCATCTATCACCAAAAGTCAACTTACATCACCCCCGGGAACATCCCAAGTCAAAGCCTATACTTTACATTTTTTCCAAAATTCAGAAAATAAATTCTAAGTCCTAGGTGCATGAGCACTATGCAGGCACATGGCCTTCTGGACGCATGGGAACACTTAGGCGCATGTGGAAAGTTCTGGGCGCATGGGCACTATTGGGGCGCATGGCCCAACACTTAGTCTTTCTGGGTAATTCTAAGCGTATGGGCACTATGCAGTCTCATGAGTGCCTAGGCGCATGGGCCTGACTTAGGCACATGGGCCTGACTTAGGCACATGGACACTTGGTAAAATTTGGCCTAAGCCTAGGCGCATGGATACTATTTGAGCGCATGAGTTTCAGGCGCATGGGACTTGGGCGCATGACAACTAACTTATTTCTACCATTATCATAATTCAAGCCCAAATTTAATTATAACATGTTCTAAGTTTAGTTCTAACATCCTAAGCATCAGGAACACATACACAACATTATCCTAACCATAAATCACCTAAATCATACCCCACCCGCATACACACATGCACATTCACACAGGTATACATACCCACTTTTAGAAAAACATACATGCATGCATTTCCAGCCCCAAAATCAGTTAAAACTTGTAAAAAGGGGGTTGTATAATTCACCTTATGCAACTTTGGGTGTGTCTTTCTTCAAACCCGTATGCAATGAGTTTAAACACCTAGAAACCTACCAATCACATACACCCGAGCACACACACAAACACCTAAGCATATAACCAAGGTTAAAACCCAACAAGAACACTTGAAACCACAAATTCTTACCTTGGATTCGATTCTTCTTCTTCTTGTCTCTAGAAACCCGAACTCTCTGCTCTTTCTCTCTCTAAAACCGAAAGAAAGCTTGGTGTGCAGGTAGAGTGGGCGGCCATGCCCACTTTTGTACCAAATTTTGATACTTTTGTCCTTTTTGATACTTTTAACCCCTCAACTTAGGTTGAATTATGTTTCCTTTTTTTATTCACGTTTATTCCTTCTTTCTGTTCTATTAAAAATATCCGGGTGTTACATGCCTGTATCTCGAGGTGTTCTGTCTAGGCAAGGTATTCATATAAATCCAAATCAACCGATGCATCTATTTACCTTACCTGGGAACCCTTGGAGTGAGTGTCCGCGTATAGGTACGCAAGTCTTCATTAAGGTTGTAGTTGACCTAATACTTTGAGAAGACAACGTATTGCTTTGGTCAGTAAACCGAATGTTACACTTGAAACATCTTGTTGTTAGTCTTAATCGTGTTATCGTTGATCTTGTTTTCTTGGATCTTAAAACTCGTTACCTAATTCTCGTAAAGACTTTTAATAATCTTTTTGAATGTCCTCCCCTTAAACCCGCACTTATTCTGAAACACCTCATTTCAATGATACTCTTATTCTACACTGAACCATTAATCTTAACAAACACGATTCCTGTATCAATTTTGAAATAATGTAACATTGAAACCTCAATGAGATAGTAAACAAGAATCGATCATCTTGAGAAGTTCCTATGAATTCACATCTCATCCAAAAGTGTCTTAAAAATATTTCTCGTGTACATCAAGAAGACTCTCGTATTGATATAAAACTTGGTGTTGTATTCGTGACAAAACCTTCCTAATCGTCTTGCACTGTCTGAATGCAAAAGCTTTTCAGCTAAAATTCCAAATTGATGACCTATCCATTTTGTCAAGAAACACATGAAATCTCGAATCATGAAATTGAACAAACCTAAGCGTACCAAAACACCGTAATCAAACTCATTGAGTTTAAATGTTCCCAAGCATTCACTAGAAAACACAAAATGAAATCCAAGTCTCCTCATAACTTTGAAATAAATTTCTCATGATCAAATTTTAGGACGAAATTTCTTAAAGTAGGGGAGACTGTAACGTCCCCAATTTTCCAAGTTAAAACCCAAACACGAACCCATTTTGAACTTCCATTATCAAATTATTTTAAAATTTTTAAAGAATCAAATACGTTTAATGTGTAATTTAACTAATATTGACAATTGTTTTATTCAATTTTCATATATTAAATGATTTAAACAACTTATAATAATTTTTATAATTTATAAAATAAATTATAAAAGGTTATTAATATTTATAAGATTTTAAATATTCAATTAAAATAAATAATCAAATTACAAGTTCTTATGAGATTTATAAATCTATAAAGATTTAATAAAAAAGAAGTTGTTAAATTAAAATTAGATTTTTAATAAATTTAGAGTTTAAATTGTAATTATTCTTTTATTTATTTAAATTATTTAATTTTATATTTATTTCAAATTTCAATCATAACCCCCTTTTGAAAGACTTGTAACTCACCATTAACATCATTCATAACCCCCTCCTAACCTAACTATAAAACCAAGCTTTAGGCCACACTTTTCATTTGCTCATTCTTCAAAAATCTCACTCTTATATTTTTCGTTCATCCATTGGTTATGATTAATTTCAAGAATTTTATTTTACAGGTAATTTCAAGAAGTATCTATTACTAAGGTAACCTTATAATTGCTTTTATATTATGTATATCTATATTGTTCTAATCATCCTAACAATTAATTGTTCTCATGTTCTTATCTTTATTCTTTCCTAAACTAAATCTCTTTTAATTTTAATCATTATCATTTAATCATCATCATTCTAGCTTTCACTAACCATATAACAATCACTAACATTCCTAAATCAAACTAAGAATACGCTAACATAAACAAAGAATCTCATTTGCATATGGACGGCTATGCCGCCGCATTCGGTTATTCCACCAGATTATTTCTTTAAATGATGACTATGCTAAAATCTTGGAATAATTTTTTATAGTTCAAATGAAGTCTAATATATCATATATCGATATAATAAATTTGTTCACCCGTTTCATGCTTTAGTAATTTTAAAAGTGCACACAAGTGTCTTACTAAATATTTAGCAGAATATAGTCTCACTTCAACAAACCATAACATGGTCATAACAAACTAAATTTCAGTAATATCAGACTCCAATATTAAGTTTATTGAATTACCTTTTTAACACTTAGTTTATATGTCTTCAAAGTCAATCGGACGACTCAACAACAGCCTTCAAAAGATAAGTGCGCATTTCAGCACCTTCTGTCTTGTGCTGCTGTTATGACCTATTTACGGATTTTTTCATAAAAATGTTTCTGAACGAAAGTTGTCTGGGGGACTCTGAACTAGTCAACTGGAATGTTTTATAATTTTATGAAACCGTTTGCTATTTTTAAAACCTGTTCAAACGTGTACCAAACATTCTCTCCAGAATTGGTACAATAATCTTTTTCCAATCTACCTTTTGATTTTTGACATTCTCTAAATGTCCTAACTTCTTATAAAGAATTCCAACCTCAAGTTATTTTTTATTTTTTTATCCTTTAGGACATCACCTTTGACTCTTGAACATCTAAGCTTCCTTATGTACTCTACAACCATCATTATACAATGTGAGTTTTTCATGCCCCGTTTTACTTTATTTCACACCTTTTAGGGTGAAACATGTCAACCTTATAAACATACACTTGTAAACATCTTGATACTTGTAAATGCACATGCAGTTCATCTTTACTTTTTATCATGGTCATTTGTAATATTATGAGTCTTATATGATATACACTATATGTTGACAATCATTAAGTATTGCTAGCCTGGCGACGTCATAGATCTATGGGTCTGACAAGCCTATTTGGTTCTAAAGCTGAGGTTATTGCCGGCTCCTGATGACGTATGCTTGTTCATCATGGGAACCAAGTACACTTAGCTAATCGTTATATACTTGTAAACTTATTCTTGGTCAAGGTTTGATTGTAGCTATATGTTATCTATAAACTTGCTTTATTCGTAACCATTGACATGAATTGCTACTTGTAAACTTATAGATATATATATATATATTTATGTATGTATGTATATATATATATATGTGTGTGTGTGTTTTTAACCCATGGAAACTCACCAACTTTCAAAGTTGACCCTTTATTTTTAACATGTTTCAGGATTGCTACTTGAGGAATTCTTCTTGCTCATATAGGACTTGGACTTAGTTTAATTAAATATCTTATGTTGTTATTTAAATCTTTGTTGTATTGTAATGATTTAATTGTCTATTTTTATTCAAAGAAAAATGGAATTTAATATTATTTCAACATATTTAATTCCATGAGCTATGAACAATCGTTTCACATTCGTTCGCCCTGATGATTCCGCCGTCGGTCGGGGTGTGACATCAAACACATACAGCAAACATTATGTAAGGTCTACTAGCTATTAAATACACGAGTGATCCAATCATAGATCTATAATGAGTCTGATCGACTATTTTTCCTTATGAATATAGACCTATCTTCATCTTTATATCAACAGGAGTTCTAATAGATTGACAATCCGTAAAATAAAATTTGTTCAACATGGTTTCTACATATTTTGATTGATTGATGAAGATTCCATTAATTGTTTGTTATACTTGCAACCCTAAGAAGGAAGTGAGTTCCCCCATTGCACTCATTTGGAACTTGGAATGCATAAGATCTTCAAAGTTATTGCAGAGTTGCTTGTTTGTTGAACCAAAAATTATGTCATCAACATAAATCTAGATTAGAAACATTTATTTTCCTTTTCTTTTTCTGAAGAGAGTCTGATCAACCTTTCCTTTCTTATAGCCATATTCAAGAAGGAAGGATGATAGACTCTCATACCACTTTTGTGGGGCTTGATGTAGACCATACGATGCTTTATGAAGCTTGTATACCCTGTGAGGGAAATCCAGGTCTTTAAAGCATGGACTTTGACTCACATAGAATTCTTCAGAATTTTTTCATAGAGAAATGCACACTTTACATCCATTCAGTACACTATAAATTTCATGGACTCAGAGTACGTAAGAAAAAGTCAGATGGCTTCTAGTCTGGCTATAGGAGCATACACTTCATCATAATCTATTCTTTATTCTTGAGTGTATCCCTATGCCATTAATCTTGCTTTGCTTCTAATGACAATGCCCCTATCATTAGTCTTGATTCTGTACAGCCATCTGATACCAATATGTCACACCCCTGCTGAGAGCGGAAACACGGGGATGCGAGCGAGACGGGATCGTCATAACACATTGTTAACAATAGAGATGCAATATATATGTAATTGATGACATAGCGTGTCATGACGACACCTGGCACAAATAGAGACTTGTGTCGTGTTTAGTCAATATCCCCGACAGCATAGCCATAAGCATAAATAGAAACTTTTAAATGATTCACATAAATGATTCACATAATCACAATTAAGTGGTTGTAAGAAGAACCACACAGTAACATCATGTATGCATCAGATATATACTCACAAAATAGTATCACGTTGATTCCAAGTATGAAAATTGTATGTATGTTGTACAGCATTGAAAACGGGTGAGCATACTTTTCCCCCATGTTTGTAAAAGATTGAAACATTGTATAAGCTTAAAACGAGGCCATGAAACTCACTTGTTAAGTGGTAAGTATGTATGATGTAACTTCGTAAACTTGTATGTATGTATGAATGGTCAATCACCTATTGACAGTTATGTTAAGCATTAATAATGCGTCTGATGTCAACAATATTGTTTAGTTGGGTCGGGTCGTATCGGTTCGGTCGTGGGTAACACTTGCACACAAACATGCGCAATAGATCTTATGTAGATCCAAGTACTAGAAGCTTTGCCATTGTTGATGATATTTGTGTAAAAGTGTTATTGTTTTCAGTGAAATACTTGGTAAGCACTTGTGTTATGAATCATTTGTTGCTAATTGTAAAATGTTAAGTTGATTGATTTTATATAACATTAATAAGTTTGATAGTGTTAATCTTAAAGATCGTCATTAGCAATGGCAACCGTGTCGATGTAACCTTAAAATCACACGACCACACACACCGCACACAGGAAGAATCCACACACAATGACTCAAATTGCACGGCATGACTAGACGCATGACTGGACACTCCATTCGCACGAATCAACTCTCAATCGTGCGAATCAGCTTCATTCGCACGATTGAACCCCCATTCATGCGACTAAGCATTAGTCGTACCACAAAACACCCAATTGCATGTCTCAACTTCCATTCACACGATTCAGCCTTCATTCATACGAATTAGCTTCATTCGTACGACTGGACTTCCATTCGTACGACTGGACCTTCAGTCGTGCAATACACGCACAGTCGCACACATTAATCCGCATTGACTCAATCACACGACACACACAATCGTATGGGCTAAGTCGCACGACTCACTCACAGTCGCACGACAGACCCAATGGCATGGACTTAGTCGCACGACTCACCCAGTCGCACAACTCAGTCGCATGACAGACCCAGCCGCCTGAACAGTAGGTTCGCGACGGCAGAGTGCTGATCCGTGCATGGGTTGCACACATCAAGGACCTCCAAAAACACATATCTAACATATCTAAGCAAGATGCACACTCAGAAAGGCAACACACGCACCCCCACGACCTCTTGTGCTCGGGTTGAACCCGAGCAACCGAAACCGTAGAATTCGTAGAAGTAAAACGAGCAAAAACAGACGACCAAGGTCGTCTACCTGTTTGAAACGTGTTGTCTAGGCTATAGTAGTAGTCTAAACGGTGATATCACGAAGAAAATAGGGCGGTTCTAGGTGCAAGGAGGTGGAAGAAATGTGGAGAAGAAGATAAGGAAGAAGAAGAAACTATGAAGACTAGAGCCGGTATGGGGGTATTTATACCCAACCCTAGTTTGGCAATTTGTCACATTTAGTCCCTGCACTTAGCCCCCGAGTTCCCAAACATGTTTCGGTTGAAAACGACGTAAATACGCGCGTTATATTAATTATAGGGGAGTATTTAATGTTGTTCGTATGTTGAAAATGATGTTATTAAAAATGTTTATATTATATAACATAATTTAGTTAGTGATGTCGTCGGTGCTATTCATAAGCGTTTTAAGTGATATGGATACAAATAATGATACGCCACTGAAAAAGAGAATAAATCAAGCATGATATCCACACGAATGGTTTATAAGGGTTAGGAATGAATGTTTTAAGAATAGTTAACGAAATTCACTTTAAATGACGGACCTTGTGGTGACGGATGTCACAGTATCCCCCAGTTGAGAGAATTTCGTCCCGAAATTCAACCGGTGTTAGGTCCAAGAGTGTCATCCTTGAATAGATGTGGATATTTGAGTTTCATCTGATTTTCTCGTTCCCACATGAATTCAGGTCCTTGTTTGGAGTCCCATCTCACGTGAACGATCGGTATCTTGCTGTGCCTTAAGCGTTTGACCTTTTGGTCCATGATCTCGATAGGTTCTTCGATGAAATGATGCTTTTCATCGATCTTGATTTCTTCAATTGAAAAATGTAGAGTTTTATCCACCAGGCACTTTTTGAGGATTGATACGTGAAATGAGTCGTGTACACCGCTGAGTTCTTATGGCAACCTCAATCGGTAAGCCACCGGACCGATTCTTTCTGTAATCTCGAATGGTCCTACGTATCTTGGGGCTAACTTCCCTTTCTTTCCAAATCATACAATCCCTTTCTAGGGAGAGACTTTGAGTAGAACGTGATCCCCAACATTGAATTCTAGAGGCTTCCGACGATTATCAGCATAGCTCTTTTGGTGATCTCTTGTTGCTTTTAATCTGTCTTTGATTTGGAAAATCTTGTCAGTTGTTTCTTGAATGATCTCTAGACCTGTTAGCTGGCGTTCACCAATCTCGGTCCAACAAACTGGGGATCTACATTTCCTCCCGTACAATGCTTCAAATGGAGCGCATCCAATGCTTGTATGGTAGCTGTTGTTGTAAGAGAACTCAATCAATGGTAGATGAGTGTCCCAGCTACCACCAAAATCGATTACACAGGCTCTGAGCATGTCTTCCAATGTTTGTATTGTTTGTTCACTTTGGCCATCTGTTTGTGGGTGATAGGCAGTACTCATATCTAACCGAGTGCCCATCGCTTTATGTAACGTTTGCCAAAATTGTGAAGTAAATCGGCTGTCACGGTCGGATATGATTGACACCGGCACTCCGTGCCATGTCACGACCTCCTTTATGTACAATCTCGCCAACTTTTCCATCTTGTAATCCTCTCGAATCGGTAAGAAATGAGAGGACTTCGTCATCCGATCCACTACAACCCATATCGAGTCATGCCCGCTACTTGTTCTAGGGAGTTTGGTAATAAAATCCATGGCTATGTTCACCCATTTCCACTTGGGAATTTCAGGTGCTGTAATAACCCTGATGGTTTTTGATGTTCAGCCTTAACTTTCGAGCATGTCAAGCATCGGCTTACATACATAGCAATGTCTTTCTTCATGCCTGGCCACCAGTATAGATCCTTAAGATCGTGATATATCTTGTCTGCACCAGGATGAACAGAATTTCGGGTCTTGTGCGCTTCCTCCATGATTAGGGTACGAACGTCTCCCCATTTGGGTACCCATATACAATCCATGAAGTACTGTATACCATCATCCGTGCGAATCATCTGTTTGTCCAACCCTCGGAATTCTTCTCCCGTAAGGTTTTCTTCTTTCAATGCCTCACTTTGTGAAAGTTGGATCTGAGCCTTCAAGTTCGTTTGAATAGTCAATCCCAAAGCTCTAGCACGTAGTCGTTTCACGCGTTCTTTACGACTTAGGGCGTCAGCCACCACATTTTGCTTTCCCCGGATGATACCGGATTTCACAATCGTAGTCACGAGGTAACTCCACCCAACGACGCTGACGCATATTGAGTTCTTTCTGATTCAGGATGTGTTGAAGGCTCTTATGATCTGTGTAGATGATGCATTTGGTTCCATACAGATAGTGCCTCCATATCTTAAGTGCAAATACTACAGCGCCCAACTCTAAATCATGAGTTGTATAGTTCTTTTCATGCACCTTAAGTTGTCGTGAGGCGTAGGCAATCACCTTATCTTTATGCATTAGCACACAACCCAATCCTTGATGTGAAGCATCACAGTACACCACAAAATCATCAGTCCTGTCTGGGAGGGACAATATCGGTGGGTTGCACAACTTCTCCTTCAATGTATGGAATGCTTGTTCTTCTGCATATCCCCAATCAACTTCTTGTCTTTTTGAGTCAACAAAGTTAACAGTTGAGCAATCTTCGAAAAATTTGCAATGAAGCGACGATAGTATCCGGCCAATCCTAAGAATTGTCGTATCTCTGAAGGTGTCTGGGGTGCATCCTATTTCTTCACTGCTTCAATCTTGCCGGGATCTACATGAATCCCATTTCGTTAACCACATGCCCCAAAAATTTCACTTCTCGAAGCCAAAATTCGCACATCGAGAGTTTAGCGAAAAGTTTCTCTTCTTGTAATAGGCTAAGTATCGCCCGTAGATGTTCCTCGTGGTCCTCTTTCGTTCGGGAGTAGGTAAGTATATCGTCTATGAACACGATCACGAATTTATCCAAGTAAGGTTTGCACACTCGATTCACCAGATCCATGAACACAGCTGGTGCATTAGTCAGTCCGAACGGCATGACTAAGAACTCGTAGTGCCCATAACGAGTCCTGAATGCTGTTTTCGGTATGTCATCCTCGAAAACCCTTAGTTGATGATATCCAGAACGAAGATCAATCTTAGAGAAATATGAAGTCCCTTGCAACTGATCAAGTAAATCATCAATTCTGGGAAGAGGATATCGATTCTTCACAGTCAACTTGTTCAACTCGTGATAATCGATGCACATACGGAACGATCCATCTTTCTTTTTGACAAATAAGACCGGTGCTCCCCATGGTGAATGGCTCGGTCGAATAAAACCCTTCTCCAGGAGCTCTTGTAATTGGCTAGATAACTCTTGCATTTCGGATGGTGCTAACCGATATGGTGCTTTTGCTACCGGCGTAGCTCCAGGTACCAACTCTATACGAAATTCCACCTGTCGTGGAGGAGGCAAACCCGACAAGTCATAAGGGAATAAATCCAGATAATCTCGTACTACAGGAATATCTACCAACTTGTTGCGTTCTTCTTTCTTTTCCACTACATGGGCTAAAAATGCGTAACACTGCTTTCGTAAACATCGACGTGTCTTCATGCAAGAGATAAGCTTTAGAGTTCTTCCCGGTCATTCTCCTTTGTGACAACCCGAAAATTTTTCGCGATTTAATACAAAATTTATGTGATTTTACAAATTAGTTTTGTATTTTTATTATTATCTAATAATAATGTTAATAATAAAAAAAAAATAATGATAATAATAATAGTAATAATAAAAATGATATTATTACAAATGATAATAATAATAATAATATAATGATATTATTATTACAATTAATGATAAAAATAATAATTACAATAATAATGATATTATTATCAAAAATAATGATAATAATAATATTAGTATTAAAAATAATGTTAATAATGGAAATAATAATAATGAAATATTATTATTAATAAATAATTTATAAAAAGATTAAATTGAATTTATAAAGTCCAGGGGGTTATTTGTAATTTTTAAAACATGTTTTAAAAGTTAAAACATAAAATTTAAAACATTTCAAAACCCCAGGGACCATTCTGTAATTAATTCAAACCCAACCCCCCGATCCCGTCGACCCACTGTTCCGGCAACAACTCCGGCAACCCTCCGGCCAACCTCAAACGCCCAAAACACATGTTTTTAATCAAATTAATTGCCACTGAACCGTTTACCAGTGAGGTTCGAACCATCAATTCACAATAATTCGGGAATCAAACGATAATGCGATCGATCTAAACACCACGTGAACATGTCGGCTTCTTTACAGCCTTCCAATCGCACTGAGACTAAATGATAATCAAATTAATCAAATGTACACGAAGCTATAAATACTACTGATCTATACAAGCTTTCAATTGCATCAATTAACACCCAGAAACCTCAATTTAATTCTCTTCTTCCCCGAAACCTGTAACACACTCGAACTCCTATCTAGAACTATTTTAAACCAAACTTGATTGAGGGCTTTCGATCATCTGAGCTATTAGAAGCTTCCTGCAAGAGGAATTTGGTTATCAATACCATTTGGATAGCATTTGATTTTCTTCCCCTGTCGCGACTGTTCTTCGAAGAATCATCACCAAATCGACATCATCTGGTAAATTAAATACACCATTATGTTCGATTGATCATGGGGAACAAAAGCCCCATGAATTCATACATTAACATAATCGATTGGATGCTCAATTTGATCGATTGTGTTTTAGGGTTCTTCGTGGAAATTGGGTTTCTGGAATATGGGTTTAAAAGAATTAAAAACCGATTCCTTGTGCGGCCACGGCCTTGGTTTACTGGTTTGTGTGTGAGGTTATGAACAGGAGGTCAGGGGTTCGAACCCTGCCCCCAACATTATTTTTTAAATGCCTTTTTAAGCATTTTAAAATATATAAAAATTACCAAAAATTATAAAAATAATTTTTAAGAACTTCTTTAATTTTAAATACCTTTAAATGATTTTCTGTAATTTCTTTATTTAAAAACACCTTAAAATAAATTTATAAAATATTATTTAAAAATATTATAAATAACTATTTTTATAAAAATAGACTTTAAATTATGATTTAAAGTATTAATTCATTAATTGAACACCATATCATTTTTAATTAATTATAAATCATAAAAATTGTAGAAATTCAATTATTTAAAAACCCTAATTATTTATGTAAATAATTATTACATGTATTATAAATTATTACATGTATTATAAATTGTTATCCATACAAAATGGGTTTTTAAATATAAATTAAAACAATCAAATTATTAGTGGATATTATATTATCTAGGGATTTATTTTGATAATATAAATACAAAGTAAATTTTATAAATTTAAATATTTATAAAATCTTACAAAAATTAAATATAAACTTATATGTTTATATAACGTCTGTAATTTAATTAGAATATAATGATATGTCAAAATCATTATTAAACTAATTAAATTTTATATAAATCATTGATTATTAACAAAAATAATTAAATGACTTAATGATTATAACAAATCCCAGAAAACCAAACCCTAGATCAATTGAACACCAGGTTCAAGATCTAACTTATTTAGGTTTTGGATTTGTATCTGTTTATTTATGTGAATTATAATTCCTTAGCAGGAATTTACTAGCTTGTCAACAACACAAAAGACTGAGGTGAGTTCATAACTATTCCCCTTTTTAATCATTTAAATATTTTGGGGCTGGAATACATGTTGTAATTAAAATTACAAATTATTTTGTGTATTATGTTAAATAATAATTGGATCACATTTATGATTACATATGGTTATTATGAAATCCTTCTGTGTAAACTGGGCTATAAACAAGGCAGGGATCTTTTGGATAGTACTATCGGGGAGTGACTAACCCCCACAAAGGTTTGGACATGTGGTCCTTATCAGATGCACAAAGATCTCGCTGTCATTCGGGATGACGATACTGTGGGAAGGCAGATTGATGCGCTATTTAAGTTTTGCCATTATAGTTCCACTTACCACCCATATGAGGATAAATGTAAAGAGAGGATTCGCGCCCTCTGATTTAAATTATTAAAATTGGCATAATACACACATAAAAAGGAAAAGGGAAAAAAATTAAACTAAGTGACATGGACAAATTCAATGTGATGGATTTGTTGGGCTTGTACTTAGTGGGTATGTGGGGTAGCGGGTTCACCTTATTAAAAAGGGTTCCGACAGGCTATTCATATACCGGTGAGTAAATTAAACTCACACTTTTACAGTAAACCCTTCTTTGAATGATAATGGATGATTTATCAAATATGTTTTACTTACCTATGAACTCACCAACCCTGTGTTGACACTTGATTTACATGTATTCTCAGGTATCTATTAGGAGCTTATGGACATGCACGTAGGATCATATAAGAGCTCCAGATACATATCGGTTATTGATAAGACATGATTAGATGTATTGTTAAGAAACAATATATATATTTATTTCCGCTGCATATAATATTTAATACTCTGATTATTAATGAAATGGTTATCTAAAACTTATCATATAGATAACTGCATCTCATGTGTAACTACTGTGTTCGATCCTGTTTGCTCACCCCTCCGTGATAGATTCCAGACCCGGAATTTGAGGGTGTGACATCCTTGAATCTTGAGTACCTCCCCGTTTGGCATGGGGATTCGTACTACTTTCTCCCGACAAATAATCTCGGCTCCGTGTTTCGACAACCAATCCATCCCCACACTCACATCGAAACTTCCCAGCTCAAAAGGTATTAAGTCTATGTCGAAGGCATGGTTTTCCAATATCATGGAGCACTTCCTAATAATCTGTTAGGATCTCAGCCTCTAGTTTGATCAATTAGATTGTGTTCGCAGCGGATTTAGCATGAATATTAGCAATTAAAGCAAGAACATAAAGAATATTGCATGCAAACCAAGAGTAGATGTAGAGAGAATAATTCTGCCTTGAAAGAATAATATTCGTTTATTTCATGTTTCGGCGTAGAATACATTCAGGTCACTGCCCTTTTATAGGCAAATGACCCATACTGTGTCAGATTCCACTGACATTAAACAATTATTAAACTAACTACTGATAGAACACAACTACTGAAGATGTCACACCAGCTGACATCTTCTTACAAAATTTCCTAAGTGTTCTACCTGTTACAAGTACTGAAAAGGAAACTACTGAAAACTACAACGACTGAAGAACAAACTCTTCAGTCGTTTACAACTACTGAACTATAACAGCTGAAGAACAAACTCTTCAGCTGTTGTACAAACTACTGAAAGGAAAAACATAAAACTACTGAAAGGATAATAAACCATCACAACAGCTGAAGAAACAACAACTGAAGAAGACTTCTTCAGCTGTTGTGACAAACTCTGAAACTTCAGCACTTGGTCTTCAGACTTTGGTCTTCAGATGTTTCATCAGCTGATGACTTCAGTAGTTGTCATCAGCTGTTGTCTTCAGTCGTTGTCTTCAGACTTTGTGCATCAGCAGTTGTTCATCAGTTCTTCAGTTCTTCAGACTTTTGATCTTCAGCACTTGTCTTCAGTACTTGAAGTCTTCAGTACTTTAGTTTATCAGTACTTTAGACTTCAGTACTTATCTTCAGTACTTTGAGATCTTCAGCTGTTGTACTTCAGTTCTTTGAACTTCAGCTGTTGATTCTTCAGACTTTGTCAGAACAGCTGATGGGAGTCTTCAGCAGTTGTTGTGATGTCATGTGGGACTTAGAGGTTTTCCTGATCTTGGCTCATTGGTTCTTTTGGTCCAACAAACTCCCCCTGAACCAATGCAGCCAAAACCTCTAATTATTGGTTGTCCCACTTATTGGTGGCATAATGATTGGTCTATTTCCTTCTAGATCAGATTAGAAGTTGACCCAGATAAGCACTGGCCTGAGAGGTAGTCTCAAGTGTTTGTTTGGCTAAGTATGGATGGGAGCTCTGTCTTAGGGAATTGGACACAGAGCTATTGCCCCATCCATGAGATCTACCTCCCACGTTCAAGCCGGTAGGATTCTCGGGTGTAGGCCTGAAGAAAGATCATTTGTTCTTCTTTGGACAGGTCTTCAGGCACACCATCGAACAATCCCTCCCGACCGTACAGCTCTGAGATGTACTTGGTCTGTCTACCATTTTTGAGCTCAACTGTTGTGATTTGCCTGTATGCAAATTCATCAGGGTGTTTACCCTCCAACAGCAGGTTGAGCTCATCCCTATGGAAATTCTCAAGCTTCTTATAGACCAAACCCTTCCTAATCACCCTATTATCTAGCATTGTTTGGGGTGATTGGTTGGCTCTATAAGCTTTCTCGAATTCCTCTACTATTTCCCAGGGTGTTATTACAAGAGCCACAGAGATCTCTTCATCTACGATTCTCTTTAGTTGGCTCTTGTATCTCACAGGCATGTCCTTCTTGACTATCCTGTGAGACACCCTTGGGTCAGGCCAAGTTCTCACCCTCTCCTTTTCATATTGAAAGGTTTGTCTGAGGGTGAATAATCTCAGAGCTTCTTTTTGCATGTTCATTATAGAGGTAGAAGTAGCATAGCATTTGTCAATGCTTTTCAGCATTTCCTCATCATGTCGCCTTTGCTGCTCCTCCTCTTCTAATTTTACCCTCACAGTGTCCTGCTGTGAGGTGGGAGTGATGGTTTGTGGTTTGGCTTTGGGTAGAGGTATAACTGCTGAAATTGGCAGACTATCCTCCTCATCCTCCTCATCTTCTTCTTCTTGCAGCCTCAACACCCTTCTCTTCTTCACCAAGGGTGGATCATTGGCTGCAGGTTTTGATGGTGAAGGGGTTGGTTTTGTGGGTTGTGGTTTGGTGGTTGTTGGTGTGGGAATGTTGGCAGGCACTGCTAGTAACCTAGAAATAAGGGCTGGTTTGGTCTGTTTTACTAGCAGTGTTCTGTTCCAGCACCTGCTTCAGAAAGGGCCTATGCGACCAGTCCCTTAGTGAAATCACCAGCCGAACAGATCTTGGTGGTTATAGCCAAGATCCTGTCCCTAGTCCATGCTTTGATGTCAAGGACTGGTCTGCCCAAATACTTCGAAATGAATCTACTCATAGCCTCGAGTTTCTTTTGATCCTCTTGGCTATAAGTAGACCATCGGTAGTTTATCTCTCTTCTCTCCATATTCCTGATCTCTTGATCTAGCAGGCCAGTATCCTTGTCAAAGCCTTGCCTGAACAGCTGTTCAATGACAGAGTCCATTGAACGGCTACGCTAAGCATCAGCCTCCTTGACAAGGGCTGCTAGATCAGGATCAGCACTTTCCCTCACCTCTCCTCTCTTTTGATAAGTGACACTGAAATCCTTTTGGATTCCAGTCACTTCTTTCTCAGCTCTCTCCTCCTCCTCCCTCCCCTTCCCCTTGGTCTCCTGAACCTTCTCCCTCTCAACCACCTCCTTTCTACCTACCTCTAGCTCCTCCTCTCCCCTCTTCCTCTTTCCTTGCACTGAGGTCTCCCCCTTTTTGGGTGCATTGGTTGGGGTTTGACTCTCAGCAAGGGCTTTAGCAATAGCAACCTCCACCAGAGGTTGGATATGTGTGGGAAGCCTCTCATCAAGGGTTTTCATCACAATTTCTGTGATTATGGGTGTGATGAGAGGCAGGGATTTCTGGAGGATAGCATCTAGCTGCTCAGGGGGGTTCTGACCCTGAGAGCTAGTGCCAGAAGCAGGGGCTGGTGGCTGAGTTTGTGGGAGTGGCTCAGTGTATATGAGACCTTCGGGTGAAGGTGCCATCTGTGGGTTGGTGGTGGCAGATGGACTTCTATCCTGAGTCATTTGAGCAAGCAGCTCTTTGAGTCTGCTTATCTTATCCTCTAGGATAGTGTTGTGAGCAACTACATCATAGAAGAAGCTCAGGTCATCAACAGTGTGAGCTGAATCACCTGACCTCCTGACATTGTCAGGATGTACATGTCCTGAGTGTGGCTCAGTATTGACATGTGCCCCTTGTTCATGGTACTGGGGACTTATGGCCTCCAGATTGGATCCATCATCGGCCATTGCCTCTGGTGAGGTCTTAGTGATGTTACCGGCTGCACCCTGCTCAGATGTTGATGCAGGGGAAGTGGCAGCCTCACCAGATTGTTCTATCTCCCTAGCCACACTGGGAGATTGAACTGATTCTCTGTGCTATGGGCTCCCATCGGCACTTGTACCCACCCCCTCTTTGGTTGGAGTCTCCCCAGTTGTAATAGGTTTCTGGGGAGAGGGTGGAGTGCTTAGGTGGGTCAGCACTTTGGCAATAATTAGGGTTGGACTTTGTGGGGCGGCTTCTGTGGGAGATGGGCTAGAAGCAGAGTGCACATGGGGAGGAGTGTGCATTTGAATGGCAGTCTCCTCAAGTGAGAAAGACCCCAGATGTGTAGGTGCCCCAGTTGTGGTTGCATCAGGCTCCTGTTGAGAGGAAACCTGTGCGGTTGTGGTGGGTGGAGTCATGGTAGCTGCTGGGAGAATCAAACCAGCAGCCACATCCTGCCTTTGTGTTACAGGGGCATCCTCAGGGGACTCATTTCCCTGAGTAGCCTTTTTGGGCTTCTTGGCTTTTGGCTTGGTGGGGACTTTGGATTTGGAGGTGGAGGCTGTGGGTTCCTGCTGCGTGGGTTTTCGCAGCCGGCCAGCCTGTTTGAGTGTGTGGTCGGTGTTGTGCCTGGAGTATACCTCGGCTAGAACAGCCATGGCAGGGACTCCAGTGCCAACTAGTCCCTCAGCTTGAAGCTGGCTTTGGATGATGGCCATTATAAACCGAGGATACAAGATCCAACGGTTAGAAATGGGTTTTGTGGCCATATCCCTGAGTTCCCAAAATATAATATCAGTGAAGTTTAGGGGTTGTTTCTCAAGGATAGAGTACAATACCTGTTGCCACCTTGTTGACATCTGGTCCCATGAAGAAGTCTTGGGAGCCAGACACACATTCACCATGTGAAAGATCAGTCGTTGGGGATCTGGGAAGTGTTTCTTCAACAAGGTGGTGGCTGAAAGGTCACCCTGATAGTCATTGGCAGTGAAGCATAGATCGAGGGCGCCTTTGGGGTAGGAGGTTGGGTATGTGGCATCCTCCAGCTTTAGGGTTTCTCGAAGAGTAGCTGGAGTAATAACCACTGGGTGGTTGTTGACGGAGGACCGGAGAGAGACCTCGCCGTTATTCTCTCCGGTTTGGACGGTGATATTCGTCCAGAACTCCGCCAAGGAGTCGGTGTATTTGGTGGGGTTGAGGAGGAATGCCGTCTGGTATTGTGAGTCGGTCATCAGATCGACGGCATTGTGGAACTTGGCCCAGAATGGCCGTTTAGTGAGATGAGCGACACAGTTGTGTCGAGGTTTGAGTTGCATGGCCGCCATTAATGGTGTATGAGAATATCAGAGGTTTTTGAAAAGTTAGGTCGTGAGAATGAAAAGCTCTGAAGGTTGGGTATTTATAGGGTAAGGCAAAGGCTGAAAGAAAACTACTGAAGGTTTGGTGTTAGTTATCAGTTGTTGAAACTACTGATGACGTGGTTTTAACCTTCAGTGGTTGTAACATCTGAGAACTTGGTGTTAGTCTTCAGTAGTTGAAACTACTAAAGCCTTGGTTTTGTCCTTCAGATGTTGTAAACGGCTGAAGACTTATTGTCAGTCTTCAGTAGTTATAAACTACTGAAGACCTAGTTTTCATCTTCAGACGTTGTAACAACTGAAGACTTGGTGTTAGCCTTCAGTAGTTGTGCACTACTGATATCAGTAGTTGTGAACTACTGAAGACATGGTATTGCTTCAGTTGTTGCAAACAACTGAGGACGTGGTGTTAGTCATCAGTAGTTGTGAAACTACTGAAGACATGGTTTTGTCCTTCAGTTGTTTGGGTATGAAACAGCAGCTGTTGGCATCAGCTGAAGAGTAAAATTACTCATCAGCTGTTTCCGTCAAATCAGTTGTTTCATGCTGACCTCCACATTTACTCATCAGCTCTTTGGCTGACTTTCAGATGTTTCATTGACCCGTCAGCTCTTGTGAGTATTTATGCCTTCAGCTCTTGTGATCAGATGTTCACAAGTGCTGATGAAATACTCCAGAGCTGGTGAACAAATTGTCTTCAGTATTCATGTGAATTACACATCAGTACTTGTGAACAAAATTTGTTCTTCAGTACTTATTTGTTTGAAAATAATACATCAGTATTTGTAATCCACCTCACTACATCAGTTGTTTTCAACAAATAATGTACATCAGTACTTTGAAGTCTTTTGGTCTTCAGTAGTTGTGAAAATGCTGAAGACTAAATTACTCATCAGTACTTATATTTGACCTTTGCATACTAATGCTCATCAGTACTTGTGAACTGAGAGCATCAGTATTGGTCAAGTTATTCGAGCTGCAGCATACCAAGCCTTAGTACCAAGTTTTGAAATGTGGCACTATCCAAAGGATTAGTAAATATATCTGCAAGCTCATCAGCACTAGGCACAAACTTTGGATCAATCAGACCTTTTTCATAGCAATCCCTAATAAAGTGATGTCTGATTTCTATATGTTTGGTCCTAGAGTGCTGGACTGGATTTTTGACAATGCAAAGAGCTGAAGCACTATCCATTAATAATGGAGTCTTAGTCTCTGTAATGCCATAATCCAAGAGTTGGTTCTGAAGCCAGAGTATCTGAGATGTACAACTTGCAGCAGCAATGTACTCAGCTTCAGCAGTGGATGTAGCAATTGATGTTTGTTTCTTACTCTGCCAAGAAACTAAACAATTGCCTAAGAATTGGAAACCACCAGAAGTGGATTTTCTGATAACTTTACATCCTGCATAGTCACTATCAGAGAAAGCAACTAACTTGCAAGAATGCCCAGTTGAATACCAAAGACCTAGTGATTGGGTACCTTGCAGATATCTAAAGATCCTTTTGACTGCAATCAAATGGGATTCTTTAGGTACAGCCTGAAATCTAGCACAAACACATGTTGCAAACATGATGTCTGGTCTAGAAGCTGTAAGGTACATCAAGGACCTAATCATACATCTGTAAAGGGTTTCATCAACCGCTTTACCTTTCTGATCTATATCTAGTTGTGTGATGCTGCTCATGGGAGTAGAACAGGGCTTACAGGTCTGTAAATCAAACTTTTTCAACAACTCTTTGGTGTATTTGGACTGATGGATGAAAATTCCATCATCCCTTTGTTTGATTTGCAAACCTAGAAATAACTGTAATTCCCCCATAGCACTCATTTCAAACTTTTGCTTCATGAGCATTGTAAATTCATCACACAACTTTAGATCAGAGGATGCAAAGATGATGTCATCTACATAAATTTAAACAAGGAGCTTATGTTTTCCCACAGTCTTGATGAATAAGGTTTTATCAATGGTGCCTCTAGTGAACTTATTCTCTAAAAGAAAAGTTGATAGTGTCTCATACCAGGCTCTAGGAGCTTGCTTCAGCCCATAAAGAGCCTTATCAAGCTTGTACACCCAATCAGGATGTTTGTTGTCCTCAAAGCCTGGTGGTTGACACACATAAACTTCTTCTTTTATTTTCCATATAAGAAGGCACTTTTGACATCCATTTGATAAACCTTAAGACTGTGAAAGGCAGCATAAGCTAAGAACAGTCTGATTGCTTCCAGTCTTGCCACAGGAGCAAAGGTCTCATCATAATCGATGCCTTCCTCTTGTGCAAATCCTTGGACAACCAGCCTGGCCTTGTTCTTGACAATTTGGCCCTTATCATCTGTTTTGTTCCTGAATACCCATTTGGTGCCTATTGCACACTTCCCTTGGGGTAAAGGAACAAGCTCCCACACTTGCTGTTTCTTGAACTGAAGAAGCTCAAGCTGCACTGCTTCAACCCATCCATTGTCTCTTAAGGCAACATGATAGTTCTTTGGCTCTTGCTGACTGATGAAGAGAGCATAGAAGCAGAAATTGGACAATTGACTCCTGGTTGAAACTCCAGCATTGATATCACCAATGATTTGAGATGTGGGGTGATTCCTCAGCTCTTGATAGACTATAATGTCAGTGCAAGTGTTTGTAGGACTTTCAGCAGCAACAAATGGTGATGGAGATTCCTGAAACCATGTAGGAGATGGCAGCTCAAATGAAGTAGAGCTTGCAGAAATCTCATCAGCATTTGTTGTGGATGGGGCTGCTGAAGCTACAGGAGCAACAGGTTTAGTGAACTCAGGCAGGTTGTCACTAAACCTGAAGAGGTGAGTACTGACTACATCATCATCAGTATCACCAGGTGGAGAACTGTTGACAGGCTCAACAACTGGAGGTTGATAAGAAACATATTGCAGTATGTCCAGATCAAACAACTCCACAGGGTTTTGTGGAATCTTGTCCTTTGGAGATTCATTGAACTTAACATGCAGAGTTTCTTCAACCACTTTTGTCCTACAGTTGAAGACTCTGTATGCCTTGCAAGTTGATGAATAACCAACAAAATACCCTGCATCCACCTTACTAGCAAATTTCTGGAGTGGGTTGCTAGTGTTGAGAATAAAACATGGACACCCAAAGGCTCTAAAGAATGAAATTAGAGGAGCCAAATGATGAAGAATTTCATAAGGAGTCTTCATCAACCTCTTATTCACTAAAGTTCTATTTTGTACATAGCAAGCTGTATTGACAGCTTCAGCCCAAAAGGTCAGTGGCGAACCTGAGTCAGCCAACATTGACCTTGCTGCTTCAATGAGAGTCCTGTTCTTTCTCTCCACCACTCCATTCTGCTCAGGAGTTCTAGGAATACTAAACTACCTCTTAATTCCCTTGGACAGGTAGAAGTCATCAAGTGTGTGGTTTCTAAATTCTGTTCCATTGTCACTCCTCACACACTTGACCTGTAGAGAATACTGCTTTTCTACAAATAACATAAAGTTCATGATAGTCTTGGCTGCTTCATCCTTAGAGTGCAAGAAGAAAGTCCATACATACCTGGAATAATCATCCACAATTACCAAGCAGTATTTCTTCTTTGCCATGCTCATCACTCTGACAGGACCAAAGAGAT
The DNA here is from genome assembly GCA_024085815.1 of Flaveria linearis. Taxonomy (NCBI): domain Eukaryota; kingdom Viridiplantae; phylum Streptophyta; class Magnoliopsida; order Asterales; family Asteraceae; genus Flaveria; species Flaveria linearis. The sequence continues at coordinate 66,731,085 of CM044008.1, forward strand.
CCATGTGCAAGAGCTGCAAGCAGGCAGTGGACTTTGGTTCTTCTATTGAAGGGAATGAAACTTTGTGTTGTTTTCCTTTTAAGCAAGCAGTGCAGTTGTCTTCACACTTGAACTCCTTCAAAGGCAATCCTCTAACTAAACCATGGCTTATCAGCTGATTCATGTTCTTGAAATTAACATGCCCCAGCCTTCTATGCCATAGAGTAGACTCTTGAGGAGATGCCTTGGAGAATAGGCAAGGATGGCCTTTTAGATCTATCTTTTTGGAAAGATCTAAGGCATACACTCTTCCTGTCCTGTTGGCCTTCAGGAGAGTGTATTCATCCAACACCTTGTCAATCAAATTTAGAACTTTGGATGACAGAATCCGACAGTTCCTCTTGTGAAAAGGGCGATATGGCCTTTATCACACATTTGACTGACACTCAAGAGGTTGTACTTGAGATTCTCCACATGGTTACATCATCAAACCTTATTTCCCCATTGGAAACAAAGCCTTTTCCGATGATGTAACCCTTTGCATCATTGCCAAAGGAAACAAATCCCTTCTTTCCTTGAGAGTAGTCATTAAGAAGGGAGCTGCTTCCTGTCATGTGCATAGATCCTCCACTGTCTACATACCAGATGCTCTTTTGGCATGTTGAAGAACCCTGCAATCATAACCACATGTTAGTTAGTTTTAGAGACCCAAACCTGTTTGGTTTTGGGTCTGTTCTCAACTATAGATGCAGCACTAACAGGTGTGTTATGTGTAACAGCCTGAGCTGAAGAAGATGGTATAGAAGAGGAACTCTTTGGCTTGGACTTCCTTTTCTGTGGTTTCAACACAGGAGCATCTAAATGGTTGACTCTTCCCATTAGATGCTGAACCATCATCACCAGTTGTGTCTGACTTTGTGATAAAGCTTTCAGCTCTTCAGACACACTGGAGTTTGTTGATGATGGATTCCTATGTTGTACCATCTTTTTCTGAGCAACCTCAGCTGTTGCCTGAGTATTCCCTACTTTCTTTTTGGATTTAGCTTTGGGTTTAGGGATCTCAGGCTTTGATGTTGCTAGTACAAACTTGGTTTCAAACTCATTTTTCATTTTCTTTATTCGCTCTTTAATTTCCTCCTGTTGTTTGAGTTTGGAACCCCTTTTGTACCAGCAATCATCACTAAGATGATTGAACAAGCCACATATCTCACATGGCTTCTTCTTCATCTTGTGTTGACCATCAACCAAAGAAGATGAAACAACTGAAGACTTGTTCTTCAGCTGTTTGTTATCAGTACTAGCAGTTTTTTTCCCTTTAGTACCTGCTTTCCTGACCTCTTCTTTAGTTGTCTTCAAACCTTTTCTACTGTCAGTTTTCTTCTCTTCAGTGCTGGCAGTTGTTGAGGTTTGAACTTCAAGTGTTATCACTTGCTCTCTAGTACTTTCAGTACTTCTAGAGACAACACCTGAGTTGATCAACCTTTTGATCATGTGACAGTCAGCATTTGAACCATTAGCTCTTGTAGTATCTGCTGATTGGTTGCTGACTTCTATCTCTGATGATGCTGAATCAGAAGATAGTAAGTCACATGATGAGAAGGATTGGTTATTGCTCTCTCTATCAGATTCAACTTCTGCTCTTAAAGTGAAATCTGTAGGAGGAGCAGTGTGATTATAACCAATCCCAAACTTCACATTGGAAGCTGATTGCTTCTTAAGAAGCATTTCAAAACCCTTGCATGATTGCACCCATCGATCACACTCTACTTGGGTGTTGGCAAGAGTTTCCTTGAGGTCTCTGTACTTCTCTAGAAGTACATCTTCCCTAGCTTTACCATCTTTGATTTGGCATTTAAGTTTGTAAATCTCATCATTTTTCTCTTTTAGTACAACCTCAAAATCAGCTTTTCTTTTGGAAATAGTGTGCTCTAGCTCAAGATTTTTATCTATTAAAGCTACATTTGCTTCTCTAATAGAAGCAAATGCTGCTATGCATGATTCAGAACAAAGCTTGGCTTTGGCCTCAGATGATACCTGTGATGAGGCATTGGATGATGACCCCTCAGCAGACTCAAGGGCCATCAGAGCAAGATTTCCAAAAGGACTATCACCACCATGTTGACCAGCACCTTGGAGTAGTTGTTCCTGTCCAGATAGATCATCTGGTAGACTACTCCAGTCAACAACTCCTGGGGTGAAGAAGCTGTGTTGTTGAGGTTGTGTTTGATGATGAGATGGGGAAGATTGAGGCTCAGGAAGAGCCTGTGGTGGTTGAGCCGAAGGTGCTTGAGTTTGACTGGACCGAGGCACATAGTAGCAGGGGTAAGAGTATGGCATATACCCCTGAGGCACAAAATAAGCAGGTGATGCCTGTGCTTGTGATGGATGACCAGAACTGGAGGAAGGTTGCCCTCGGTGGTGTGAGCTATTGCTTGGAAAAGTCACAAAGGGTGCAGAGGAGTTAGATCCAGATGATCTACATTCTCTTGCAAAGTGTCCAAGCCTTTGGCACTTGTGACACCTCAACTTGCTCTTGTCAAAACCAACTTTGGTTTTGCCAGAGAGACCAGGGAATTTCCTACCAGTTCTTTTGTAGAACTTTTGAGATCTGATATTGATCATTGCCATTTGGCTCAAAATATCCATCTCTTCCAGATCATCATCTGGAATGCCCTTCAAATCATCCATCAAGAAGCACCAGTTATCACTGCAGCCTCCTGAACTACTACCTACACCAACAAAAGCTTGTTCTGAGTTGGTAGAGAAATCAATATGCTCATCATAAGAACTTTCTGATGAAGCATATTCAGACTCCTGACTTATCAAGGCAGCATTGCCTTGAACAAAGTCATCAGCGAGCTTGCCAGAAGTAGACAACTTCCTCTTTTTCTCTATCTCTCTCTCAAAAGTGAGCAGTTTCCCATGAAGTTGGGTGAGAGATAGAGTTTCCAGATTTGCACTGGAGCGTAGAACAATGGTATAAGTGTCCCATCTCTCAGGCAGTGATCTGAGGAACCTGTTGTTCATCTGGCTATTGGAGTACTCTTGTTTAACCATCTTCAGCTCAGAAATCAAACAAGAGAACCGCTCAAACTGCTGGGTCAGAGTCTCACCCTTTATATATGAGAATGTCTCATATTGTTGAGCGAGGATTTCCCTATTGTTTGCTAAGACCGAATCAGTTCCTCCAAATTGTTCCTTTAGAGCAACCCATAGGTCATGAGCAGTTTCATGATGCAAGAGCCCTCAGTAAATCTCATTTGGAATAGCCATGGCTAGAATTCCATGGGCTCTAGCATCAATCTCGAACAGCTTTAGATCTTCGTCCGAATATTGTTCAGGTTTCTTTGGAACCTGTTCATTAGATTCAGGGACGCTCACCATAGGCCTGTATGGTCCATGCACCACTGACTTCCAACAACCAGCACTGTTGACAGACAAGTGGTGAAGCATACGTCTTTGCCATACGTTGTACTCATTCCTCACAAGCATTGGTGGCTTGGTTGAGGAACCAGTATTGTGAGGATCGTTTGTTAATGTAGTCATCTCAGTTATGAGTCAAACTCAAGTTTAAACAAAACAAATGTAGCTCAAAACCACCAAGAGAACCTCAAGTTTTTGGCCAGAAACAGCAGAATCTCTCTCTCTACAGCTAATTCTTGCAAATTGCTAATTCGATCAAACTTAGAGATCAAAAGAGCAGTTTCAAATGATCAATAGTGAAATCGATCAATGATTAACCCGCTCTGATACCATTTGTTAGGATCTCAGGCTCTAGTTTGATCAATTAGATTGTGTTCGCAGCGGATTAAGCATGAATATTAGCAATTAAAGCAAGAACATAAAGAATATTGCATGCAAACCAAGAGTAGATGTAGAGAGAATAATTCTGCCTTGAAAGAATAATATTCGTTTATTTCATGTTTCGGCGTAGAATACATTCAGGTCACTGCCCTTTTATAGGCAAATGACCCATACTGTGTCAGATTCCACTGACATTAAACAATTATTAAACTAACTACTGATAGAACACAACTACTGAAGATGTCACACCAGCTGACATCTTCTTACAAAATTTCCTAAGTGTTCTACCTGTTACAAGTACTGAAAAGGAAACTACTGAAAACTACAACGACTGAAGAACAAACTCTTCAGTCGTTTACAACTACTGAACTATAACAGCTGAAGAACAAACTCTTCAGCTGTTGTACAAACTACTGAAAGGAAAAACATAAAACTACTGAAAGGAAAATAAACCATCACAACAACTGAAGAAGACTTCTTCAGCTGTTGTGACAAACTCTGAAACTTCAGCACTTGGTCTTCAGACTTTGGTCTTCAGATGTTTCATCAGCTGATGACTTCAGTAGTTGTCATCAGCTGTTGTCTTCAGTCGTTGTCTTCAGACTTTGTGCATCAGCAGTTGTTCATCAGTTCTTCAGACTTTTGATCTTCAGCACTTGTTTTCAGTACTTGAAGTCTTCAGTACTTTAGTTTATCAGTACTTTAGACTTCAGTACTTATCTTCAGTACTTTGAGATCTTCAGCTGTTGTACTTCAGTTCTTTGAACTTCAGCTGTTGATTCTTCAGACTTTGTCAGAACAGCTGATGGGAGTCTTCAGCAGTTGTTGTGATGTCATGTGGGACTTAGAGGTTTTCCTGATCTTGGCTCGTTGGTTCTTTTGGTCCAACATAATCTCATCGCCCTGTACAACTCTACCGTTGGCCATTTCTACGGAGAAGCTAGTCTCTAGTCTACTAGGGTTCAAGGCAAGCATGTGTGCAAAATCAGAGGATATGAAACTATTGTCTGCCCAGTATCAAACAATATGGATGCGAAGTGGTGATTGAGTAAGTACGTACCCGTAACAACATTCGGATCCTGACGAGCATCGTTAGCTCCAATGACAAACTCACGTTCTCGAGCGACCTTCCCTTGATTAGCCGGACCTTGATTACCAGCTATGGCCATCACTTGCTGCTGGTTAGTCCCTTGTTGACCCGATGCCCTATTCAGTTTGGGGCACATGTTCCGGTAGTGACCCGGATTTCCACATTCGTAACAGACTCTGGCATTCCCGGTGGGGTTAACCACGTTGACGGGTGCAACCAGATTTGGCGCAACTCTACATTCATTTGCTAGGTGCCCTGGGCGCCTACAGTTCACACATACCCGGCACTGCATATCTGGGGATGATGATAGTTTCACCTGTCACATTTGGGGTGCGGCCCGACATATTCTCTCTTACCCAGTGTCACGGCCACATAATTCCTGACAGTCTTGGCCCTTTTATCAGACTTCCCGGCACTCGACCAGCTTGTTTCTCCGCCATCCTTCCTCTTTTTTGCTCCCCTACCCAACACCCCTGTTCTTACCATCTCATCTGTTAGAGTGCCAGCCTTCAAAATTGCGCTCTGGATAGTTGGAGGAGCAACTGCTATTACCATTGCCCGGATTTGAGGTGCAAGTCCCCAAACGTACCTCTCAATTCTTTTGGGTTCCGGAGTCACCAGATGTGGAACTAGCCTCGCCACTTCATGGAATCGATCAGTATAAGCAGCATGCCCTGCCCCCACCATAGCATGATTCCATAATTCATGCTCCAGTTTCTGCATTTCTATGAGTAGACAGTACTCCTCAGTAATCAGTGCCTTGAATTCATCCCATGACATCCGCATCGCAGACTCTCTTCCTCTAGCTTGAACCTGGGTGTTCCACCAGGTCAATGCCTTACCCTGCAGTGCACATGTGGCATACTTGATTCTTCAACTGTCAAGGCACTCACTAATGTTAATCACTGCCTCCATCTTTTCAAGCCACCTAGTTAGGGCTATCGCCCCACCTTTCCCATCAAATTCTCGGGGTTTGCAGGCCACAAATTCCTTGTAAGAACATCCCTGTTTTGTAATATCAATCCCAGTTTCGTTACCAGTTGTTCCACCAATCCCAGTATCCTCCCCAGTTCCTTGGTTATGCTGATCATTAGTATCATGATCCCCGTGGAGATTATGATTCAGAAGAGTGTCGCTCACTTAAGTCACTATAGTTGGAATCAGTGCGGCTAGCTACTGGCAATCATAGCAGCTATATCAGGGTTTTCAGTTCCCTGATTGTTGCCAGCGGGAGCACCACCTGTTCTTGGTGGTCTACCCCTACCTCTGCCTTGTGGGGTCTCAACTTCATGATTTGTACTGCGTGTGACTCTTCGAGGCGGCATCTTCTAATCATAAAAGGAGTAAACATGTAAACTTTAGTAAACATGTAAACCTTAGTCACTTGAAGATACATGTATGATTCCACTCATCATGTTCCAACAATCCATGCTTCAGTCAATCAGGACCATCACGTGGCTCGGTTTAAGCACATTCTTAGTATACCAGTGATGCTTATATCTAGGGTTCCCCACAGCGTTCCCACGACATCCACGATATACCTCGAATGATGCCTAAACCGGTTACTTGACATCCGATTTTCCTTAGCATCATCCCAATGAATAACATAATGTATGTGTAGAGAGTATCATCACTCCTCTACATTTCTTGAAGTCCACTTTCATTCTAAGCATTTAATCAGTTCCTTAGCTACTGAAATGCTAAGTGGAGGAATGTTTCATGGAGAATAAAATCAATGTCATGATTGGAAATACCATGAAGGCTCTAAGTAGGACAGAACAGAAGTAATAGTAGGTGTTGGTAATATTTTGTTACCCTTAACAAGGTCTTACAAGAATTATGATCCTAGCACCCTAGGGTATATAATAGAAGACTTGTAATACTCATTATCATTATCTCATGGTTAGATTAGCCAGACTTCACATGCACTGCAAATTGCAATTACGTGTGCACCAGTAATGGTAATTTGCCTTGCATGGTCACCCTTAGCTTCACCTACCTCGAGTTAACATCATAGTATTGACAACATTCGTCAAGCACGATTCATTTAATGTGCTCATGCCTATGAGCCATTAGTATTCCAATAGTAGTACGTGATAGCAAATAAACTCCAAGCACATAAGCACAATTATTCTAACGATAGTTGTCTATCCTTCATACTTTCAGGATCTCAGGCATACTATCTTAGGGTCAGATTTAGTATTTGAGATCGACGCTACACGTGATCTGTGAAGTTTCCCTTCAGTTTGGGTATTCCGACCTAATGATATAATGTAGTGCGCATACGAACGTAAGATTCTAGTATAAAGGCATCCCGTGTAGAAAGACTAATAGTAATGGTGTCTTCCCCAGGATGATCAGATAGCAAAACATATATGTATAGAACACGTATGGAGATAAGAAACAAGTATATAGGAACATACATGTAATATCAAATGCAAGCCAGTCCTAGCACGCATTCTACATGAAGGTTCCTAGGTTATAGTCTAGGTCAAGTGAATTGCCTAATTCTCTATAACCAATGGCTCTGATACCAGTCTGTCACACCCCCGCTGAGAGAGAAACACGAGTTGCGAGCGAGACGGGATCATCATAACACATGGTTAACAATAGAGATGCAATATATATGTAATTGATGACATAGCGTGTCATGACGACACCCGGCACAAATGGAGACTTGTGTCGTGTTTAGTCAATATCGACGACAACATAGCCATAAGCATAAACAGAAACTTGTAATTGATTCACATAAACGATTCACATAATCACAATAATTGTATTCTTGTCTGAAATTCCCACAACCCGGGAACAAGTATCCAAAAGAATGTTAATTGTTTAATGGACTACAACAATGTACAAAATAATTGTTCATCATGTATGTTCAGTCTCCACTAAGGCAGCACTCCTAGATCTTCAGTTCTCATTGTTACCTGAAAAGATATGCTCAAATTTGTCAACAATAATGTTGGTGAGCTTCGCAGGTTTAAATTGTAAACATGTAATTGATGTTGTATTGTGTTTGTAGTGGAATACCGTGCATAGAGTTATAAGCAAACAAAATCACATACCATGAGTTTTCTACAACCAAACCTAATGACATACACACAGCAACTTGTCAGAATATATTCACCCAAGGCCTGTTCCTGGCAGTGTGATGGTACTCACGAGTAACCATCTATCAAGGGTGGGGGTGTCAACCCAGTAGTACTACTAATACCTATCCATCGGTTCCAACACCGGAATTAAATGGTTGTAAGAAAAACCACACAGTAACATCATGTATGCATCAGATATATACTCACAAAACAGTATCACGTTGATTCCATGAATGAAAATTGTATGTATGTTGTACAGCATTGAAAACGGGTGAGCATACTTTTCCCCCATGTTTGTAAAAGATTGAAACATTGTATAAGCGTAAAAAGGGGCCACGAAACTCACTTGTTATGTGGTAAGTATGTATGATGTAACTTCCCAAACTTGTATGTATGTATGAACGGCCAATCACCTATTGACAGTTACGTTAAGCATTAATAATGCGTCTGATGTCAACATATTGTTTAGTTGGGTCAGGTCGTATCAGTTCGGTCGTGGGTAACACTTGCGCAGAAACACGCGCAATAGATCTTATGTAGATCCAAGTACTAGAAGGTTGCCATTATCGATGATATTTGTGTAAAAGTGTTATTGTTGTCAGAGAAATACTTGGTAAGCACTTGTGTTATGAATCGTTTGATGCTAATTGTAAAATGTTAAGTTTATTTGATTTGATATAACATTAATAAGTTTGATTGTGTTAATCTTAAAGATCATCATTAGCAATGGCAACCGTGTCTATGTAACCTTAACATCACACGACCACACACACCGCACACAGGAAGAATCCACACACAATGACTCCAATTGCAGGACATGACTAGACGCACGACTGGACACGCCATTCGCATGAATCAACTCTCAATCGTGCGAATCAGCTTCATTCGCACGATTGAACCCCCATTCGTGCGACTAAGCATTCAGTCGTACCACACAACACCCAATCGCACGTCTCAACTTCCATTCGCACGATTCAGCCTTCATTCGTACGAATTAGCTTCATTCATACGACTGGACTTCCATTCGTACGACTGGACCTTCAGTCGTGCGATACACACACAGTCGCACACATTCATCCGCATTGACTTAATCGCACGATACACACAATCGTATGGGCTCAGTCGCACGACTCTCTCGGTCGCACGACATACCCAATCGCATGGACTTAGTCGCACGACTCACCCAGTCGCACGACTCAGTCGCATGACAGACCCAGTCACCTGAATAGTAGGTTCGCGACTGCAGAGTGCTGAGCAGCCTTCGGCTGCTCCGTGCACGGGTTTCATACATCAAGGACCTCCAAAAACACACACCCCCACGACGTCTTGTGCTCAGGTTGAACCCGAGCACCCGAAACCCTAGAATTCGCAGAAGTAAAACGAGCAAAAACGGATGACCAAGGTCGTCTACCTGCTTGAAACGTGTTGTCTAGGCCGTAGTAGTAGTCTAAACGGTGATATCACAAAGAAAACGGGGCGGTTCTAGGTGCAAGGAGGTGGAAGAAATGTGGAGAAGAAGATAAGGAAGAAGAAATTATGATGACTAGATCTGGTACGTGGGTATTTATACCCAGCCCTAGTTTGGCAATTTGTCACATTTAATCCCTGCACTTAGCCCCCGAGTTCCAAAACTTGTTTCGGTTGAAAACGACGTAAATACGCGCGTTATATTAGTTATAGGGAAGCATTCAATGTTGTTCGTATCTTGAAAATGATGTTATTAATGATGTTTATATTATATAACATAATTTAGTTAGTGATGTCTTGGTGCTATTCATAAGCGTTTTAAGTGATATGGATACAAATAATGATACACCACTGAAAAAGAGAATAAATCAAGTATGATATCCACACGAATGGTTTATAAGTGTGGGGAATGAATGTTCTAAGAATAGTTAACGGAATTCACGTTAAATGACGGACCTTGTGGTGACGGATGTCACACGATAGGGTATTGACCTTCGGGTAGATCTACCAGTTTCAATACTTCTTGTTTCTTGAACTGGAGCAACTCTTCTTGCATTGCCTTGATCCAGTTGTGGTCTTGAAGGGCCTCTTTTATGTTCTTGGGTATTGTCTGATATAGAAAGCATGAAAACAAACAGATGTTTGCAATACTTGACTTGCTTCTAGTCACCCGCTCATCCAGTTCACCAATGATTCTTGACACTGGATGTTCCTTATGTATCCTGGTAGTTGGAATGGAGTCACCAGCAATTGATACATCAAGGTTGGAGACATTCAGATCATCATGGTAAGAGGCACGTTCAGGTTGTGATGTTAGTGAGTGATGAAAGTAATCAAAGGCTTCATCTGTTTCTGCTTCAGCGTCTACGGCACTTTGAACAATATCATCATTTGGATTTCTCTGAGTTTCAATTGGTATAGAGACTGGTTCACTATTCCTAAGTTCATTTGACGGTTCATCTGAAGCAGTAGGAAGAGAACTAGGACCGACCTCAGTTGAAACACTCTCATTTTGTGCTAGTTGTCTGACAGGATCAGCTTGCAATGGAACATCTTCATCAAGTTGATCAGCAGATGTAGGAGCAATCATAGGAAAATCATCTCTTCATTCTTGTTCTAGAAGTTCCAACTAATTATAGGTTACCTGCACTTGATAAGTGAAACTGGTCAAAAGATCTACTAAATAAGTCAATACCAAACAACTAGTCGGGATCATTTGTTGACTTAGGGAATGAATGTTCATCGAATTCAACATTAGTTGATTCACCAATGTTGTTTAATCTGGGATTAAACACTCTGAAAGCCTTTTAGACTAAGGAATAGCCTATAAAGAATTCCTCATCAGACTTGGAAGCAAACTTTCCTAAATGATCTCGGTTGTTTAATATTGACACAGGACTACCAAATGACTTGAAAAATCCAATGTTTTTGGTGAAAGAGAAGTTCATATGGTGTTATATTACTTTCTTTGACTATTAAAGTTCGATTTTGTACAAAGCAAGATGTATTAACTGCTTCTACCCAAAAGGTAATTGGTAGTTTAGCATCTGCTAGCATTGTTCGTGCTGCTTCATTTAGTGTTCTCTTTCTCCTTTCAGCTATCTCATTTTGTTGAGGAGTACTGGCTGAACTAAATTGATGAACAATGCTTTTGGTTGTACAAAATGAACTTAGAGCTTTATTTTTTAATTCGATACCATTATCACTTCTAATTGATTTTACTCTTTGATCAAGCTCATTCTTAATTTTAGTGATAAAGTCTTTTATTATTTGTGATGCTTTATTTTTATGAAGTAAAAAAAGGTAATCCATGTAAAACGTGAATAGTCATCAATAATCACCAAACAATACAGTTTCTTTCCAATGCTCATAACATGAGTTGGTCCAAAAAGATATATATAAAGCAACTTTAATGGAGTATTGTTTGTGTTCACAAGGTTTGCTTTGTGAGACGACTTGTGTTGTTTTCCTTTGAGACATGTAGAATAGTGGTCAATGAAATGGAATTCTTTTTGAGGTAAAGCAATAATGTTATTTCCTTTAACCAATCTGTTCATGTTTTTGAAATTTGTATATCCCAAGTGTGTATGCCAAAGTTGAGACTCATCAATTGATGCTTTAGACACAAGACATATTTCTTCTATAAGATGTGCAGAATTAAGGTTTAAGACATAGATATTATTCTTCCTTGGAGTCTTCAAGACAACTCATTCCTTAGGAATTTGAAATCCTGGTTTCAAAATGTAACAATTAGTGTCAGTGAAGTGAGTGGAATATTTCTTGTCACAGTCTAAGACACGCTAACAAGATTGAAGTTCAGCTGCTCGGAGTAATTTACTCTATCAAAGCTCAGTAATCTATTCGTCACAGATCCTTTACCAGTAATTCTGCCACATTGTGAATATCCACCAAATGCTACAGTAGTTCCTTGAATGTGCTTGAAGTCATGAATTAGGGAACGATCTTCTATCATGTGTCGGGAGCATTCATTGTCCACGTACCATAGGCTATTGGACCTGTACGGACAACCTTAGAAGCAAAAAGAGTCTAGTTAGAATATGGAACCCAAGCCATGATGGTCTTAGGTTTCCTTTTCCTATCCATGACTGTAACTTCTTGATAATTTCCTCTACGTAGTGGTTTAGAGGATGATGCTTTGAAGGGTTTGTGTGAGATTTTTTTGCTTTTGTTAGATCTGTGATGCGGAATCTCACAAACCTGTTGATGATATCAAGTGAAGACCTATATGTAAGATGAACATGTGTGATGATGAATGAATGATGAACAAATTCAAGAACTTGTGTTCATATAAATTTCATTCATTCATATGTATGATATCAAGATAATTACAAGGGAGTTTGCAAGCACACTTTCTCTCACACACATTCAACCTTGATTTACTTGATGAATGCTATAAAATGTTAGTGATCATTCTCCTATTTTCTTCTTTCTCTCTGTCTGTATCTATATATGGAGTATAAATGACTACACTTAGCCTCTTTACAAAAATAAGAAAAAATTACATTTAAGCACAAATGATTACACCAATATGGTTCTAAGTCTGATAAATTCTCTATTACTGATATGTGACTACCGGGTGCTGACGTCATCCGGGACGACAGCTGATGTTGACTGTTGACTTTGACCACAGTTGACCAAGTTTGACCAAGGTTGACTTTGGTTAATTTTCCTCGTTTTGATCATATCTTTAGCATATATTCACCGTGTCAGTTTTGTAATCATCATGAGATTTGGCACTTAGCTTTTGTAAGTATCATCTTCAAATGTCCAATAATACTCCCCCTAAGACGATGCTGCCAAAACCTCATGATTATCAAAACCTTGGATGTTGATTGACGTGCAGTCTTGAAGTGCAGTCTTCTCCCCCTTTGTGGTAGCATCTTCTTACAAGATTCATAAAAAGGCATTGAGAAATGGACTTTGTTTTGGCATATAAATACTTTGGATCGGCACTTGATGGATTCTTCATCAACTTGACCTTCTAGTCTTGTTTTTAAGACATAAAAAAGCACCCATGTGCATACAATATGGATTGCACAGGTACCAATATCAGCAGCTTTATCTCGACTTCAGAAGTGAAGAAGAAGCATCAAAAATTCTTTAGAGTTAACATATACTCTCCCTCAATAAAAGCTTTGGAGGGTGACGAACTTTTGTGTATGAGACACCAGGAGGAGGATTCTTAGTTCTCAGCAACTGGCAGGAGATCTTTGAAGGAAGCAGGAGTGTTCACTTGATGTCTTAAACTAAATAAGAAACTCAGGCATGTTATGCAAATCATCACCCGTAAAAGTCTAAATCCTCTTGTTAGAGGTATTGCGTGGAAGTTTCACTCCTAAATCAATAACACTTGTAAATTTGCCAAAACTAAGAAAAATACTAAAAAATGACAAATCTTTTTGGTATTTTAGGGTTTTCAAAAATAAGATATTCACAAGCATGAATCCTTCAACTGCAATGAGATCATACTAATCCAAAATCCTCTAAATCTAATAATGTTTAAAGATTAAAATAGACATAGACAAAGAACAAAGTTGATTGTAAGTACGTTTGTCCATATAAACTCATGCAATGATCTATTTTCAACACTTTGTGATATTTATCATGTTTAGGTTTAATTAGATATGTGAATTGAGTACCCCACACTTAGATGTATGGAAGAATAACACTCCTAATGAAATACAAGGTGACACTTCATTGCAACTTGAACCAGGCTACTTAGAGTATAAATTCTCATGTATGATCCACTTTGGGATTCTTTTATATTTGATCCACATTGAGATTATTTTATACTTCATATTGGAAGTTGATCCTTATTGGGATTCTTTTAGCTATGATCCACATTAGGATTCTTTTTAGCATCAACACTTTTAGCGTAAGATCAACTAGGCCTATGCTTAGCACAACAGAAGTTGTCCTTATGTTTACTCCAGGTCTGTATTTACATATAACAAGCGAGAAACAGATGCTTTTATCAATTAGAAATTTATAAACCGTTTTTGCATGGGGTGTTTAGGTAACAACACAAGAAAACACTTGGAAAAATCATTGCTTACCAATACCCTAAGATGGTTTTGGTCCATAATGCATATTGATTTAGTTCATCACAAAAATATTTATCTTGAATCCAAACTGAGCCTACGAACATATCAAACAGAGCCTTGTCAGTCTTTATTGATTTTGAAAAAAAGATGCAGAAGATAATAGATGAGTGTTCTATCATTTCTCATGTAATGCAAGAAGATTCGGTAGAAATATTTTTGGATTTTTCTTCATTTTCTAATTTGTTAGGACTTTTGGTTTTGAGAAAATACAGAAATGGCATGTGTGTTATGAATTCAATAGAGATCATCAACATTTAGTCCATGTAGCAATAAAATCAGACTAAGTAGATGGAATGAAACATCGGTTGTTTCTTGTATTGCCATTGTAGTTTTTGTGAATGATTGATGTCCTACATTGAATTCTGGTTAATTTCTGCTCCATTTGGCTCAGTTGCATCATAATATCATGAACAGGAAGAATGTTCCTGTCATGAGAAGGGATCATCCACTGCTAACTTTTCTTTGGTTGGCAGGCCTCCATAACTGCCCTATCACACTAGCAATTTAGTTAGGTATTTCAACCCAGGCCATTGCTGTCCTGAGTTGCCTTAGCATCTTTATATTTGACTTGCTCGTATGTGTATGATTTTGGTTTATCTGATGATGCATCAGATTCACCTCCTAAATTGTTTTCTTCTCCAACATTGTTTTGGTTTTAAACCAACTGACTCAACTTTAGTTTGTCTAACAAAAGGATTTTGTTTGGCTTTTTAAAGCCTTTTGGTTGGTTTAGAAAATCTATTTTGCTTTTAAAAGTTTTGTGGAGGTGTAACAAAGGATCTTTGCCCTTGATTATGTTTGTTTCTTCTAGGCATGTGATCATAATCGTCATAAGAATGATAATCATGATTATAATAATTTGATGGATGTGATCTTCTATGATAGTCATTATACCAATCATTATTCCTATATCTATTATACTTATGTTGTGTGTAAGACCTAGGATAATGTCTTGGTGCCCAATAATCATGAATATCATAATGTTTAAAATCATACTGATGCCGATGTAATCGAGGAGTAGAGTAGCTATGATGTCTGTTGTAGTACTCATGCTCCGATCTCGGCGAGTACGACTGCGATGGATGATAATATATTTGACTTCTTTTATGTCGTGATGTTGGAGAGTTGTTGTATAAACACTCTCAAGTGGTATGATTCTCCATGTAACAATTTAAGTAGTAAGGAATAGGTCTGGATCTTCTTCCCTTAGGCTTGAATGATGAAGTTGGATTTGATTGGAACTTCGTAGCCTTTTGTCTTGGTCATTTTTGTTGCTTTCTCTTACGTGGTCATATATTTGTATCACCCTCAGTTCTTTTACACTCAGATGTGTTATGTGAATCTGAATTGCATGTATAGAGAATTGTTTGTTGTTTTGGAGTTTCTAATGTAGCTTTTGAGGTTGATGGTTGGTTTTGATCAGGTGTAGAAGACTTAGTCTGACTTTTCTTCTTTCTTATAGATCTGGTCTTCTTCCTCTTGATTTGTTCATTGATTTCTTATACCTCAGGCTTTTGTTTGTTCTTTAACTCGTCTTAATCTTTCCCTTTAGTTTAGCCTTATGCAATTTCAGTTCAAGAAATCCTACTGGTTTGACATTCTCATTGAGACCCATAGCCTTTTGTTTATTTTAAGGCTTTGCTTCTTCGGATTTGTGTGGCTGTGTTTGATTTGGATTGATTTCTTCAATGGCATGATTAATACATGTCAATGTTTGTTTGTTTGGTTGGTTGGTTTCTTCATCACTATCATCACTTGTAGGATCTCCATCATGACCATCACAGGAATGAAAGGTTTCATTTTATGTTGATTCTGGTTTGAAGTACAGCTTTGGTATTGTTTTAGGAGAAGTGATTTAAGTGATTGTGGATGGTTTATCTGTTGGATGATAATCATGCATATTTGAATATTCTTTGACTGGACTTGTCATTGAATTTGGCATTTCTGTGTAGTTATCATTGTAAAGAGGAGGCACAACATGATATGTAGTTCCAGCACTCATCTTCTGATCTCTTTTAGCATGAAGTAGTCTTTCTAACTTGCTACCAGTCAGTTTAAATTCTCAAGTTCAACTTCTATTGATACATGATCTACTATTGACTTTGTTAGAGACTCAGTGACTCTTGTAACTTGAGCTTGAAGACAAAATCTTTCTTCAAGGAGTTTGTCAACATCCTTTAGAAGAGAATTGGTTTTATCTTCAAAGGCTTTATGTTGTGTCTTCAATTCTGCATTTGTAGTCTTTTATGTATTAATTGCTTGACTTAGACGCTCAATGTAATGTAGCAAGTTATTGATTGTTTTGGTTGTACTTGCTTATGATATTTTTGCTTCAACTTCAGTCTTTGTGTTTGTTAACTTCATAGAGAGTACAGTTGATTGACCAGTCAGCTTATGATTTTCCTTAAGCAATTTATCAACTTCTTTCTCTAGTGAACTAATTTGATTTGAAGAAGTTTGTAATTCCTCTGCATGTGAAGCTCTTTCCTCCTTTATCATGTATCATAAATTGTTGCAATGTTTTCAATATGCCTGAACTTCATCTATGCATGCTGATGAGCATAGATTGATCTTTCCGTCTTTAGGAATTTCAGGCAATGCAGGAATGTTTGTGTTGTTAATGTTTGTTGCTTTTGCAAGCTCAACAGTTAACTCTTCAAGTTTGATTTGTTGTTGAACAATTTTGTCTTGCAACTAGTTCATCTCTTGAGCTAAACTAATGTTTTGTTAGTTTAATGTCTTGATTTATGCTTGACCCTTTATTTGAGATTGTCCCATCTCTGACCTACGTTTTATCAAATCATTAGACAATGTGTTATTGAGTTTGCAAGATCACAAAAATGTAAGTGCATCAGTTATTTTTTAATGTGACTGATGTACAACTGTATGTTTGTGTTGTCAAACAATGAATTATTGTTTGATGTGTTGCTCATGTTTGGTTGTTTGCAACTTTTGTTTAATTTGCTACTGTTGTATGATTGGTTGCAGCTTGGTTTGCTTTGTTTAGATTCTTGAAATCTCTTTGTACCTTCAGCAAGAAAGATAGCTCGGTTTTTCGAAATACCAGTGTTAGTGAATGATGTTAAATTTTTCATTTTGTTTAAAAAAAAATGGTTTAACAGTTGTGTTTGTGTTTCAATCAAAATCAAATTTTTAAATTTTAATTGAATTCAAAGAACGTCGAAACTCAATTTAATTATATCGGCCTAATTAAAGAGTTAACTCGATTAGATTACAATTTAGTGAAGCTCGACTAAGATTAATCTAGCTTAATTAAAAAGTAATAAAATTTGGATAGCCCCAATTAAAATTAAAGGATTTTTCAAACAATTCTAATTTAAACCTGATGAAACTAATAAAATTATAATTTTCACTCAATTAGACTCAATTAAGAAAATGGTTTTAATTTAATTAATGTTTGAGTAACTCGGTTTAAAAAAAATCTTATGAATGTGTTTGTTTGAAAAATATAAATGTCCTTTAAAAAACAATATATGGCTGGTCAATAAAATGATAGTCAAAATTGAAATTTCCAAAAAACCAATTCTCCTTATGCTTTTCTGCTCTCACTCTCGATCTCTCTAACCCCGCTGAACTCAGATTTCTCAGTAGATCTCACGGACCAGTGAACCTCTAGCAGTAACTATCGATAGAGATTGATGGTTGTGATGGTGATCTGATTGTGATTATATGGTGGTGATCGATCAAAGATGACGATGGTTGATGATGTGGTTGAATGTGAAATTGAAACAACAAATCAAAAATCAATGATGTTGTCAATGATGATAATTACGGTTTCGGTTTGAATTTTAGTGCTAAGTCGGAAATTTGGAATTTTAATGATTGGTGTTGGTGATGGGTGGTGTTGATATCAACGGTGCGGTTGGTTCTGAATCGTTTTTCCACTTGTTCATCCGCTGTGACTACAGCTATGGACCTGTGTTTGTGGCTTAATCGTCTACTGTGACCAAGTATACTTTTCCGCTGTGGACAAGTTTGCTCCCCTACTGTGAGCTGATTTTGTTTGTTCTTGATTTGAAGTGTATGCACAATGTCCGATGTAGACTTGTTTTTTCTCGTCAGCTGTTGGCAGTGATGTTTGTTTCGATGTTCGCTATGGACCTAAATGTATGTCCGTTACATTTCAGGTAAAATGTCTGATGAAAACACACTCTCTTGAACTTTTAGTCAAGCATATTTGAATACAAACTTTTGAAAGTAAGATATTCAATATGAACAAGTAGTGTTTCTCCAAGGATCTTTTCTATTCTCTAACAAATTCAACAAACATCAAACATGGTACGGAAACCCATTGTTAATATGTATGATTTCAGTGTATGAGTGTATGTTTGTGTGTGTTTGTTTGTGTGTGTTTGAATGCACAAGAAAAAACTGAAAATTCTTGTGTGATTAATAATCGTTCAAAATCTTACAAAGGATTAGGGTAGAGTGCTATTTATAGCCTATACACAAAAGCTATGTACAAATACTAATCTACCCTTATGTAAATGAAAATTACATAAACATAATCCCAAGCGTCTAAGTCATCCGCTATGGGAGTAAGTCATCCGTTGTGGAGAAGTTTCTTCATCCGCTGTGAAATTAGTCATCCGCTGTGAAATTAGTCATCCGCTGTGAACACTTTGTTCATCCGCTTTGTTCATCCGCTGTGGAAGTTGTTCATCCGCTATGGTGACTTTGTTCATTCACAGTGAAAGTTGTTCATCCGCTATGGAGACTTTGTTCATCCGCTGCAAAGATTTTCATCCGCTATGATGGAATACTTCATCCGCTGTGGAGATTACTCGTCCGCTGTGAATGACTTGGCAAAAATTTCTTTATCTACAAATCTGAAAATGAAAATTTTCATAGTTGTTAGTGATCATGATGAATGTTAATGTTGTTAATGTGTTTCTAATAAATAAATTGTATGATGAAACACATTTGGTTGATTGTTTTGATAATGACAAGCATCATACTTTCTAGCATTAATTCTAAATGCTCTTTGTTAAGTCCAACAGTACTCCCCCTCAGTATGATGTTGTCATTGATTGATTGCTTGTTTTGTTTGTTAATTCTATGTGTGTGTTGATTTTGTTTTGTTTGATATAAGTAGTCCAACAGTACTCCCCCTAAACATTATGTACATTTTATTTTTTGTTTTGTGTTAATGATGTTGATGTGTGTGTTGCTTTTGGTTATTATGCATGATTGATTGTTTGTTATGAATGATTGACTATTCTTGTGTATATTGATTGATTACAAGTGTATCACATGTCTGTGTTGATTAATTGATTGTTTATAAGATTGCACAAGTGTAATCTTGCTTGTATGATTGTTTGACTTGTTTGTTTACAATGTATGATTGAGTGTTTGATTGCATGTCATTATAAATACATTTAAGTAATTAAAGTGATAAATTTTGGATGTTTGTTTGTGTATGATTGCAAGTGTTTAATATCATAAGTAATGTTAATGATTGTGTGTGATAATGTATGTATTGATGCATGAATGTATGTTTGCATCAATGTCATGTGTTTATATCAACAACACATGCATGTATGTTTGAATACATGTATATGTTATAAAAAATATGTATGCTTGTTTTGTTTGTTGATTATGCATAACATCATGTCATATAATATTCATGATTGAATGATTAAGTAATAAACAAGAATTTTAAAGAAGGATATGTATTTTGATTATTTGTTCTGCCAGTGATAATAAGAAACCTCAGGAGTGAAATGGTCCGGCTTCTTCTCTTTGCTTCTTAGCTTCTTCCATAGCCTTCAGAGTATCATCAATATCTTTCTCTATGGCTTGGTCAGCTTCAGCTCCCTTCAGTTGTTCTTTGAGGGTAGTCATCTCGTATGCATTTCTACAATTCACTATGTGCTCTACAAAGTAGTCAACTGCACTCTTTTGGTCATCATACTTGAAGTTTATCTTAAATGCACCAACTGTTCAAGGGTTGACTGATCAAGGCTTTGTACATCAATGTTGCTAACCAGTGTGGTTACAACATGATTACCCTTCAAAATATCCAAGTTTTTATTTTCAGATATTCCCATTCCTGTGATTCCCTCTATGTGGGTGAGGGGTGTTGATGTGTTTCCAATCTTTGTTTCAATGCTGCATTAACATACACGGTTCCTAAAATTCTTAGCATGTGAATGAAATAGCAGCAATCTCCCTTACACAACACATCTTCAATGGCAGGGAATGTCTTGGTCTTTAGGAATGAAACATATGATAGATGAAGCAGCTTGATCTCAACAGGATCAAATAATCTGATGTCTGTTGCTTCTTTTTTGGGCAAACCAATGACAAGATTTCCCTTGACCAATCTATTCATGTTTTTTAAATTTGTGTGTCCCAAACGTCTGTGCCAAGGCTGTGACTCATCAACGGATGCTTTTAACAGAAAACATGTTTCGTTTTTTTCGTAAAGCAGAATTGAGGTTTAAGACATAGGTGTTATTCTTCGTCGGGGTCTTCAAGACAACCTATTTCTAAGGAATTAGAAATCATAGTTTCAGAATGTAGCAATGAGTGTCAGTGAAGTGAGTGGAATATTTCTTGTCACAGATCTGAGACACGCTGAGCAAATTGAAATTTAGTTGTTCACAGTAGTTCACTCTATCAAAGCTCAACATCCAATTTCTCACAGATCCTTCACCAGTAATTCTGCCACCTTGTGAATCCTCACCAAATGCCATAGTTGTTCCTTAAATATGCTTGAAGTCATGAAGGAGGGAACGATATCCAGTCATGTGTCGGGAGCACCCACTGTCCACATACCATAAACTGTTGGACCTCTATGAGTGACCCTGCAAGAATAAAAAGAACTAATTTGAGTGTGAAACCCAAGCCATGATGGTCTTGGGTTTCCCGTTCCTATCCATGATAGTAACTGTTTAGTACTTTCCTCTAATTTGTGACTTGGGTGACGTCGTTAATTTATGTTTATGTCTTGAGTGTTTCACCAAATCTGCATCAACTGAAGAGTCAGAAGAGTATTCAAACCTTTGATCCCTATTTCTCTTCAAAAATTGAAACCGTTTTTGATTATCAAACTTCCTTTTTGAATCATGAAAATGATGAGTTTGTCTGAAGTTATGATTTATATTTCTTTGAGCTCTTTTTAACCCTTTTATATTGCTCAAATCATCATCAGAACTGGAAGTCTTGAACAGTTTATTATGAGAGTGACTGTTGATTTTAGGTTTTGTAGATGTGCTTGGTGAAATGGGCTTGTTTTGAGGAATTCTCAGTCCTATTTGTTTGAAGAAACAATCAGATGTGTTGTGTTGGTCATATCATAGACAGAACAATATTCGTTAAAGTAACAATTTTTGGTGGAATGACTGTTCATGTCACAGATTGAGCAATATTGATTGAAAAAGCACTTATCTGTTCTATGATTTGACATTTCACACGCGTCACAATACATGTGTTTATTTCTAGACACTGATCCTGGTAATGATGTCTTAGTGACTTTACCAGTTTTGGACTGAGCCTCAGTTTTTGATTTTGGTGACGACTTATGACCAGTCCTTTTAGTAGCTTGTTTCACAACACTACTAGTCTTGATTTTCCTTAACTGATTTTGCTTTCTTAAACTTTTCCTATCCTCTTTTTCTAGTCGGTTTACATGATCTTTATTAAAAATGTCAAAACCAATTCCTTGCTTTGGTTTTGATGGTTGAGGATCTAATCTGATATTTGATTTTGAAACCACTGAAATTTTACTTTTGATTTTTGGTGAAACTTTGTCTAATTTGATTGAACTCTTATGAGATTTGATCTCACAATCAGATCCACTTTCAGTAGATGGTTTCACAGAATCATCGGATATCTTCTTTTCTTTTGAAATTGCAGGAACAAATTTCACAAAAGGCACTATGGATTTGACAGGACTTGTTGGTTTAATGACATTCACTATCTTGTATGAGTACTCTTTGATTTTGATAGGGTGACCTAACTTAATTTTATCCTCATTTGTTTCAATGTAGACACTTGGTTTGTTTTGAGGATTAGGGATTTGAGTTACTATTGACTTAGGTTCAATAGTTTTAGGTTCATTTTTATCAAAAAGAGTGAAAGACTCAGGCATGATAGTATCGTTATCATTATATGGTGGGGGACATGAATTGTATCCAATCCCAGTCATATCATTGTGCTCCTTCTGTGAATCAAGCATCTCTTGCCGCATAGCTGAAGACGATTGAAACTTTTCAAGTTTCACTTCAGTAACTGAATTCTCAGCCTTGGATTGGGCTAGCATTTCAGTTAGTTTGTTATTTTCAACTGCAAGAGTGTACTTTTCTCCATGAATTTTTTCTATATCTTGTTAGAAGATAAAACAAAGTTTAACCTCTTAAACTTTCTGAAAAACGCAGCAGATATAAGTTTTGTAACATGATTATAAAACAGATTTTTCGTGTTCTTATGGTGACATATATATATGTATAAAAGAAAACCAAATACAAAGGATCATTATATGTGTATAAGCAAGTTATGAACGTATGTAAAAGTACATAAAATCACAGCTACAATGAGCTGTGAAAAACTACCTTCCAGCAGCTTGATAGTCGACCAAAAAGGAGAAGATTGGTGCTCAAAATTCGGCCAAGGCTCCAAGGAAAGGATCCCTCAAGCTTGTACACCCCAAGCCCTTGAAGCAACCACCACTCTTGCTAGGGAGAGTGCACCAAAACCGTCCAAAATTTCTCTCTTCTTCTTGTTTTAGCCGAGAGCTTCAAGGGAAAGGAGAAGATGAGAGAAGTTTTTGCATGCAAAATGAATTGATTGGTGAAAGTGTGTCTTACACCCTTTCATAAAGAGTGTAAGTTTCAAGACAACTTTTTGGTCTTCCCCACACAAGGGTGGCCGAAAGTTTTTTTGGGTCAAGAGGAGGTATTTCCCTCCTAAACAAGTCCCTTTTGTCACACATTAATAAGTCATCTACTAGACTTATTTAAAATGTTACATATGTATTCTCTAATTAAACAATTTAATTAAAGTACACTCATATGTTATTAGTGTTATTTAAAACCCTTTTAAATAACAAAAATAATAATAAACCCATCAACAAATTATCCTTATAACTTATTTCATCTTGCAGATAATTAATTAGAAAACATATTTTCTAAATTTGATGTAATTATTTAATTACATGATCCCATCATCAATTAAATAATTCTTGGTGATTACAAAGCTTGTTATTGGGTATAACCCGACTTGGATCATGTCATACTAACCGCATCAATATTCTTTGTGTCTTGGGCATATAAAATCCAACAATCTCCCACTTGCACAAGATTCATAGAAGATTGATGCAAGAAGTAAATACCGCCTAACAACGGTTTACTACCCTTAATACGCATGACTTATAGCCATTCAATAACATCATCCCATTCAAGTACCCTACTTGAAATGATTTAGGTGAATTTAATCATCTATCCTTTTGTTTCAGATGTCATGTTAAATCCAAGTACACAGAGTGATCATTCCTTGTTGATTTAACTTATTCAGGCCTTACGCATCTAACTCTCAACGAATAAGAGGAACAAATCACATCTTGACTACATACGTTTCTTACAATCACCTTGTGTCACACCTGAACATAGCCTTACGTACTGTCCATTATTTTAGGACAGTGAAGAACTAGCTCAAGGTATAACACTTGGTGAATATCAAAACCCAATATGTATCTCAGGTCTGAGGATACCAAAGGATATTCGCCTTTTACTCAAATTTACTTATGATCAATCTAGAAGATTCCATGTAGTAAAATTTGAGATGCGGGTTAGTCCAATATTTGTATCCCACAAATATCTATGAACTTTGGTAGTAACCAATTGCTCCATATTCATCCTTATGAATATCCACCAATCCAGATTCATAATAGTCTTACCCTCACACTTGTTCCCACAAGTCTGAACGACTACGGACATTTAAAGTAAACAATTCACTCATGGATTTAAACATGCTAAATTGGAACATTAATTGAAACATTATAACCAAATAATTATATTCAAATAATAAAAAGTTCCACATATCCAAATACAAAATTTACAGATCAAATCCAATCACTAGAATATCGAAGTCCCATGGCACAAGTATGACCTTCATGCTTTGCCTTTTCTAGGAGCTTCGTGAGAGGATCCGCAATATTTTGATCCGTGTAAACTTTGCAAATACATATCTTTCCTTTTTCAACTTCATCACGTATGCAGTTGAATCTCCGCACAATATGCCTAGTCTTTTGATGAGCACGAGGTTCCTTGATTTGAGCAATCGCACCCTCATTATCACAAAAGATCTCTAGGTGGTCTTGAATGGAAGGGAAAACCCCTAGATCGGCAATTGTTGGACCAAAAGAACCAATGAGCCAAGATCAAGAAAACCTCTAAGTCCCACAGGACATCACAACAACTGCTGAAGGCTTCATCAGCAGTTTGACAAAGACTGAAGACTCAACAGCTGAAGATCAAGATCTGAAAAACAACAGCTGAAGATCCCAAGTACTGAAGATAAGTACTGAAGTCTGAAGTACTGATGAATACAAGTACTGAAGACTTCAAGTACTGAAGACAAGTGCTGAAGATCAACAACTGAAGAACTGAAGAGCTGATCAACAACTGATGCACAAAGTCTGAAGATAATGACTGAAGACATCAGCTGATGACAACTACTGAAGTCATCAGCTGATGAATCATCTGAAGATCAGTCTGAAGACCAAAGTGCTGAAGCTTCAGACTTTCTCACAACAGCTGAAGAAGTCTTCTTTAGTTGTTGTGATGGTTTTACTTTTCAGTTGTTTTATGGTTTTCCTTTTCAGTAGTTTGTACAACAGCTGAAGAGTTTGTTCTTCAGCTGTTATAGTTTAGTAGTTGTAAACGACTGAAGAGTTTGTTCTTTAGTCGTTGTAGCTTTTCAGTAGTTTCTTTTTCAGTAATTGTAATAGGTAGAACACTTGGTAATTTTGTAAGAAGATGTCAGCTGTTGTGACATCTTCAGTAGTTTAGTTAGTTCTCTATAGTTTGTTAATAACCGTTTGATGTCACTATCAAGTGACATCAGCATACGTCATTTTGCCTATAAAAGGTAAATGACCTAATTGTATTCGGTGCCGAAACGTGTGAGCAAATAGAATATTACCTTTTTGGCAGAATTGTTCTCTCTCTATATTTACTGTTACATGCAAAATCCTTTATGTTCTTGCAGTAATTGCTAATTCTCGTGCTAAATCCGCTGCGAATACAACCTAATTGATCAAACTAGAGGCTGAGATCCTGTCAAATGGTATCAGAGCAGGTTAATCATTGATCAATTTCATCATTGATCATTGAAACTGCTCTTTTGATCTCCACGTTTGATCGAATTAGCAATTTGCAAGAATTAGCCTTAGAGATTGAGATTCTGCTGTTTCGGGCCGTTAAACTTGAGGTTCTGTGTGGTTTTGAGCTACATTTGTTTTGTTTAACTTGATTTTGACTGAAATCTAAGATGACGACACCATCGAACGATCCTCAAAATACTGGTTCCTCTACCAAGCCCCCGATGCTTGTGAGGAACGAGTATAACATATGGCAGCGTCGTATGCTTCATCACTTGTCTGTCAACAGTTCTGGTTGTTGGAAGTCAGTGGTGCATGGACCGCACATGCCTATGGTGAGCGTCCCTGAATTAAATGAGAAGGTTCCAAAGAAACCTGAACAATATTCGGACGAAGATCTTAAGCTGTTCGAGATTGATGCTAAAGCCCATGGAATTTTGGCCATGGCTATTCCAAATGAGATCTACTCAGAGCTTTTGCATCATGAAACTGCTCATGATCTCTGGGTTGCTCTGAAGGAACAATACGTAGGAACCAATGAGGTCTTAGCAAACACTAGGGAAATCCTCGCCCAACAATATGAGACATTCTGTCATAGGAAGGGCGATACTCTGACTCAACAGTATGAGCGTTTCTCTTGTTTGATCTCTGAGTTGAAGATGGTCAAACAAGAGTACACTAATAGCCAGATGAACAACAGATTCCTCAGATCGTTGCCTGAGAGATGGGACACTTATACCATTGTCCTACGCTCCAGTGCAAATCTGGATACTCTATCTCTCACCCAACTTCATGGGAAACTGCTAACATTTGAGAGAGAGATAGAGCAAAAGAGGAAGTTGTCCAACTCTGGCAAGCTCACTGATGACTTTGTCACTGGCAATGCTGCCTTGATAGGTCAGGAGTCGGAATATGCTGCATCAGAGGGTTCTTATGATGAGCATATTGATTTCTCTACCAACTCTGAACATGCTTTTGTTGGTGTTGATAGTGGTTCAGGGGGTAGCAGTGATAACCTGTGTTTCCTGATGGAGGACTTGAAGGGCATTCCAGATGATGATCTGGAAGAGATGGATATTTTGAGTCAGATGGCTATGATAAATATTCGATCTCAAAAGTCCTACAAGAGAACTGGTAGGAAATTTCCTAGTCTCTCTGGCAAAACCAAAGTTGGTTTTGACAAGAGCAAGTTGAGGTGTCACAAGTGCCATAGACTTGGACACTTTGCTAGAGAGTGTAGATCATCTGGATCGAACTCCTCTGCCCCTTTGTGACTTTTCCAAGCAATAGCTCACATCACAGAGGGCAACATTCCACCAGCTCCAGTCATCCATCACAAGCACAGGCATCACGTGCTTACTTTGTGCCTCAGGGTCATATGCCACACCCATACCCCTGCTACTATGTTCCTCAGCCCAGTCAAGCTCAAGGACTTTCTGCTCAGCCACCACATGCTGTCCCTGAGCCTCAACCTTCCCAATCTCATCATCAACCCCAACCTCAACAACACAGCTTCTTCACCCCAGGAGTTGTTAACTGGAGTAGTCTGCCAGATGATTTATCTGGTCAGGAACAACTATTCCAAGGTGCTGGTCAACATGGTGGTGATCATCCATTTGGAAATCTTGCTCTAATGGCCTTTGAGTCTGCTAATGGGTCATCATCCAATGCTTCATCACAGGTATCTTCTGCGGCTAAAGCTAAACTTTGTTCTGATTCATGCATAGCAGCATTTGCTTCTATTAGAGAGGCAAATGTGGCTTTAATTGATAAAAACTTTAAGCTAGAGCAAACCATTTTCAAAAGAAAATCTGAATTTGAGGTTGTGCTTACTGATAAAAATGATGAGATTTACATGCTTAAATGCCAAATCAAAGAGGATAAGGCTAGGGAAGAGGTACTTCTAGAGAAGTACAGAGACCTCAAAGAAACTCTTGCAACCACCCAGGTAGAGTGTGATCGATGGGTGCAATCATGCAAGGGTTTTGGAATGCTTCTTAGTAAGCAATCTGCTTCCAATGTGAAGTTTGGCATTGGTTATAATCACACTGCCCCTCTCACAAATTTTACTCCAAGAGCAGAAGTGGAATCTGATGGAGAGAGTAATAACCAATCCTTCTCATCATGTGACCTCCTATCTTCTGATTCAGCATCCTCAGAGATAGAAGTCAGCATTAACTCCTACCAAAACCAATCAGCTGATGCTAAAACAGCTGATGGTTCAAATGCTGACTGTCACATGGTCAAAAAGTTGATCAACTCAGGTGTTGTCTCTAGAAGTACTGAAAGTACTGGAGAGCAAGTGATAACACCTGAAGTTCAAACCTCAACTACTTCCAGCACTGAAGAGAAGAAAACTGACAATAGAAAAGGTTTGAAGACATCTAAAGAAGAGATCAGGAAAGGAGGTACTACAAGGAAGAAAACTGCTAGTACTGATAACAAACAGCTGAAGAACAAGTCTTCAGCAGTTTCATCTTCTTTAGTTAATGATCAACATAATGAAGAAGAAGCCATGTGAAGTATGTGGCTTGTTCAATCATCTTACTGATGATTGTTGGTACAAAAGGGGATCCAAACTCAAACAAAAAGAGAAAGTTAAAGAACAAATGAATAAAATGAAAAGTCAGTTTGAAACCAAGTTTGTACTAGCAACATCAAAGCCTGAAACCCCTAAGCCTAAAAGCAAATTCAAAAAGAAGGTAGGGGTTACTCAGGCAACAGCTGAGGTTGCTCAAAAGAAGAAGGTACAACATGGGAAACCATCATCTGCAAGCCCCAATGTGTCTGAAGAGCTGAAAGCTTTATCACAAAGGCAGACACAACTGGTAATGATGGTTCAACATCTAATGGGAAGAGTCAACCAAATAGATGCTCCTATGTTGAAAGCACAGAAAAGGAAATCCAAGCCAAAGGGTTCCTCTTCTACACTATCTTCTTCACCTCAGGCTGTCACACATAACACACCTGTTAGTGTTGCACCTGTTGTTGAGAACAGACCCAAAACCAAAAGGTTTGGGTCTCTAAAACTAAATAACTGGTTCTTATGTTTGCAGGGTTCTTCAACATGCCAAAGAAGCATCTGGTATGTAGACAGTGGTGGATCTATGCACATGACAGGAAGCAGATCCCTTCTTAATGACTACTCTCAAGGAAAGAAGGGATTTATCTCCTTTGGCAATGATGCAAAGGGTTACATCATCGGAAAAGGCTTTGTTTCCAATGGGAAAATAAGGTTTGATGATGTTAACCATGTGGAGAATCTCAAGTACAATCTCTTGAGTGTCAGTCAAATGTGTGATAAAGGCCATGTTGCCCTTTTCACCAGCAAGAACTGTCTGATTCTGTCATCCAAAGTTCTGAGTTTGATTGACAAGGTGTTGCATGAATATACTATCCTAAAGGCCAATAGGACAGGAAGAGTATATGCCTTAGATCTTTCCAAGAAAATTGATCTAAAAGGCCATCCTTGAAATTCTCCAAGGCATCTCCTCAAGAGTCTACTCTATGGCATAGAAGGCTGGGGCATGTTAATTTCAAGAACATGAATCAGCTGATAAGCCATGGTTTAGTAATAGGATTGCCTTTGAAGGAGTTCAAGTGTGAAGACGACTGCACTGCTGGTTTAAAGGGAAAACAACACAGAGTTTCATTCCCTCCAATAGAAGAACCAAAGTCCACTACTTGCTTGCAACTCCTGCACATGGATCTCTTTGGTCATGTCAGGGTGATGAGCATGGCAAAGAAGAAATACTGCCTGGTAATTGTGGATGATTACTCCAGGTTTGTATGGACTTTCTTCTTGCACTCCAAGGATGAAGCAGCCAAGGCTATTATGAACTTTGTGCTATTTATGGAGAAGCAGTATTCCCTGTAGGTCAAGTGTGTGAGGAGTGACAATGGAACAGAGTTTAGAAACCACACACTTGATGACTTCTACCTGTCCAAGGGAATTAAACGGCAGTTCAGTATTCCCAGAACTCCTGAACAGAATGGAGTGGTTTGAGAGAAAGAACAGGACTCTCATTGAAGCTGCAAGGTCAATGCTGGCTAACTCAGGATTGCCACTGACCTTTTGGGCTGAAGCTGTCAACACAGCTTGCTATGTGCAGAATAGAGCATTAGTGAATAAGAGGTTGATGAAGACTCCTTATGAAGTCCTTCATCATTTGGCCCCTCTGATTTCTTTCTTTAGAGCCTTTGGGTGTCCTTGTTTCATTCTCAACACTAGCAATCCATTCCAGAAGTTTGATAGTAAGGTGGATGCAGGGTATTTTGTTGGTTATTCATCAATTTGCAAGGCATACAGAGTTTTCAACTGTAGGACAAAGATGGTTGATGAAACTCTGCGTGTTAAGTTCAATGAATCTCCAAAGGACAAGATTCCACAAAACCCTGTGGAGTTGTTTGATCTGGACATACTGCAATATGTTCCTTATCAACCTCCAGCTGTTGAGCCTGTCAACAGTTCTCCACCTGGTGGTACTAATGATGATGTAAACAGTACTCACCTTTTAGGTTCAGTGACAACCTGCCTGAGTCCACTAAACCTGATGCTCCTGTAGCTTCAGCAGCCCCATCCACAACAAATGCTGATGAGATTTCTGCATGCTCTACTTCATTTGAGCTGCCATCTCCTACATGGTTTCAAGAATCTTCATCACCATCTGTTGCTGCTGAAAGTCCCACAAACACTTGCACTGATATTATAGTCTATCAAGAACTGAAGAATCACCCCACATCTCAAATCATTGGTGATATCAATGCTGGAGTTTCAACCAGGAGTCAATTGTCCAATTTCTACTTCTATGCTCTCTTCATCAGTCAGCAGGAGCCAAAGAACTACCATGTTGCACTCAGAGACAATGGATGGGTTGAAGCAATGCAGCTTGAGCTTCTTCAGTTCAAGAAACAGCAAGTGTGGGAGCTTGTTCCTTTACCCCAAGGGAAGTTTGCAATAGGCAATAAATGGGTATTCAAGAACAAAACAGATGAAAAGGGCCAAATAGTTAAGAACAAGGCCAGGCTGGTTGTCCAGGGGTTTGCACAAGAGGAAGGCATCGATTATGATGAGACCTTTACCCCTGTAGCCAGACTGGAGGCAATAAGACTGTTCTTAGCTTATGCTGCCTTTCACAGTCTTATGGTTTATCAAATGGATGTCAAAAGTGCCTTCTTATATGGTAAAATAAAAGAGGAAGTTTATGTGTGTCAACCACCAGGCTTTGAGGACAATAAACATCCTGATTGGGTGTACAAGCTTGATAAGGCTCTTTATGGGCTGAAACAAGCTCCTAGAGCCTGGTATGAGACACTATCAACTTTTCTTCTCCAAAATAAGTTCACTAGAGGCACCATTGATAAAACCTTGTTCATCAAGACTGTGGGACAGCATAAGCTCCTTGTTCAAATTTATGTAGATGACATCATTTTTGCATCCTCTGATCCAAAGTTGTGTGATGAATTTACAATGCTCATGAAGCAAAAGTTTGAAATGAGTGCTATGGGTGAATTACAGTTCTTTCTAGGTTTGCCAATCAAACAAAGGGATGATGGAATCTTTATCCATAAGTCCAAATACACCAAAGAGTTGTTGAATAAGTTTGATTTACAAACCTGTAAGCCCTGTTCTACTCCCATGAGCAGCATCACACAACTGGATATAGATCAGAAAGGTATAGCGGTTGATGAAACCCTTTACATATGTATGATTGGGTCCTTGATGTACCTTACAGCTTCCAGACCAGACATCATGCTTGCAACATCTGCCTGTGCTAGATTTCAGGCTGCACCTAAAGAATCCCATTTGATTACAGTCAAAAGGATCTTTAGATATCTGCAAGGTACCCAATCACTAGGTCTTTGTATTCAACTGGGCATTCTTGCAAATTAGTTGCTTTCTCTGATAGTGACTATGCAGGATGCAAAGTCACCAGAAAATCCACTTCTGGTGGTTGTCAATTCCTAGGCAATTGTTTAGTTTCTTGGCAGAGTAAGAAACAAACATCAAT
The DNA here is from genome assembly GCA_024085815.1 of Flaveria linearis. Classification (NCBI taxonomy): domain Eukaryota; kingdom Viridiplantae; phylum Streptophyta; class Magnoliopsida; order Asterales; family Asteraceae; genus Flaveria; species Flaveria linearis. Next base: position 66,762,500 of record CM044008.1, read on the forward strand.
TACTACATCCATTGCTGAAGCTGAGTACATTGCTGCTGCAAGTTGTACATCTCAGGTACTTTGGCTTCAGAAACAACTTTTGGATTATGGCATTACAGAGACTAAGACTCCATTGTTAATGGATAGTGCTTCAGCTCTTTGCTTTGTTAAAAATCCAGTCCAGCACTCTAGGACCAAACATATAGAGATCAGACATCATTTTATTAGGGATTGCTATGAAAAAGGTCTGATTGATCCAAAGTTTGTGCCTAGTGCTGATGAGCTTGCAGATATATTTACTAAGCCTTTAGATAGTGCCACATTTCAAAACTTGGTACTAAGGCTTGGTATGCTGCAGCTAGAATAATTTGACCAATACTGATGCTCTCAGTTCACAAATACTGATGAGCATTAGTATGCAATGGTCAAATATAAGTACTGATGAGTAATTGAGTTTTCAGTATTTTCACAACTACTGAAGACCAAAATGCTTCAAAGTACTGATGTACATTATTTGTTGAAAACAACTGATGTAGTGAGGTGGATTACAACTACTGATGTACAATTTTCAAACAAATAAGTACTGAAGAACAAATTTTGTTCGCAACTACTGATGTGTAATCTTACACAAGTACTGAAAGACAAAATTTGTTCACCAGCTCTGAGAAATTTATCAGCACTTGTGAACATCTGATCACAAGAGCTGAGGAATAAAATATTCACAAGAGCTGAAGGGCAAATGAAAATCTGAAAGTCAAGCCAAAGAGCTGATGAGTAAATGTGAAGGTCAGAATGAAACAACTGAATTGACGGAAACAGCTGATGAGTAACTTTACTCTTCAGCTGATACCTGCATTTGCTGTTTCATACCTAAACAACTGAAGGACAAAACCATGTCTTCAGTAGTTTCACAACTACTGATGATTAACACCAAGTCCTCAGTTGTTACAACAACTGAAGCAATACCATGTCTTCAGTAGTTCATAACTACTGATGTCAGTAGTTTACAACTACTGAAGGCTAACACCAAGTCTTCAGTTGTTACAACGTCTTAAGAAGAAAACCATGTCTTCAGTAGTTTATAACTACTGATGACTAACAACATGTCTTCAGCCGTTTACAACATCTGAAGGACAAAGCCAATGTTTCAGTAGTTTCAACTACTGATGACTAATACCAAGTTCTCAGATGTTATAACTACTGAAGGTTCAAACCACGTCATCAGTCGTTTCAACAACTGATGATTAACACCAAAACCATCAGTCGTTTTCTTTCAGCCTTTGCCATACCCTATAATACCCAACCTTCAGAGCTTTTCTCACTTGACCTAACTTTCAAAAACCTCTGAAACTTCCCATACACCATTAATGGCGGCCATGCAAATCAAACCTCGACACAACTGTGTCGCACATCTCACTAAATCGCCATTCTGGTCCAAATTCCACAATGCCGTCGATCTGATGAACGACTCACCATACCAAACGGCCTTCTTACTCAACCCCACCATATACACCGCCTCCCTATCTGAGTTTTGGACGAACATTACCATTCAAACCGGAGAGAACAATGGCGAGGTCTCTCTCCGGTCGTCCGTGAACAACCATCCGGTGGTTATCACTCCAGCTACTATTCCACAAACCCTAAAGCTGGAGGATGCCACCTTCCCTGCCAACTACCCCAAAGGCACCCTTGATCTCTGTTTCACTGCCAATGACTATCAGGGTGACCTCTCTGCCTCAACCTTGTTGAAGAAACATTTCCAGATCCCCAACGACTCATCTTCCATATGGTGAATGTGTGTCTGGACCCCAAAACATCCTCATGGGAACAGATGTCAACAAGGTGGCAACAGGTATTGTATTCCATCCTTGAAAAACACCCTTTGAACTTCACTGAAATAATATTTTTGGAAATCAAGGATATGGCCCCAAAACCTATTTCTAACCGTTGGATCTTGTATCCTCGGTTCATTATGGCCATCATCGAGAACCAGCTTAATGCTGAGGGACTTGTTGGCACTGGGGTCCCTCCCATGGCTGTTTTAGCTGAGGTATACTCCAGGCACAACACCGACCAAACCCTAAAATAGGCTGCCAAGCTGCGAAAACCCACGCAGCTGGAACCCACAGCCTCCTCCTCACAATCCAAAGTCCCCACCAAACCCAAACCCAAAAGAAAACCCAAAAAGGCTACTCAGGGAGATGAGTCCCCTGAGGATGCCCCTACAACACAAATGCAGGAAGTGACTGCTGGTCAGATTCTCCCAGCAGTCACCACGATTCCACCTACCACAACCGCACAGATTTCCTCTCAACAGGAGCCTGATGCAACCACTTCAGGGGCTGCCACACATCTGGAGTCTTTCTCACTTGAGGAAACTGCCATTGAAATGCACACTCCTCCCTATGTGCACACCGCTTCAAGCCCATCTCCCACTGAAACCGCCCCACAAAGCCCTGCCCTTATAATCGCCAAAGTGTTGACCCATCTAAACACTCCACCCTCTGCCCAGAAACCAATCATAACTGGGTTATCTCCAACCAAGGAGAGGGTGGAACCAAGTGTTGATAGGAGCCCACAACACAGAGAATCACATGTGATATCTCCAAGTGTGGCCACGGAGATAAGGCAATCTGGTGAGGCTGCCACTTCCCCTGCATCAGCATATGAGCAGGAAGAAGCTGGTACAAGCAATAAGACCTCACCAGAGGCAACTGCCGATGATGGATCCAATCCGGAGGCTGGAAGTCCCCAGAACCAAGAAAAAGGGGCACATGCAACTACTGAGCCACACTCAGTGCATGTACATCCTGACACCGTCAGGAGGTCAGGTGATTCAGTGCAAACTGATGATGACCTGAGCTTCTTCTACGATGTAGTTGCTCAAAACACTATCCTAGAGGATGAGGTAAGCAGACTCAAAGAGCTGCTTTCCAAAATATCTCAGGATAGAAGTCCATCTGCCACCATTGACCCACAGATGGCACCTTCACCTCAAGGTCTCATAGACACTCAACCACTCCCACAAACTCAGCCACTTGCCTCTGCTTCTGGCACTAGTTCTCAGGAACAGAACCATCCTGAGCAACTAGTTGCTATCTTCCAACAATCCCTGCCTCTCATCACACCAATAATCACAGACATTGTGATGAAAACCATTGATGAGAGGCTTCCCTCACAAATACAACCCATGGTGGAGGTTGATGTTGCTAAGGCGCTTGCTGATAGTCAAACCCCAACCAATGCACCCAAAAAGGGGGAGACATCAGTGCAAGCTAAGAGGAAGAGGGTAGAGGAGGAGAAAGAAGTGAGGAAAGAGGTGGAAAAGGATAGGGTGTTGGCGGAGGAGACTGAGAGGGTGAAGGAGAAGGAGAAGGTGAGGGAGGAGAGAGCTGAACCGATTACAGTGGCTAAAATCCAAAAGGATTTTCATGTCACTTACACAAAGAAGAGAGGAGAAAAGGAGGGAGAGAAGGTATAGAATGTAGAGGTGGATACTGATCTAGCAGCCCTTGTCAAGGAGGCTGATGCTGAGCATAGCCGATCAATGGACTCTGTCAATGATCAGTTGTTCAGGCAAGGCTTTGACAAGGACACTGCCATGCTAGATCAGGAGATTAGGAATATGGAGAGAAAAGAGATTGAATACCGATGGACCACTTATAGCCAAGAGGAAAGAAAGAGACTTGAGGCTATGAGTAGGTTCATTTCGAAGTATCTGGGGAGACCAGTCCTTGATGTGAAGGCTTGGACCAAGGAAAGACTCTTGGCTATAGCCACCAAGATCTGTTCAGCTGGTGATTTTACCAAGGGGCTGGTCGCTGAAGCCCTTTCTGAAGCCGGTGCTGGGAACAGGACTTTGCTAGTCAAATAGACTAAACCTGCACTTATCACTAGGTTGCTAGCAAAGCCTACCCACATTCCCACACCAACAACCCAAACACAACCCACAAAACTAACCCTTCACCATCAAAACCTACAGCCGATGATCCACCCTTGCAGAAGAAGAGAAGGGTGTTGAGGCTGCAAGAAGAAGAAGAAGAGGAGGATGAGGAGGATAGACTGCCACTTTCTGCAGTCATTCCTCTACCCAAAGCCAAATCTAAAACCATCACTCCCACCTCACAGATGGATACTGTGAGGGTTAAGATAGAAGAAGAGGAGCAGCAGAGATTACATGATGAAGAGATGCTGAAAAGCATTGACAAAGCTTATACTGCTACTTCTTCTATACTTAACATGAAGAAGGAAGCTCTGAGACTCTTCACTCTCAAACAAACCTTCCAATATGATAAAGAGAGAGTGAAGACTTGGCCTGATCCTAGGGTGGCTCACAGGATCACTAAGAAAGACATTCCTGTGAGATACAAGAGCCAGATGAAGAGGATTGTAGATGAAGTAATCATAGTGGCTCTTGTAATAACACCCTGGGAGATTGTAGATGAGTTCGAGAAAGCCTATAAGACTAAGCAATCACCTGAAACGATGTTGGAGAATAGGGTGGTCAGGAAAGGCTTAGTCTATAAGAGGCTTGAGAACTTCAGAAAGGATGAGCTCAACCTGCTACTAGAAGGCAGACATCCAGATGAATACGCCTATAGGCAAATCACAAATGTTGAGCTCAAAAATGGCAAACAGGCTAAGTTTGTCTCAGAGCTGTACGGCCGTGAAGGATTATTCGAAGGTGCGGATGAGGACCTATCCAAAGAAGAACAAATCACATTCCTCAGAGCCTACACCAGAGAATCCTACAGGCTCGTACATGGGAGGTAAGTCTCATGGATGGGACAACAGCCCTATGTCCAGTTCCCCAAGACAGGGATCCCATCCATACTTAGCCAAACAAATATCAGAGACCTCCTCCCAGGCCAGTGCTTATCAGGGTCAACTTCTGATCTGATCCAGAAGGAAATAGACCAATATTTCTGCCACCAATAAGTGGGACAGTAAATAACTTAGAGGTTTTGGCTGCATTGGTTCAGGGGGAGTTTGTTCGACAAGATCAGGAAAACCTCTAAGTCTCACATGACATCACAACAACTGCTGAAGGCTTCATCAGCAGTTTGACAAAGACTGAAGACTCAACAGCTGAAGATCAAGATCTGAAGAACAACAGCTGAAGATCCCAAGTACTGAAGATAAGTACTGAAGTCTCAAGTACTGATGAATACAAGTACTGAAGACTTCAAGTACTGAAGACAAGTGCTGAAGATCAACAACTGAAGAACTGAAGAGCTGATCAACAACTGATGCACAAAGTCTGAAGACAATGACTGAAGACATCAGCTGATGATAACTACTGAAGTCATCAGCTGATGAATCATCTGAAGATCAGTCTGAAGACCAAAGTGCTGAAGCTTCAGACTTTGTCACAACAGCTGAAGAAGTCTTCTTCAGTTGTTGTGATGGTTTTACTTTTCAGTTGTTTTATGTTTTTCCTTTTCAGTAGTTTGTACAACAGTAGAAGAGTTTGTTCTTCAGCTGTTATAGTTCAGTAGTTGTAAACGACTGAAGAGTTTGTTCTTCAGTCGTTGTAGCTTTTCAGTAGTTTCCTTTTCAGTACTTGTAATAGGTAGAACACTTGGTAATTTTGTAAGAAGATGTCAGCTGTTATGACATCTTCAGTAGTTTAGTTAGTTCTCAATAGTTTGTTAATGACCGTTTGATGTCACTATCAAGTGACATTAGCATACGTCATTTTGCCTATAAAAGGTAGATGACCTAATTGTATTCGGTGCCAAAACGTGTGAGCAAATACAATATTACCTTTTTGGCAGAATTGTTCTCTCTCTCTCTATATTCACTGTTACATGCAAAATCCTTTATGTTCTTGCTGTAATTGCTAATTCTTGTGCTAAATCCGCTACGAATACAACCTAATTGATCAAACTAGAGGCTGAGATCCTGTCAAATGACATCTTCAGTAGTTTAGTTAGTTCTCAGTAGTTTGTTAATAACCGTTTGATGTCACTATCGAGTGACATCATCATACGTCATTTTGCCTATAAAAGGTAGATGACCTAATTGTATTCGGTGCCGAAACGTGTGAGCAAATAGAATATTACCTTTTTGGCAGAATTGTTCTCTCTCTCTATATTTACTGTTACATGCAAAATCCTTTATGTTCTTGCTGTAATTGCTAATTCTCGTGCTAAATCCGCTGGGAATACAACCTAATTGATCAAACTAGAGGCTGAGATCCTGTCAGCAATGAATTTCTTCAACCACATCTTGCTTAGAGCTCTTCCAAGAGATTCGGACAACCCCTAAGCGGCGATGTATTCGGACTCTGTAGTTGATAATGCCACCACATCTTGCTTAGATCTCTTCCAAGAGATTTCTCCTCCATTCAAGATGAAAATGTACCCCGATTGTGATCATGAATTATCCCGATCAGTTTGGAAAATCGCATTTGTGTAACCCTTTACTACGAGTTCCTCATCACTAGATCCATAGATTAGGAACATATCTTTTATCCTCCTTAGGTACTTAAGTATGTTCTTAATAGCCATCCAATGACTGTTTCCAGGATTTTGCTGGTATCGGCTTGTCGTGCTTAAGGCGCATGACACGTCCCGCCGAGTGCATATCATTGCATACATGATGGATCCAATAGCAGATGCGTATGAGATTGCCTTCATTTTATCTTGCTCATCCTTTGAGCTAGGACATTGAGTTGTACTCAATATCGTTGCTCTTTGAATAGGTACCGTACCTTTCTTAGAGTTCTCCGTCTTGAACCTTTTCAAGATTTTAACAATGTATGCACTTTGATTTAAACAAATCAACTGCCTTGATCTATCCCTATAGATCTTTATTCCCAGAATATAGGCGGCTTCACCAAGATCCTTGATGGAAAAACAACTTCCAAGCCCGGTTTTTACACCTTCCAAGGTTGGAATGTCAATTCCAAATAGAAGTATGTCATCAACATATAATACTAGGAAAGTGATGATGCTCCCACTACCTTTCTTATAAACACAAGCTTCATCAGCGTTCTTGATGAATCCGAATTTAATTATTTCTTCATCAAAACGGTGATTCCAACTTCTTGATGCTTGTTTCAATCCATAGATTGACATCTTTAACTTGTATACTTTATTAGGATGTTTTGGATTGACAAAACCTTCAGGCTGAACCATATAGACATCTTCCTCAAGATATCCATTTAGGAAAGCGGTTTTGACATCCATTTGCCAAATCTCATAATCATAATGAGCAGCCATGACAAACAATTTCCTTATAGAGTTTAGCATCGCAACAGGTGAGAAGGTTTCATCATAATCAACCCCTTGAGTTTGAGTGAAACCCTTTGCTACAAGTCTAGCCTTATAAGTATCCAAGTTTCCATGCATATCGGTTTTCTTGTTGAAAACCCACTTACTTCCAAGTACATTGGAATTAAGAGGTGGTACAACAAGTTCCCAAACTTGATTGTCATACATGGATTGCACCTCAACATTCATGGCTTCAAGCCATTTGTCACAATCCAAATTGGACACTGTATTATGGTATGTGGTTGGTTCATCTGAATCTACCACATAGCATCCATCCATGAAAATTCTGTATCTTTTAGGTTGATTACTAGTTCTACCACTTCTATGAACGTTTTTGTGTGTATTAATCAGCCGCTTGATCATCCTCAACATCCTCATGTTGAGTGCTAGTTTCAACTAAACGTGCATCGGGTTGTGGTTCTTAATCCTCCTCAAGATCCATTGTTCTACTGCTAGTTTCTTCCATATGGAACTTTGCTTCTAAGAACTCACTCATTCTGGCAACAAACACTTTTTGTTTCAGTGGATCATAGAAATAATATCCCATAGAATCTCTAGGATATCCAACAAAGATACACTTGGTGGATCGGACTTCCAATTTGTTTGGGGTGGGAGTCTTAACATAAGCCTCACAACCCCAGACCCTTAAGTATGATAGGGATGGAACTCTTCCATGCCATATTTCAAAGGGTGTCCTTTCCACCTTTTTGGTTGGGGCCATATTTAGAATACGGGCCGCAGAGAGCAAAGCGAAACCCCAAAATGATAGAGGCAATGTGCTTCTAGCCATCACAGATCGGACCATATCCAATAAGGTTCGATTCCTCCTCTCAGACACACCATTATGTTTTGGTGTTCCAGGTGGAGTGAGTTGTGAGACAATCCCACAACTCCTAAGATGATCTTAAAAAGCATCAGTTAGGTATTCACCTCCTCTATCGGTGCAGAGAACTTTAATCGACTTGTTGATTTGATTTTCTACTTCGTTCATGAATATTTGAACGTTTCAAAAGCTTCATCTTTGTGCCTTAATAAGTACACATACCCATAGCGACTATAATCGTCGGTAAAGATAATGAAGTATCTTTCACCATTCCTAGTCATTGGCTTAAAAGGACCACATACATCCGAATGTATGATTCTTAATAAATCTTTTGCCCTTTCGTTAAGTCCACTAAAGGGTGCCTTAGTCATTTTTCCTTGTAAACAAGACTCAGGTACATCAAATGAATCACATTCATTTGTTTATATGACTAAGACGACAATGCCAAAGATAGGTATCACTCAAATCCAACTTGAGTTTCTTGGTGTTAGTTTGGTACAATGAACTATTTAAAGTATTTTCATGAACCAATTCATAAATACCATTAATGGGAATAGCTTTAAAATAGAACATATCATTTAAAGAAACATGAATATCATTTTCAACAAAAGATAATACATAATCATAATGTCTTAATTGGGATACAGAAATAATGTTTCTAGTCAAACTAGGAGCATACAAAACATTCTTCAAAATAACATCCAATCCACTTGGAAGTTTTAGGATGTAGTCCCCACGAGCTTCAACTTTTACTTTAGTTCCATTGCCCATGAAGAGGCTAACATCCCCTTGATTGAAGTCCCTACTTCTTTTGAACCCCTGTAACAATTTGCAAATATAAGTTCCACATCCGGTATCCAATACCCATGTGTTAGAAGATGTAACATTAAGATCAATATGAATCATGTATGTTGTACCTGAGGTCTGCCCGGCAACCCTCTTTGCTTTCAACTCTTGGAGATGGATAGGACAATTCCTTGCCCAATGTCCAATCTCTTCACACTTGAAGCATGGGTCATTAGTAGCAACCTTTTGCTTCTTCTCTTGTGGTTTGGGTGGCACCCTTGCCACCCCTTTCCCCTTTCCCCAAACGGGTCCCTTACCCTTGGAAACCTTTGCCTTGGGTGCGGGATAAGGCCTTTTCTTGTTCCCACCTTCATTGATGGTGAGAACGGGTAAAACCCTTTTACCTATGGCCGCCTCGGCCGTTTTGAGCATTGAGTGAAGCTCACCAATGGTTTTGTCCCAATCATTCATGTTGTAATTCAACACGAATGTCTCGAACATCTTGGTAAGGCCATTGAGGACCAAATCCGTGGCCAATTCCTTTGAGATGGGACAATTAAGCCTTTCGAGGCGGTCAATGTGGCTTTTCATCTTAAGTACATAAGATGAAACCGATTGGTTGTCGTCCATACGACATGCATGGAGTGCTCGAACCATTTCGAAGCGCTCAATGTCACACCCTCAATTTCCACGAACGGGGTTTTACCGTTAGGCGGGTGACATACCAGGATCTCAGACACAGTCATATCGAACGACACTATATGAATTTTTAATAAGCATTTGATTTCATTCCATAGAACATAAACAAAGTTCACGACAATGCGGAAGCGTGTACATAGTTTGTAAATCCATTACAGTACAGTTACAATATCCATGTTTAGACAAAATGTTCAATGTTGAAAATAAAATGGATGACCAAGGTCGCCTACCTGCTGGGAACGTGGTTTCTCAACTGTTGCGTGGTTTAGCCGGCGAAATCGAGCTCAAACGAGGCGGTTCGTGGTGCTAGTAGGTGGTAGAAAAGTGTAGAGGAAGAAAGTGAAGACGATGGAAGAATTTGGGAGTGGAATGAAAAATTGGCTGGTAAGGGGTTTATATACCCAGCCATAGTTTGGAAATTTGTCACGTTTGGTCCTCGCACTTAGTCCCCGAGTTCCCGAATTTGTTTCGGTTGATAACGACGTAGATGGGCGAGCTATGTTAATTAAGAGGATTCCTTAGGAAGTCCCGTTTATGTGAATCCTCTACAAACACCCGTGTTAGTATTTTATCATTATTTATTTAACGATGTCGGTGGCGGTGTTTGTATTCGTTTCGAGTATTAACGAGTATGTGCCAATGATAACGACAGTGGTTTGAATAGTGTTCAAGGACATGCATTTTCGTATAATGATCCATGGCTTTGGGGTTTGCTTACAAAATGGGCTTAGTAATCAACATATTAACATGTTTTAAAATAATAATCCGCTGCGTTTTCATATAAACAAGGTTATATGAGCTTTGATAAACATGTTAAACCCCATCAATGGCATCAAGAGCCACTTATACGAATGCATACATGCTTGTTCACGGTTTTGTGGTGTTTGACACCACATACCCGTGAGTAAAAGGGCTGTTTTGAACCCCCCTTTTGATTTCTTAAAGATGCTACTTATGCATGTAAGGATCTTTAAAAAATCAAGATCATAAGATGTTTATTTGTATGGACTAAACCCATTTGTTCTTGGTTTATGTTGGCCAAAAACATGGGTTAAAAGGGGCTGCCCAAAATCGATGTACATGTGTATATTTGGATAGGTTGTTTTTTATTATGCATAACAAAGCCTAGACCATGTGGATTGAATGATTGGTTATCATGTTATATTCATTTGGGCATGTAATAATTTAATCTTTGTTTCAAGCCTTGTTTTGTAATCTATTCATTCATATGGTTTGTAATAAATAGATTAGGAGTTTTTCTTTACTAGAAAAATGTATTAGGATACATATTTTGTAAGGATGCTCAAGATCAAGACTTGAAGAAAAGATGGACAAAGAGGATGCTTAAAGATGTGGATTCAAGTGGGAGTTCTTTTTGTCAACCATGTGTCATGTTCCTAACCCTTAGGACAAGACCTTTTGACACACTTGTTTTGGCTAAACAAGTGTGCTCAACTTAGTATGCTTTGTTATGCATATGTGAATTGTTTGGTTATGCTTGGTTGAATGCTTATGATGTTGTTTTGTTTTGAATATTTGGAAGTGATTAACAAACCATCAATTAAACCAAGCTATAACAAGAAATTGGTTCTCAAATCATTAAGCAAAATAGAATGGTTCTATAAAAGGAGTTAATGGTTTGCAAAATAAAATGGGTTTTATTTAAAAGAACCAATAGGGTACCATATGGTTGAATGCATACAATCATATGGTACAATAGACTTTTCTAAACAAGAATTGTGAAATTGTAAATCCCTTTTGAAAACAAGTTAAACACCATCCTTTTACACAACACTTAGGTTACATGCAAACTCCTAGTGGGATAAAGGTCACCTAACCACTTTGAGGGAACTTGTAACTTGAGGTGAGAATACCATGTTTATGGGATAAAGGTCACCTAACCACTTATGTAGTAAACTCACACGTGTGTGTAAGTAGGACGACTTGATTTGTAAAATATATTGAATGGATCACCTAAAATATGTTTTACAAAAGGTGTTGATGGGATAAACATGCTGTTATAAACATAAGATGTTCAAACGATCCCATACCACTAGAAGTTGCAATAGGTTGCAATTGTCATTTATGACTACCTTGTTTATTTAAATAATGGGATAAAGGTCACCTAACCAATATTTAAATATAACGTTGGATTCTAAAATTTTATTTATTAATGGTCTATGAGACATAAAGGGTATTGATAAATGAAATATAATTATATCAACGATTACTAATGGAACTTTGTAAAATCTTGTAGATGGCCGACAACAACAACGCTAATAACGATGTACCAAACCAAAACAACCAATCCCTAAGGGCGATCCTTCAAAGGGATCGTCTAACACCTAACAATTTCATGGATTGGTACCGCAACTTGAGAATCGTTCTCAAGCAAGAAAAGCGGGCCTACATCCTTGATGATCCCATCCCCGATGAACCTAACGAGGAGGATGTGGAAGCCTATAATGATTGGGTTAGATACGTGGAAGACTCCATCCAAGTCTCTTGCCTAATGTTAGCAAGTATGACACCCGAACTCCAAAAGGAGTATGAGCTCTATGGAGCTTATGACATGATCACTCAGTTGCGGGAAACGTTCCAGCAACAAGCTAGAGTGGAGCGCTACGAAACGGTTCAAGCGCTTCATGCATGTCGGATGGAGGAATCCCAATCAGTTTCATCTTATGTTCTTAAGATGAAAAGCCATATCGACCGCCTTCAAAGGCTAAACTGTCCTGTCTCAAAAGAGTTGGCCACAGATTTGATCCTTAACGGCCTAACTAAAAAGTTTGAGGCATTCGTCATGAACTACAACATGAACGGATGGGACAAGAGCATAAATGAACTTCATTCAATGCTCAAATCAGCCGAGGAGGGAATGGGTAAAAGGGTTTTACCCGTTCTCACCATTAATGAAGGGGGGAGAAGGAGAAGGTCTCTACCCCCTCCTAAGGCAACTATTGCCAAATGAAAGGGGCACATTGGGGGAAAGGGGAAGATGGTTGTTGGGGCGCAACCTCCGAAGCCCAAGGAGAAGAAGCAAAAGGTTGCTTTGAACGACCCATGCTTCAAATGTGGTGAGATAGGACATTGGATGAGAAATTGTCCAGTCTATCTCAAAGAGTTGAGAGAAAAGAGGGATGCGGGGCAAACCTCAGGTACTTACATGATACATGTTGAGCTAAATGTTATTTCTTCTAACACATGGGTATTAGATACCGGATGTGGAACTCACATTTTCAATTTGTTACAGGGGTTCAAAAGAAATGAGCATTATGCAAAAGGGGAAATAAGTCTCTTCATGGGCAATGGTGCAAAGATTCACGTGGAAGCCCAAGGAGACTACATTTTGAAGCTTCCAAGTGGTTTGGAAGTTATTTTAAATAATGTATTATATGCTCCTAGTTTGACTAGGAACATAATTTCTGTTTCCCGTTTAAGACAATATGATTATGATTTCAAGTTTGTTGACAATGATATTCATGTTTCTTTAAATCATGTATTTTATTTTAAGGCTATACCTTGTAATGGTATTTATGAATTGGTTCATGAAAACGCAACATATGATAGCTCAATATACCAAGCAACCACCAAAAGACTCAAATTAGATTTGAGTGATACCTACCTTTGGCATTGTCGTCTTGGTCATATAAACAAGAAACGTATACAAACACTTCAAAAGAATGGTCTTTTAAAAACAAATGAATGTGATTCATTTGATGTATGTGAATCTTGTTTACAAGGAAAAATGACTAAGGCACCCTTTAGTGGAACTATCGAAAGGGCAAAAGATTTATTAGGTATCATACATTCGGATGTATGTGGTTCTTTTAAGCTAATGACTAGGAATGGTGAAAGATACTTCATTACCTTCATCGACGATTATAGTCGCTATGGGTATGTGTACTTATTAAGGCACAAAGATGAAGCTTTTGAAATGTTCAAAATCTTCAAGAATGAAGTTGAAAATCAACTCAACAAAACAATTAAAGTTCTCCGCACCGATAGAGGTGGTGAATACCTAAGTGATGTTTTTCAAGATCATCTTAGGAGTTGTGGGATTGTCTCACAACTCACTCCACCTGGAACACCATAACACAATGGTGTGTCTGAGAGGAGAAATCGAACCTTATTGGATATGGTTCGATCTATGATGGCTAGAAGCACATTGCCTCTATCATTTTGGGGTTTCGCTTTGCTCTCCGCGGCCAGTATTCTGAATATGGCCCTAACCAAAAGGTGGAAAAGACACCTTTTGAGATATGGCATGGAAGAGTTCCATCCCTATCATACTTAAGGGTCAGGGGTTGTGAGGCTTATGTTAAGACTCCCACCCCAAACAAATTAGACGTCCGATCCACCAAGTGTATCTTTGTTGGATATCCTAGAGATTCTATGGGATATTATTTCTATGATCCACTGGAACAAAAGGTGTTTGTTGCCAGAAAGGGTGAGTTCTTAGAAACAAAGTTCCTTATGGAAGGAACTAGCAGTAGAACAGTGGATCTTGAGGAGGATCAAGATTCACAGCCCGATGCACGTTTGGTTGAAACTAGCACTCAACATGAGGATGTTGAGGATGATCAAGCGGTTGATCAATACACACAAAACATTCGCAGAAGTGGTAGAACTAGTAATCCACCTGAAAGATACGGATTTTTCATGGATGGATGCTATGTGGTAGATTCAGATGAACCAACCACATATCATGATGCAGTGTCCAATTTGGATTGTGACAAATGGCTTGAAGCCATGAACGTTGAGATGCAATCCATGCATGACAATCAAGTTTGGGAACTTGTTGTACCACCTCTTAATTCCAAAGTAGTTGTAAGTAAGTGGGTTTTCAAGAAGAAAACCGATATGCATGGAAACTTGGATACTTACAAAGCTAGACTTGTAGCAAAGGGTTTCACTCAAACTCAAGGGGTTGACTATGATGAAACCTTCTCACCTGTTGCGATGCTAAAGTCTATAAGGATATTGTTTGCCATAGCTGCTCATTATGACTATGAGATTTGGCAAATGGATGTTAAAACCGCTTTCCTAAATGTATATCTTGAGGAAGATGTCTATATGGTTCATGATAGGATCAATTAGAGCAATCTGTAACAATTATATGAACAATTCAAAGCAAAATACAAGCAATTGTAATCAAATCAAGCATAATCAACAAAATTCATATTTCATTGATAGCAAAAGACGATTACAAAAGATAGAGAGCAGTTCTCATAAAAACATACAAAGACCTACAATCTATACTACGTCTATGCTATTTATACTAGACACTAAGGAACTAAAATTTACAAAACTAGTCCCTATACTAGTATAAACTACAAAACTAGACAATAAAGACTAAATGTTAATCTTTTAAGGGACCTAACAATACTCCCCCTAAGATTTACATAGTCTTCTGTCTTCAGTTCAGCTCCATCCTTGCTTTTCTTCATGATCTTGTCTTTGTCTTCATCTTATCTTTTCTGCATCCTTTGACTTCTTCTTTTATCTTCAATCTTCAAATAATTCTTCAGGTTCTTCTTTAACAGTGAACATCGGTTTCTTCTTGTAAATCTCTGTTTCTTTCAAAGCATTCTCTATTGCTGACTTGAATTTCTTTGCTAGAACAGCTTGCTCTGGTTTTGATTCATTGATTTTTATATCTAACTGCTTCATTCTTTCCAACGTGTTCTTTAACAAACATGCTATATCAACATTAGCATATAGCTCAATTGGAATTCCGAAGTCTTTTGTATATAATTCAAGCACACCTTTCCTTGATATTCTCATAAACTCAATATCTGGAATATCTTTCTTCACAATGTTTGCATACGCCAAAGCTTTTCTTAATGCAATTCTCTCCATAGCTGCACTCATAACATTGATAATTGACACAAAGTACTTCTTATCTTGTTCAGCTGTCTCATTTGATAACTTGTCAAACTTCTGTACAGATAGAAATGAAATGTAACTTGGGTGTAGTAACCTCAGTTCAAAAGCTCCAAACAAAGTTATCATATCTTCATTCCAATCTTCTAAGTTTCTCACAAGTTTAAGCTCAAAAGTTTCTGAATTGTAAAACCATCTTTGAATTGGTTTTGACTTTTGATTTTCATCAATCATCTTTAAGCCAGGAGTTGTCACTTTTTCTACATACTTATCATAAAATTCAATCATAAAGTGATCTTCATCTGATTGATTAACTGTCTTACTTCTTTTCTTCTTCATTGACATAAAGTATTCTTTATCTTCTTGTTCACATCTTGTTTTCAAAAATTGCTTGATCTGGTCAACCCTGTTCTCAACAAATCTACCATCATTTGTCCTCTTTTTGCATTTGAATGATTAATCAACATCAATCTATTCAACTCTTTAAGATCTTGCACTGGAAGTTTTATTATGCTAGCATAAAAATGATAAACATCATATATTGCATTCACTCTTTTAATTAGAAATGCATCAAACACTTCATCATACTTCCATGCTATGATTTTTACTTGATTTATGAAGTCAGGTGCAATCATTGCATTCAACAATTCAGCAACTGATTGACCTTTTTGTAGCACATTCCTTACCAAATCACCTGTTGACCTTGATTTATCAAAAATTTGAATTTGTTCCTCAGAAGCCTTATAAGCTTGCTTTTCCAATTCTGGAAACATTTTCATTAATTCTTTTCTCCTTTCATGAGCAGATGATTTCATTGCCATTTGTTTGATCTCCTGAGGCTTCAACACTTTTGTTCTTTTTGTAATTTCCAAGTATTGCGGATTGTCAGTATCCAATATGATCATCTTTTTAGTTTGTTTCTCCGTTTCTTGGAAACTTTTAACCAAATTTCTCAAAGATACAGATTGAAGTCTTTTTAATTTTCTCCAAGGATAATTCCTTGCTTGCAACCATGATCGAAAGCAAACACACTCATGTCTTCTGGATCTGGATGGTGTAGCTCAGAACTTGAAAGTTCATCAACATTAATCCTTTCTTTTTTCTGTTCCACTCTCCATGTTCAATCACTATTTCATTTGGATCTATTGGAGCAATGGATTCTGCAGCTATACATTTCTCATATTCATTTTTATCTGAGAAACTGTTAACCCATCTAAAAATATCTGTTATATTTCATCTTTACAAGATAATTATACCTTTCTTCAAAATCTGTTGGAATATCATCAACTCCTTGATCATGTTCCAAAGGAGGATTTTCAAATTCTTCATCCATATCTTCATCATCGAGAACCTCATTATACCAATCATCATCAAATTCATCTTCCAAGTCTTCCAAAGCACCAATTTTATCTTGAATACCTGGTTCTTGGCTTTCTTGAATTTCTTCTTCAAAAGACTCTTCAGTTCTCTAAACCTTTGAAGATGATTCAGGTACAACTTCTACATCTATTTCATCTATTTTTCTCTTCCCTTTCTCCATTGCAGATACCTTCTCAACATCAATTGGAATATTTTCTGAAACAATCACTAATTCAGGAGAATTTGGTTTTTCAGATTCTTTTAACTTCAAGTTTTCTTTCAAACTTTCATTTTCTTCAGTCAATTTCTTGAATTTTTCTTCAAGAAGATCAAAGTCTTTTATCATCACCTCAAAATTTTTAATCACATCTTCTTTGTCTTTAGCATAAGTCACAATCTTTTCATCTTTGCTAAGACTTTCTTCTTTCAATTTCTCATTTTCTTTCTTTATCATATCAATCTCAGCCTTTAGATCAGCAATCTCCTTATCTTTTGCTTCATTTTCATCTTTTAGTCTTATAAGTTCATCAACATCCAAAATTTCATCAGTTTGAACTGCCACATGAGTTGTAGAAACTGGTATATTTTGATCAATTTGAAATGAATCAATGAACTCATAATCAAAAATTTGATTATCTACATCCATCTCTTGTTCAGTCTCAATGTGAGTTTGTTCCTCTTCATGTACATCTTCATTATCAACTGCATCATGCTCACTTTCCTGATCATGAACTTCATCACCAACTATTTCTTCATCTTCATTTTGAGCTTCATTTTCATGCTCAGACATTAGTGATTCATGACTTATATCTTGGTGTGTCTCAGCTACACACCATCATCATCATCATTAGCATCATCATCATCTTGATCATTATCATCTTGATCACCTTCCTCATCTTGATCATCTTCTTCTACAGGAAACTCATCTATCAGATCAGCAGGATCAATTCGTTCACCCTCTAACAAATGATAATGCTCTACAGTAATGTCAACTTCATCATTTGCTACATTTAACATGTAGTCAAACATAGGAACATTCTGAGCACCTGATATCATTGTTAACTTCTTATATATCATTTCAGTCATGTTTTCCAATTCCATCCGATCTCCACCAACACCATAAACATGTATATCTGGATATTCCTCATTGATGATCATTTGGAGGAATCTTGAATACATCAAGTATTTATGTCTTGTTCCTTTTCCTAAATTAAACACAAATCCATTAAGAATCCATCTTGCCATATTAAATCTTCTATTTGTGATTAAGGCAACAATAGGTGATGCAATGTCCACAGAAAATGAATTCTGTCCTGCACTCCTTTTGGACAAGCAATGTTGAAAGATATAGCATAAAAGTTTCCAGTGGTTATAGACCCTTGCTCTAAAAAATTGCTGTTTAGGAAATTGGTCTGGATGACCCATAGCCATGAAAGTCTCTCTGCATTCATCAAAAGTCAACTCACAGAGATCTTCAGGATCATTTTGACCTAGTCTTAGAGCATTTCTGATAGAAGCTTCAGACACTTCAATCATTCTGTCTCTGGTCACAAACCCTCTAAGAACTTTCCTGCCATCATCACCTGTTTCAACTCTGGCAGTGTTCCAGAATTGTCTAATTAGTCTGTCATAGATCATAGTTTTGTAGCACATTGCATACACATATTTTTTCTTAGAAGAAATCTTATCATCTCTTCATAAGACAATGCATCTTGTGCTTCTTCATCAAGCAATGCAGCAATGTTATGCTTTGGTGCAAACTTTAACTGAGCCATCTGCAAAATTTAAAATCAAAAATATTAGACAATCTGTGTGTTTGAAGCAAATGATTTAATGTGAGTATAGAAATATAATGATTTAAGATATTATAAACTGAAGTGTTAAAATTCATTTGAATTTTAAAATCAACTTGAAATTTAAATTTTAAGTGTAAACACTTAATTTTAATAAAAGATGTATTTTTAAAATTGATTTTGATTTAAAAAATTAACACTTTTGTTTATTTTATCTCATATCATTTTATTAAAACTCATAAGTTTCTAAAATGATATTTTTTATCAATTTAAAATTTATTTTTTTTTTTTTTATAAAAAAAAATTCATGAATCTGTTCATCTTCTTCATCGGGTTCTTCATCTACTGTTATTGTTCATCGAAGAACATCAATAGAGTATTCAATCAAATGTCAGATTAAAACAAGCTTAACCTAATATCATGATCGAAATCACCAGACAAACAAGATTCAATCATCAATTTTGCACATTTTTTCGATTCGAAAGTTTAATCTGAAATTTTTTTAGTGTCTGGGGTTAAACGACCGTACAGGAGTCGAACGCCTATCACACAATTTTCATTGAAACACGAAATCAGATGAATGATAATCATAAACTTACGTTTACAATCACAAAAACTCTATCAATAATCTGTGATTTGTGCTCGAAATGGACGAAGAATGAGGGTTTTTTGGTCGAAAGTTCGAGAGTTTGAAAGGTCAGAGAGGTTTTGTGAGGGTTTTGAGATAAAAATAAAATGAATAACACAAGTGTGCTTTTTATACCAAGTAAAAAAATGTTAGCCGTATAAGCACTGTACAGTCGTTTAAGAACTGTTCAGACTTATTAGGTCACAAATTTTACTAAGTGTTGAGACATATGAGCACTATTCAGTATTATGAGGCCAGTCGTATTAGCACTGTTTGGTCGTATAAGGTCAGTCGTATGACAATTATTCAGACTTATGAGAACTGTTCAGTAGTATAAGCACTGTTCAGTAGTATAATGATGCTGAAATGTCCACCAAACCAACTTCTCATACACATAAAAATTGTTTGAACATACGACAACTGTTCAGCCACATAACAACTGTTCATGCATTTTTGCACTTGTATTTTTCAAATCTTCCACCTGCACACTGTTTAAACACATTAGTAATATTTCATACTAATATTTAAACAATATAACATATTTTTATTTTTCCCTCAATTTACACTTTTGACCCTCAAAAATGAACTTTTTACATTTTTGACCCTCAAAATTAAACTTTTTACATTTTTGACCCTTCATTTTAGATTCAAAAAGAACAAACCAAATATTTCAAAATATTTGTCTTGATTTCAACTTTTCACAGAAACTTTTCCTTGCTAAAAATTATGAGATCATTTTATCATTTGATAAACACACACATACTTTGAAATTAAAGCATCATCATCATCCGTTCAATTCAACATGATCATTTTGATTTTCTGAGAATATTCTTATTGGTTTATTACTCCCCCTAAACTTTTAAGTTTCTCAAAACTTAGAAGTTTACCAATAGATCATAAGAATATCACACTTAACATTGTTATATTGCCTGCACACAAGAAAACAAGCATAAAATCAAAATGAAAGTAGAATGAAAATCTAATATTTACAATAGAATCATAGATTGCAGTGAGATCATATTAGATAAGATCAGAACATTAAAATAAAAAATGATGTGGATAGTCATAGACAATGATTAAATCCTGATCAAGTGTGTTCCAGGTCAGTGACATCACAGCAAAGGAGACACAAGATCTAAGGACAGCAAATGAGTGTTTTTGACACAAACTATCAGCTCACTTACTTTTTCAATTCTTGGATGAGTATGGTAGAAGTATATGAGAAGATGTGACTCATACCAAGACTTAGAGGATCAACCATCATCATGACATGCAAGAAAGCACATATTCTCAACTTATTACCTAACAAATATGCATAATCAGAGTTCATGTTACTGAATTGAACAGAGAATGATCATGGATAACCATTTGATCAACTCTAACCATCCTTTTGAATAGGTTGTGCACATTGGCATCTTTTGCATCAAAGGAGAATATCCAGGTCTGTAATGACTTACAACAGAGGATATCTCAGCACTTCAGGTCTATGATGACTCATAACAGAGAAGTAAATGATGCTTGTAACAGATCTCATGATTAGTCACATTACCATTAGGTGTGAGTAGGAGTAGCTTAACAAGTAGGCAATCAAATAAGCTAATACACTCAAAAGTACTTAGATGAATATACAAACAAGCATAAGGATGTGGGTAATCACAAGAATTTACTTGTTCAGTATACTAGTATGATAGTGTCTACACATCAAATCCTGATCATGTCAGACTTTATTAGCTAGTGAAGTATGCAACTGATCTTACTAATGTACTATCATTTCTCACATAAGGCAACCACAGATTCATTCCTAAAATAATGAATGAAAAATGAAAAGCACTCTATTTTTGGATTTTTGATTTATAATTTTCTATTTGATTTTTGAGTTTTCTAATTTTTATTTGTTTTTCTATAAAAGAAAGCACACACACACAAACAATCAGGCAAATAACTATCAAAAGTTACCCTTATGAAAATATCAGATTTAGGAAAGTATTTGATCATGAAAAGATTCAAATTTGTAACCAGGTTTACACATGGTTAATAAGACCAATTGACTCCACTAAATACTCAAACCTTCCTGGTAGAAAAGCTTTAGTAAATAGGTCTGCCAACTGTTTTTCAGTTGCTATTTGAATCAAAATGATTAAACCTTTTTCAGAATTATCTCTTAGAAAATGATATCGAATTTCGATATGTTTTGTTTTTGAGTGTTGAACTGGATTAGCTGTAATGAACATAGCAGCAGTGTTATCAATGTAAATGGGTGTTTTAAGAAAATTGAACCCATAATCTAGCAGTTGGTTTTGCAACCAAAGGATTTGAGAACATCCTGCTGATGCAGCTATGTACTCAGCTTCTGCAGTTGAGACAGAAACATTTGTTTGTTTCTTACATTGCCATGAAACTAATTTGGGTCCAAGAAACTGACAACCACCCGTTGTAGATTTTCTGTCTTGACAACATCCACCATAATCACTATCTGTGTATCCATGTAACTCAAAATTACCCTCGTAAGGATACCAAAGCCCTAAAGCTGGTTTACCTTTGAGATACCTGAATATTCTTTTGACAGCAATTAAGTGAGATTCTTTCGGGTCTGATTGATACCTAGCACAAACACATACAGCATACATGATGTCTGGTCTTGATCAGTAAGATACATCAAAGAACCAATCATAGATCTGTATAATGTTTGGTCTACTGATTTTCCTTTAGGATCATGCTCAATCTTGGTGTTTACGTCAGCTGGAGTTCTTATGGATTGACAATCATGCAGTTTCAATTTCTTCAAGAGTTTATCAACAATTTCTCCTGATTGATAAAAATACCATCTGCAGATTGTTGAACTTGCAATCCAAGAAAGAAATTGATTTCTCCCATAGAACTCATTTGGAAACGAGATTTCATGATTTCTTCAAATTCATTGCACAGAGTTGGACTGGTAGAACCAAATATGATATCAACTACATACACTTGCACACATAAGAGATCATCATTATCCTTCTTTATGAATAAAGTAGGATCGATTTTTCCTCTTGTGTATCCATGTTGAATCAAGTGTTGAGATAATGTCTCATACCAAATTCTAGGAGCTTGATGTAGGCCATATAAAGCTTTGCTAAGCTTATACACTCGATGTGGAAATTCTGCATCCTCAAAGCCCGGAGGTTGCTTCACATACACATCATCAGTGATTGGACCATACAGGAATGCACCTTTGACGTCCATTTGATACACCTTGAATTTCATGAATGATGCATAAGCCAGGAAAACACGAATGGATTCGAGTCTTGCAACTGGAGCAAATACTTCATCATAGTCAATTCCTTCTTCCTGAGTGTATCCTTGTGCAACAAGTCTTGCTTTATTTCTTATTACAATGCCACGATCATCAGTTTTATTTCTGAACAACCATTTTGTGTCTATGGCATTTTCTCCTTCAGGTAATTCCACTAACTTCCACACTTCTTGTTTTCGAAATTGAAGAAGTTCTTCTTGCATAGCTTCAATCCAACCATTGTCCTGTAATGCCTCGGCGACATTTTTAGGAACAATCTGAGAAAGGAAACAAGAGTATAAACAAACATTTGCATGTTCAGATTTACTCCTAGTAGTTCTTTCATTCAGAGGACCAATAATCTTTGATGTTGGATGGTTCCTGTGGATACGAGATATCGAAATCTCATTTCCTTGAACATTAACATTAAGATTGGTTCGGTTCAAGTTTGAGAGCTGTTGCAATAAGGTAGAAGAATGTGGATTGAAATTTGGAACTTGAGTTGGTGAATTGATAAAGTAATCAAAGTTACTATGATCAATTGCATCTCCAGAGATGGAAGATGTGCCAGACTCAGGATGTCCAATTTCTGTACCATCATTAGGAAAAGAATGTGATGCTTCTTGATCAGCTGAAACTGAATGATCTGATGCTGAAGAATCATGAACATTGTCATTAAATTGGATTATTGAATCCTTGACAAATGAAAAAAATGGATAATCTGGGTGAGAATCATCTGAATCATCAGAATCTAAATCATCACTGAAAGATCCAAGATCTCCTCTTGAGTTCTTCTTACCTGAAAAATCATCAGATTGATTAAACAAGTGAGATTGGAATGAGTTTGACAAAGAATCTATATCAAATAACCATGCAGGACCATTTGAAACTGATGGAAATGAATTTTCCAGAAATTTAATGTTGAATGTTTCATTAATAGTATTTGTCCTAGAAGTATAAACTCGATAGGCTTTGGAAACTGATGAATATCCAATGAAAAATCCATGATCAGCTTTTTCTTCAAATTTTCCTAAATGATCACTTGAGTTTAAAATCATAACTGGACAGCCAAATGATTTTAAAAAGTTTATGTTTGGTTTCTTGTCAAACATTAACTCATATGGAGTTTTCTTTTTATCTTTAACAAGTAAGATTCTATTCTGAACAAAACAGGCTGTTGATATCGCTTCGTCCCAGAAAGTGATTGGAATTTTAGCATCAGCTAACATAGACCGGGCAGCTTCAATCAGAGTTTGGTTTTTCCTTTCATCAACTCCATTTTGTTGTGGAGTTCTGGGAGCACTGAACTGATGAACTATCCCTTTTTCTGCATAAAACAAATCAATGTTAACATTTTTAAATTCAGTTCCATTATCACTTCTTATTATCTTTACTTTTTGTTCAAGTTGATTTTCAACTTTATTAATGAATTCTTTTAGAAGATCTGCAGTTTCAGATTTAGCTTGAAGAAAGAAAACCCATGAAAATCTTGTATAATCATCTATGATGACTAAACAATATGATTTTCGACCAATACTCCTAACATTAGTTGGTCCAAAAAGGTCCATATGTAACATCTGGAGTGGTTTGGTGTTTGAGTTTATCAGTTTGGACTTATAAGACGCTCTATGTTGTTTTCCCTTCAGACATGCTGAGCAATGATCAGTTGTTGAAAACTTCTTGGAAGGAAGTCCAATAACATGATTTCCTGCTACAAGCTTGTTCATGTTTTTGAAGTTGGAATGACCAAGACGTCTATGCCAAAGCTGGCTTTCATCATTTGAAGCTTTAGCAATCAGGCAAGTAGTTTCAGTTACAGGATCCACTTGAGACATATCCAGTTTGTATACATCTCTGTCTCGAGCAGCTTTAACTATCACCCAGTCATTGCTAATCTGAAAACCTGGTTTCAAGACATAACAGTGAGATTCATCAAAAAGAACAGAATAAGATTTGTCACAAATTTGGGATACACTTAGAAGATTAAAGTTCAACTGTGAGCAAAAGTTGACTTTATCAAAACTGATAATCCCATTGGACACTGTTCCCTCTCCTGTTATCTTTCCACCTGCATCACCTCCAAACGCAACATGAGTACCATCCTTTAACTTAAAGTCATGCAACAAGGCTTGATTGCCTGTCATATGCCGGCTACACCCACTGTCAACATACCATGAGTTGATTGGTCTCCGCGGGCGTACCTGCAGTCACAAACATTTAAGGTGAGTTAGTAACCCAAGCCGAGATGGTCTTGGGCTTGCCAAACTTGTCAACAATTGTAAATTGTTTGAAATGAAGTTTGTTGACATCTGGTTTCTTTTGAATTTTAACATGTTCAAATCCTTTTTGAGAAACCAACTGATTATCTCTTTGTGATTTTGATTTCAAAGCATTATCAAGAAATCTTGAACTCTTGTATGAATCATTTGAGAATGTTCCTTGGTTTATTCTCACAGATCGAGGAATAAACTTTTCTTGATTGTATTGCTGTGATTTGAAAAAATGATTATTATCATAATCAGAATTGTTTCTTCTGAAAGATCTTAAACCCAAGGTAGATTGTTGTTGTGAAAATTTAAATCCAATATTTTGATTTCTTATAAGTTGTGGATTTACAAAGCCTTGATTATTGAATTCCTTCCTTGAAGAGTTCTTCCTAAAGTAACAATCATCGGTATTGTGATTTCTTTCATCACACAAAGCACAGTATTTGTTAAAATAACACTCAGCTGTTGTGTGATTTGTCATATCACATATGTAGCAATACTTGTTAAAGTAACATTCTGAAATGTCATGATTGTACATGTCACAGATATCACAATACTTTTCAGAATGTTTAAACAACATTTTGTTAACCCTTGATGTTGAAGCAACATTTGATTCTTGTTTAAATTTTGGGTTAGGCAATTTAATTTGTTGTTTAATTGGTGTGAATTTGGTCTTTTGATATTTAGGATTTTTCTTTTGAATTTGAACAAAATTCTTTGACTCCTTTGATTCAAATCTTTTATACACAACGGAAGTCTTATGATCTGAACTTGTTTTCAGATCAGAGTTAGATTTGATCTTAGGTGTAGGTGTCATTTTGTGTTTGTGTTCAAGTCAAAAGTTCCTGCAGACACAAACTTCACAGGTTTAATTTGAGTACTGTTCTGTGACTGATTAATTGATTCAGTTTTCTTTGCTTTTGCAGCTTTTCTTGTCTTTGATTTCTCAATCTTGATGAAGTTTTCTTGCTTTGAAGTTTAGTTGAATCTTGAGAAGATTCCTTTTGACACTCTTGTACTTCAGTTAGTTCATTTGAACTTGAATCATCAGAAATATTATTATCTGTTTTAGCTTCTTCACATTTTCCTTTAAGTTTGTTATTGAATTCAGTAGATTTTTCACTCATTTGTTCACTTTGTTCAATAAAAGTTTCACCTTTTGGTACAAACAGCTTCTTTTGCTTTTGTTGAGGTTCATACGATTTGACTTTGATTGGATGACCATTTTTGATCTTGTCTAAGTCAGTTTCTTCATAAACTTCAACATTTTTCTTTTTAAAGTTCTTTTGATCTTGAAATTCTTTGAGTTTAGCTTTGTTTCCCGGTGAATGATCATGTGTATTGAAATTCTCTGGTAATGTTTTTGAGATTGATTCAGGCATAGGTTCATGTGTGAATCCTAGTCCTGTTTTATCTATGTCATTTCTTCCATTCACCAGTTGCTCAACAATTTTCTTTGAGCTTTTAACTTTGGCTAAATCTATTTGAGTTGCTGCATGTGCCAATTTTTCTTGTTCAAGTGTTTTGTTCATCTCTTCAAGTTGTTTCTTTGCAAGTTCAAGTTCTTTAATAGTTTTGTTCCATGAAGCTTGAAGAGACATTATCTTTTCATCAGCAATTTTGTGATCTGATTTTAGTTTATTGTGCCTTGATTCTTCTTGTTTGAGCTTGTCACATATTTTGAATGAATATGTTCTGTAGTGTTCAACTAGTTCAAAACATGCTTTTGTGCACATTTTCTCTCTCACGTCTACTGGTATTACAGGATATGAGTTTGAAGATTCAGTATCAGAAGAGTTAACAACCTTTGGTTGTTCTGATTGAGCCATAAGAGCAACTTCTTCAGTAGTATTTTTTAGGTCTGATTTGTCCCTCCAATCATACTCTTCTTCTTGATCTGATTCATCATATTTAGGATCTTTAACTTCAGACCAGTCTTCATCATCAACTACAGCAACTAGTGCCAGATTAGCAGTGAGATCAGCCGTAAATTGCTCTGCATGTGCACTCCAGTCATATCCATCTTTGATGTTTACAACCAGTGCCTTCTTAGTTTCCTCACTGTTCTTCTCTTCTTTGGGTTCTGGCATTGGTAGACTTTGATATGGCTTCTGAAAAGTCTTGTTTGTATGTTGCTGATATTTTTGACCATTTGAGCTGCCTTGAGTATTTCCTCCTTGGTTTCTTGGAGCTTTACATTCTCTTGAAAAATGACCATAGCTGTTACAGTTAAAGCATCTTGATTTTGATTTATCAAACCCAACAGTTTTGTTTGCACTGGGTTTGTAATTTCTGTTAGTGTAAGAATGCTTTTGAGTTCTGTAAGCTATCATGACCATCTGCCAGTTAAGATCCATTTCTTCTACATCATCTGGATCCATTTCAAACAAATCTTGTAAAACTAGCTCCATTTGAGTCAGATGACTGCCTTGATAAGCTTGAAAGCTTGCCATGAAAGCAGTGAAAGCAGTTTTTGACTCTTCATCTTGTAAAAGAATGTTGATCACATCTTTCACTCTACTTGAATTGGGAGAGTTTGAGGAGGATGGCATCTCAGTTGAAGGTTTAAGCATTTGAGCTTTAGGTGAAGACTGTGGTTGTGGTTGAGTGGAGTAAGCAGGTGTACTGGTGAAGAATCCTACTCCCACAAACAGATCACCTTCATCTTCAGGAGTTGATTGGTGTTTAGCCAGAAATGCATTCTCTACAGTATTTGCTGGTGAAGCAACATACTTATATTGAGTTGTTGATGCATGTCTATCAATTTTTCTTGAACTCTCATTAATCTCTACAGATTCAATTTTAGCAATGAGAAGGTCAAGATCCATTGGAAATTTCTCAGTATGTTTCAATAAAGTGACAGTTTGTTTCCAAGAAGATGGTAGTGCATTCAGAAGTCTGTTGTTTAGGTCCTCAAGATCATTCTTGGTTCCCAAATTAGACATTTCTGTGATTAATTTCACAAACCTATTCATCATTTGATTTATTGTTTCTCCTGAGATGTGCTCAAATAGTTCCAATTGCCTTTTCAGTTTTGGCTTTTTCAGATCTTGAATTTCTTTCCCTCCTTCACATATAATCTTCAAAGCTTTATACATTGTATATCCAGTTTGGTAGTTTTCAAGTCTGGATAATACTTCCAAAGGTAGCCCTTTACACATGAGAGAATAGGCTTTAACATCATTTTTCACCCTCTTTAAGTCTTCTCCATGTAGGTTATCTTCTGGATATGGCTCTTGTGTATCTTTTGTATACACAAATCCTCTGTCTGGACCATCAGTAGTCACAAGAATGTATGGTCCCTTTTCAATTGATTTCCACAGATCTGTGTCTATGGAATTCAAATGATGTTTCAGTCTAAGAGACCAGTTTTTAAAATTAGCTCTATTTTTAAGTTTTGGAACTCTGTTCTCAGAATCTTCTAATTTCACCATTTTTATATTTTTGTCGTTTTCTAAGCTTTTGAATTAAGAAAAAGACTTAAAAAAAATATTTTTGGATTTTTGAAATTTTATGAAAAATTTCCAAGTGTCAAGGCAGATATGTCCGAACAGTGGTGATACGTCCCAACAGTGTAAAACGTCTCAACAGTGTAAAACGACCAGCTGATAAGTCTAAGGGAATGCCTTAGAAAATTTCCAACACAAAAGAAACAATCGCACAGTGGTTATATGTCCACACAGTAGTTATACGTCCACAGTGAAACTATTACAGTAGTAATACGACTACACAGTGATGATATGTCCAACCAGTGAAACTACCACACAGTGGTAATACGACTACACAGTGATGATATGTCCAACCAGTGAAACTCACAGTGGTAATACGACTACACAGTGATGATATGTCCAACCAGTGACACTCACAGTGGTAATACGACTAGGGGTAAAACGACTGAACAGTTGAGAACTGTCTAAACAGTTCTCAAACGGCCAAACACTTAGGCAAATTTAAGTGTTTTTCAGCCCTAATACGACACATTCATCAGATTCTTATGAATGTAACGAACTCAGAAATCTCAAAATCCTTCAATTGTTGATGAATTGAGCTGAAATTTCACAATTAGTTCATGATTATACCGATAATCAATCCTATAACCTCAATTTCAGTAATTATCAACAAATTTCGATGAATTTTGGAGATTCAAAGTCGAACACTCAAGAACACTTATTCGAATTGTTTTTCACTAATTCACTCGATTTTTATGAGATAAACTGCAATTTGTGATTCAAAACATGTTTCTGATGATGAAACACAACTTCGATTCACAATATTTCACTTGAATTGTCAATTGATTACAGATTTCAGTGGATTTTTGAAGTTTCTATCTTCGACAGAACCTTCAAAAATACTCAACCGAGAGCTCTGATACCAATTGACAGGATCAACTAGAGCAATCTGTAACAATTATATGAACAGTTCAAAGCAAAATACAAGCAATTGTAATCAAATCAAGCAAAATCAACAAAATTCATATTTCATTGATAGCAAAAGACGATTACAAAAGATAGAGAGCAGTTCTCATAAAAACATACAAAGACCTACAATCTATACTACGTCTATGCTATTTATACTAGACACTAAGGAACTAAAATTTACAAAACTAGTCCCTATACTAGTATAAACTACAAAACTAGACAATAAAGACTAAATGTTAATCTTTTAAGGGACCTAACAGTTCAGCCTGAAGGTTTTGTCGATCCAAAACATCCTGATAAAGTATGCAAGTTAAAGAAATCAATCTATGGATTGAAACAAGCATCGAGAAGCTGGAATCACCATTTTGATGAGGAGGTAAAGAAATTTGGCTTCATCAAAAACGCTGATGAGGCTTGTGTGTACAAGAAGGCTAGTGGGAGCATAATAACCTTCCTAGTATTGTATGTTCATGACATACTACTATTTGAAAATGACATCCCAACCTTGGAAGGTGTAAAAACTGGCTTGGAAGTTGTTTTTCCATCAAGGACCTTGGTGAAGCTGCCTATATTCTGGGAATAAAGATCTATAGGGATAGATCAAGGCGGCTGATTGGTTTGAATCAAAGTGCATACATTGACAAAATCTTGAAAAGGTTCAAGATGGAAAACTCTAAGAAAGGTAGTGTACCTATTCAAAGAGGGACAATATTGAGTACGACTCAATGTCCAAGCTCAAAGGAGGAGCAAAATAGAATGAAGGAAATCCCATATGCATCTGCTATAGGATCCATCATGTATGCAATGATATGCACTAGACCGGACGTGTCATGCGCTTTGAGCATGACAAGTAGGTACCAACAAAATCCTGGTGATTGTCATTGGATGGCTGTCAAGAACATTCTGAAGTACCTAAGGAGGACTAAAGACATGTTCTTGATCTACGGATCTGGTGAAGAGGAACTCGTTGTAAAAGGTTACACGGATGCGAGTTTCCAAACCGATCGAGATGATTCACGATCTCAATCGGGGTACATCTTTATTCTGAATGGGGGAGCTGTTTCTTGGAAAAGCTCAAAGCAAGAAGTCGTAGCGTTGTACACTACAGAATCAGAATACGTCGCCGCTTCAATGGCAGCACAGGAAGCTGCATGGCTGAAGAAATTCATAACCGATCTAGGGGTAGTCCCTTCCATTCAGGATCCCCTAGAGATCTTTTGTAACAACGAGGGTGCGATTGCTCAAATCAAGGAATGTCGTGCTCATCAAAAGACTCGGCACATTGAACGGAGATTCAACTACATCAGGGATGAAGTTGAAAAAGGAAAGATATGTAATCGCAAAGTCCACACTGATAAAAACATAGCGGATCTACTCACAAAGCTCCTTGAAAAGGCAAAGCATGAAGGTCATTCTTGTGCCATAGGACTTAGATATTCTAGTGACTGGGTCTGATGTTGTATTTTGTATTTGGATATTGGAACTTATGTTATCTGACTTAATTATATGGTTATAATTTTCATTTGTTCTTCTATATTAGCATGTTTAAATCCGTGAATAAATAAATTATTCTAAACGTTCGTAGTCGATCATACTTGTGGGAACAACTATGAATGTAAGACTATAATGAACTTGGATTGGTTGATATTCATAAGGTATGAATATAAAGCAAGAGGTTGCTACCAAGGTTCATTGATATCTATGGGATATAGATATTGGACTGACCCGCTCTCAATTATTTCTGCATGGAATCTTTGTGATTAGTCATAAGAGATATTGAGTAAAGGAGAATATCATTGTATCCTCGGACCTGAGATACATATTGGGTCTTGATATTCACCAAGTATTGTACTTTGACTTAGTACTTTGCTGTTCTGAAAATGGCAGTACATAAGGCTGAGTTCAGGTGTGACATGAGGTGATTGTGAGAGACGTATGTAGTCAAGATGGAATTTGTTCCTCTTATTCGTTGAGAGTTAGATGTCTAAGGCCTATTAAAGTTAAATCATCACAGAATGACAATTCTGTGTCTCTTGGATTTAACATGACATCTGCAACAAAAGGATATATGAATGATTCACCTAAATCATATTCAAGTAAGGTACTTGAAAGGGATGATGTTATTGAATGGCACTTAGTCATATACATTAGGGATAGCAAACCGTTGCTAGGCGTTATTTGCTGCTTGCATCAATCTTTTATGAATCTTGTGCAAGTGGGAGATTGTAAGAATTGATCTGCCCAAGGTTCATATTAAATTGATGTGGCTAGTGTGATATGATCCAAGTCGGGTCATACCCAATAACAAGCCAAACAAACACCGACAAATATTTATTTGTTGATTAGATCAAACAAATAAATATATGAACACCAATTTAGAAACCCGGTTTTCTAGATCATTGCTTTTGCAAATGAACAAGATTATATATATATATATAATTTGTTCATATGGGATTATTTGTTCATTTTAATTAGTTTAACAATGACAAATAATAGTGTGTGTGTGTTAGTGATATAAAATTAAAATGGTTTAATTTTATAAAACAAGGGTGCAAGAGTGTGCATTTTTTTATAAAATTCAAATTGAGAGGGAAACAAAGTGGTACCCATTTTGGCCGCCCCTTTGTGGTCTTGGGAACTCCCTTTTTGTGTTCCAAGGACATGCATTTTCGTATAATGATCCATGGCTTTGGGGTTTGCTTACAAAATGGGTTTAGTAATCAACATATTAACATGTTTTAAAACTATAATCCGCTGCGTTTTCATATAAACAAGGTTATATGAGCTTTGATAAACATGTTAAATCCCCATCAATGGCAAAAATGTGTCAACATAAAGTTGGTGAGTTCACAGGTTTAATCAACAAGAAATGTTTTCGTAAGCGTTCAATGGTTTGCGTTTCAATGGTTTAGTATATAGAGCATATCGTTAGGTAGCTAGCCTATGTTCTTGTTACTTAGCGTCTCGAACCGAAGCTGACTGTTTACGTCCTATATGTGTTTGTTGTATCAACGTCATGTCTCATCAGACAATGACAAATGTTAGGTCAATCCAGCACCCGTTTGACCTCCAATCAAGCTAGCGCGACTAGCCCGGGCGGGGTTTGTCAGACCCAGTAGTACTACTCAAAATTACCTCGCTAATCCCATTACTAACGGTTCGAGTGTGTCAGGACATGTTGTGTGTTTGCACTAACATAACAAGCGATATCAATAATACTACAACCATTTATGTAAATCTGTGTGCATGTTTTCTCCCCCAAAAGGAAAGAGAGTAAAATAGGGACGTGAAACTCACTGATGATGTAGTAAGTATGTAGGATGAAAGTCTCCCAAGTGTTGTTTACGATGCGCTGTCAAACACCTATTGACAGTTATGTTAAGCGTTAATGTTGTGTTCAGCGTTTAATGGACATGTTTTGTCGGGTTGGGTCGCATGGGTTCGGTTGTGGGTGTCACACACACAAGCAGGCATAGACGTATCAAAATTTATGTAGATTCCCATATGGGTTGTCGATATTTGTAAATGGTTAGGTTCTGTTATGTTGAAAAAGTATGTGCTTGTTGATTGCGTTGACTTTAATCTTTGTGGTCAAGAAATGACACTTTATTGATTATTACCATATCATCACACGATAGGCACACCGCACACAAGGAGAATTCACTCACAATGACCCCAATTGCATATCAAGGCTAGACGCACGACTGGACACTTCATTCGCACGAATTGGCCTTCAATCGTACGAATCAACCTCGTTCGTACGGTTGAACCCTCACTTGTACGACTTAGCATTCAGTCATACCACACATCACCCATTCACCCGACTCAACAACCAATCGCACGACTGAACCTTCATTCGTGCGATTGGACCTTCAGTCGGGTGGTACTCAGTCGCACACATTTCTTCGATTGACTCAATCGCACACACTCCCAATCGCATGCATTAATTCGCACGTCACGCACACACGCATGGACTCAACCGCACGACTCATCCCAGTCGCACCACTCAGTCGCACGATGGGCCCAGTCGCAAACTGCAGCAGGTCGCGACTGCTAGACGGGCTGAACAGCCTTCGGCTGTCCTGTGCTCGGTTTTCACACAATCAAGACTTCCAGAAACACTTTCCTAACATGTCTAAGTGAAATGCACATGCTGATTGACCTCACGCACGCCCCCACGACCACATGCATTCGGGTTGAACCCGAACACCCGATCCCCAAATTTGCAGCAGAGAAATGAGCAATAAAATGGATGACCAAGGTCGCCTACCTGCTGGGAACGTGGTTTCTCAACTGTTGCGTGGTTTAGCCTGCGAAATCGAGCTCAAACGAGGCTGTTCGTGGTGCTAGTAGGTGGTAGAAAAGTGTAGAGGAAGAAAGTGAAGAAGATGGAAGAATTTGGGAGTGGAATGAAAAATTGGCTGGTAAGGGGTTTATATACCCAGCCATAGTTTGGAAATTTGTCACGTTTGGTCCTCACACTTAGTCCCCGAGTTCCCGATTTTGTTTTGGTTGATAACGACGTAGATGGGCGAGCTATGTTAATTAAGAGGATTCCTTAGGAAATCCCGTTTATGTGAATCCTCTACAAACACCCGTGTTAGTATTTTATCATTATTTATTTAACGATGTCGGTGGCGGTGTTTGTATTCGTTTCGAGTATTAACGAGTATGTGCCAATGATAACGATAGTGGTTTGAATAGTGTTAACCTGGAATTACGGGGTGTCACATCATCCCCTTGTTGCAGGAATTTTGGTCCCGAAAATTAGCACATCATGTTACGAGGTTCTACGGGGAAGTACACGGCTCTCGGTTTGTGACGCCTGTTGAATAGAGTTGCTGCGTATCCTAAGAGGTAGATGCCTGATCTTGGAACAGTTGTGGGTACTTCTTCTTCATCTGATCCTCGCGTTCCTAGGTAAACTCTGGTCCATGCTTTGAGTTCCAACGAATTTTGACGATAGGGATACGGCTATGTTTGACCTTCTTGACTTGTCGATCCATGACTTCCACTGGTTCCTCGACGAAATGTAGTTGTTCGTCCACATGTATCTCGTCTAACGGAACGATATGAGTCTCGTCTGCAAGGCATTTCCTTAAGTTGGAGACGTGGAACACATCGTGTACTCCACTGAGTTCTTCGGGTAGGTTCAACTGATATGCCACGGGGCCAACCCGTTTGACAACCTCAAACGGTCCCACATACCTAGGGCTTAGTTTCCCACGTTTCCCGAAATGAATCACACCCTTCCAAGGTGACACTTTCAAAAGAACCATGTCACCTATTTGGAATTCCAACGGTCGGCGACGCTTATCAGCGTAACTTTTCTGTTGGTCACGGGATGCTGCCACACGGTTACGGATCTGCACGATCTTCTCAGTCGTCTCGTGCACAAGTTCAGGGCCGGTGAGTTGACTTTACCCAACTTCCACCCAACAGATAGGTTATCGGCACTTACGCCCATACAGTGCCTCAAATGGGGCAGCTTGATCGATGTGTGATAGCTATTGTTGTAAGAAAACTCAACTAGTGGTAAGTGAGTTTCCCAACTGCTGCCGAAATCTATGACGCAGGTGCTGCCGAAATCTATGACGCAGGCACGTAACATGTCTTCTAAAGCCTGGATCGTTCGCTCGCTTTGGCCATCGGTTTGAGGGTGATACGCGGTGCTCATATCCAACCGCGTCCCCAATGCTCGTTGCAAAGACTGCCAGAAGTGTGAAGTGAATTGAGCGTCACGATCAGAGATAATGGAAATCGGCACACCGTGCCGAGAGACTACTTCCCTTAGGTAGATACGAGTTAACTTTTCCATACGATCAGTCTCCCGGATTGCCAGGAAGTGTGCGGATTTCGTCAAGCGATCCACGATCACCCAAATGGTCTCGCATCCGCTGGGAGTTCGAGGAAGTTTCGTGATGAAGTCCATAGATATCTGCTCCCACTTCCATACTGGTATTTCTGGCTGTTGAAGTAAACCAGACGGTCGTTGATGCTCCACCTTAACCTTAGAACAGGTTTGGCATCTGCTTACGTATGTGGCAATGTCAGCGTTCATATTCAGCCACCAGTAAAGGACTTTGAGATCGTGATACATCTTGTCTGAACCTGGGTGGATTGAGTACCGGGATTTGTGAGCTTCTCCCATTACCAGTTCTCATAGGATTCCATACGAGGGAACCCACGTTCGATCCATGAAGTAGCGGATTCCATCAGACTTGGTTTCCAGTTGCTTCTTCATGCCTCGTAGCGATTCAGCTTTCAGGTTCTCGTCTTTTAACGCCTCAAGTTAAGCATTGCGGATCTGATCGGGTAAACCGGTGTGAATGGTGAGTTGCAATGCTCGAACTCGTCTTGGCTTGAGTGTTTCCTTCCGACTTAGGGCGTCGGCTACTACATTGGCCCTCCCGGATGATACTTGATCGTACACTCATAGTTGTTTAACAACTCGACCCAACGACGTTGTCTCATATTTAGCTCCTTCTGCTCAAAGATGTGCTGGAGACTCTTGTGATCGGTGTAGATGGTGCACTTGGTACCGTACAAGTAGTGTCTCTATATCTTGAGTGCAAACACGACTGCTCCAAGCTCTAGGTCTTGTGTCGTGTAGTTTTTCTCATGTATCTTCAATTGTCGGGATGCATAGGCAATCACCTCAAGTCAAGTGTCTCTATAGAAGCATCACAGTAAACTACAAAATCATCGGTTCCCTCAGGCAGGGATAGAATCGGTGCTGTACAGAGTTTTTGCTTCAGGACCTGGAATGCAGATTCTTGTTTTTCACCCCATTCGTACGTAGTGCCTTTATGAGTTAATACGGTGAGAGGTTGAGCAATCTTTGAGAACCCTTCGATGAACCGTCGATAATAGCCAGCCAACCCAAGAAACTGTCGTACCTCGGTCGGAGTCTTAGGCGTAGCCCAGTTCTTGATAGCTTTTATCTTTTCCGGGTCAACGTGTATCCCATTCTCATTGACTACATGGCCCAAGAAATGGACCTCTCGTATCCAGAAGTCGCATTTTGAAAATTTTGCATACAATTGTTCTCGTCTCAATAGCTCCAGAATCAATCTAAGGTGCTCTTCGTGTTCTTCCTTATTCCTTGAGTAAATAAGGATGTCATCGATGAAGACAATGATGAACTTGTCTAGATAGGGTTTGCACACCCGGTTCATTAGGTCCATGAAAACCGCTGGTGCATTGGTCAACCCGAATGGCATAACCAAGAACTCGTAGTGGCCATACCTCGTTCTGAAAGCTGTCTTCGAAATGTCTTCTTCTCGTATCCTTAGTTGATGATAACCCGATCTTAGGTCTATATTGGAATAGAAACTCGACCCTTGTAGTTGATCGAACAGGTCATCGATGCGCGGGAGAGGATAACGATTCTTAATTGTCGCCCTGTTCAATTCTCTGTAATCGATACACATGCGAAAGGTTCCGTCCTTCTTCTTGACAAACGGAACTGGGGCTCCCCACGGTGATGAGCTAGGTCTGATAAATCCCTTATCCAATAGTTCCTGCAATTTCGTAGACAGCTCTTGCAGTTCCCTTGGAGCTAATCTGTATGGTGCTCTCGCGATAGGGGCGGCTCCCGGTACCAAATCAATTGGAACTCGACTTGGCGATGCGGTGGGAGACCGGGTAGGTCTTCAGGGAAAACCTCAGGATAATCACGTACAACAGAGATGTCTTCAATTTTCTTTTCCTCGGTTTCTTTTTCTGTGACCATGGCTAGGAGAGCGGTATGACCCTTACGCAAACACTTCTGAGCTTTCATGTTGGAGATGATTCCAGAGACCATGCCACTCTTTTCGCCCTGAACTGATAGAATTTCACCACTAGGAAGTGGTATGCGAACGATTTTCTCCCCACAGATGATCTCAGCTTGATTCTTAGATAGCCAGTCCATACCCACAACTACGTCGAAACTACCAAGTGTGACAGGCATCAGGTCTATATCTATCTCCTGCCCACATAATCCTAGCCTGCACCCCTTAACGATATGAGTTGCCTCAATTAGTTTTCCGTCAGCTAATTCTACAACATAACTAGGTTTCATGACAGCTAGGGTTACATCTAAGAACTTAATGAACTTGTTGGAAACAAAGCTCCTATCAGCTCCAGTATCAAATAGTATAGAAGCAAAACAACCATTCAGCGGAAACGTACCAGTAACCACATTCTGGTCATCCCTTGCCTCGCCCGAACCGATCACGAATGCACGACCCTTGGCATTGCCCCCATTATTACCCTTGTTTCCACCCTTTAGCTGTGGGCAATCCTTCATGTAGTGACCCTCCTTACCACATTCATAACAGCCTCTAGTCGCTCCGCCCTGGCATTGTTATTGAGGTTGTTGTTGCTGGGTCATTAGTTCACCCCTTGTTGGATCATGATAAGGCTGGTGCAACCAAATTCACTTCATAGTCACTTTTGGTACTACATTAAAGGGCTTCCGAAGCCAAGCAAGAGATCTTCCGAGAGTCTGAGGGACAACAGCTGAAGACATCTTCCGAAGACAAAGTCTGATGAAAGAGCTTCCGAAGACAAAGTCTGAAAGAGCTTCCGAAGACAAAGTCTGATGAAAGAGCTTCCAAAGACAAAGTCTGAAAGAGCTTCCGAAGACAAAGTCTGAAAGAGCTTCCGAAGACAAGTCTGAAAGAGCTTCCGAAGACAAAGTCTGCTTCCGAAGACAAAGAAGACTCCAAGCCTCGGAAGAAGCAGTCTTCCGAAGTATAAGTGCCTTCGGAAGAAGTTATTCTTCCGAAGCACTTTATCCTTCGGAAGACATTGCTCTGTCCAGCAGATAAAAGTATGGTCCCTGACAGTCCGCTGCAGACCTCTGATACAGCATGGCATCTTCCTAAAGAGCCATGTTGTTGACCATACTTTATTCTACTGTTCACCTTTTTATGTTAGTACATGTTACCAACTTTAGTTGGTGACAAAAGGTAAGTCAGGGACATGTCCTGACTACCAACTTTCAGACAAAATGTCTGAAAGACCTCACCTAGAGTCTTGTAGTATAGATGTAAGGTTAGAGGTGTCCAGCTGGTATCAAAGTATATCCGGCTGTAGGTAGTATTATATATATCTTCTCCCTGTAACTCTTTATGTAAGCGATTTGAGTCCAAGTGTCTTGTAATCCTTTGAGTTGAGAAGCAATATATAAAAGTACCTTGAAAATTTATCTGCTGTTAAGTTTTCTTACTGCTTGATACTTGTTATATTGTGATCAACTCATCATAGACTGCTTGCCGAAGTGTTGATTCACAGTGAGTTGAGAGAAAGACCACCCGAAATCCGATCCTGTAATTGGTATCAGAGCTCCAGGCTCTTGATTGTGAGATCTTACCATCCTAATCAACCTGTTTTTCACTCCTCACCACAATCCACTCACTCAAATGGCTGCTCTCTCCAAGGCTGATATGGAAACTGGTACCTTGACCAAGTCCCCTATGATCACCCCTGAAGACTTTGACACATGGTGTATCAGGATGGAAGGCTTCATCAAGTGTCAAGACTCAAGGATGTGGGACTCCATTGTCAATGGTCCCTTCATACCAAGCACTACATCTGCCACTGGTAATCGCATCATTCCAAAAGATGTTGATGATTACTCAGAGGAAGATAGGAAGAGAATAGAGCTAGATCAAAGGGCTATGACTTGTCTCCAAACTGCTCTCCCCAACTCCGTCTACAGACGCTTCAAGAAGTGCAAGACAGCTAAAGATTTTGGGAAGCTTTGAAGCTGATGTATGAGGGATCCAAGGAAACTCAAGAGAACAAGAAAGATCTCTTGAAGCAGCAGTTTGAGAACTTTACTTTCAAGGCTGGTGAGACCTTGACTCAACAATACTTCAGGTATGTTGAGCTAGTAGATACTCTGGCGGATATTGGAGTAGCTCTTGAGAATAGAGACATAGTTAGGAAGTTCATGTCCTCTCTTCCTAAGCTATGGACTCACTATTGTGTTGTCATCAAGAGAACTTCGGACCTTAAGACTCTTTCTCTCACAGAGTTGTATGGTATCCTAAGTGCATTTCAGATGGAGATGAACATGCAGAACTCCTCTGACCACTCCAATACCAACAGAGTTCAGCCCTTCATGTGGTTGAAAGGGAAAGCATGGAACCACAACATCAGTTGCTATGCTACCCTGACAACTCACATACTGGACCCTTCATCACTCTACCTGAGACTCCAAAGTCTCAAAGGTTCAACACAACTCCTTTCAGGATAGTTGTGCCTTTGTCTCTGGAAGTGGACACTCTGGTGATTTTCAATACTGCTTTGATGATCTTGAGTGCTTCAATCCTGATGATGTGGAGTACATGGACATTGTCCAGCAGATGGCTCTTTAACTTACAGAGCGAAGAAGTTCTTCAAGAGAACTGGAAGGCAATTCCCTCAAAACCCAGTCAACAGCAAGTTTGGGTTGATAAAAGCAAAGCAAGGTGCTACAACTGCAACCAACTTGGTCACTTTGCTAGGGAATGCAAGGCTCCCAAGAACAACCGGGAACCCCACAGGCCTCCACACATCCCACTGCTCCCAAGCATGAAGAAAAGTCAACTGAAACAGCTGCGGTTGCTCAGGAAGTTGACTGGAGCTTCATGGTACAGGATGTGACTCCCGCTCAAGCACTCATGGCCGGAACAGATGATGATCAGGTATATGAACATCTTTGTACTGCTGCCTGTATTGCTAAAGTTAAATTGTATAAGGATTACATTTCGGAAATCAGATCTGAGGTTGAGTCTTTAAATGTGCTAAAATCTGACTTTAAAAGAGCTGAATCTGACTATCAAAAGAAAATTGATGAGTTAGAGAAAACTGTGTCTCTTTTAAAACATGAAAAGACTAACTACAAGACTCAAATCAAAGATCTGATCTCCAAACTTTCTGAAGTTCAAGCCCAGTTAGTCACAGCTGAGGCTCAGGCCAGGAAGCAAGCTATTGCTGAGCAAAGCTTCCAAACTATTCTTGCATCAACCTCTCATTCCAAATGTTTTATCAAACAAAGAAGGGTTGGGAACCAGTGAAATAGCTCCACCACACTCTTATGAGTCTATCAGACTACCTAGATGTGGTACTGAAGAGCAAGAGGTTCCAACTGCTGACCCTTCTCCATTGGAACTAGAGGGTGAAGCAAAAATAGTGGCCTCCACAGGGAGAAACAGGAGGATACACCCATCTCCACCTGTGATGACCAAATCCTGACCACCAAGGCAAGAAGAAGCAGAGCTAAGGCTGCTAGAAGG
Organism: Flaveria linearis; assembly: GCA_024085815.1. Taxonomy (NCBI): domain Eukaryota; kingdom Viridiplantae; phylum Streptophyta; class Magnoliopsida; order Asterales; family Asteraceae; genus Flaveria; species Flaveria linearis. Next base: position 66,802,956 of record CM044008.1, read on the forward strand.
ACTGCTAAGAAGGTTGCAGAGTCCAAGCTTAAGTTTGACCCTAAGCAAAGGGTGTCTTCATTTCTGCCGGGTTTCAAGTGGTAGGTACTCCTGATTCAGGAAAGGAGTGTAGTACCAGCACTCCTGTCCCACTGAAGGATCAGAAGTCGAAAGGGAAAGTTGCTGATGAAGAGAAGAAACCCAAGAAACAGCAACCTGCAAGTTCCCAGAAGACTAACATTGCATGCATAATGTGTGGTCTGCACAACCACATGGCTAAAGATTGTTACTACAATCCAGCAGCACACATTATGCGAATAATGTTAGAAAAGAAATAGTCAGAGAAGGTTTCTCAGTTGGACCACTTCAAAAGGTCCAAATGATGAAAAAGGGAAAGTTGGTCTCGGAAGCCAAGTTGCTTTCGGAAGAAACTGCTTCTTCCGATGGGAAAATGGCTTCGGAAGCCAAACCTTCTAAGGTTCGGAAGAACAAGAAGGCTCCCTTGAAGACCATGCTCAAAGCTTCAACAAGAAGATCAACCAAAGGATGGATTGGAAGATCAAGGAAGATGCTGCAGCCCAAACCTCTTCTTCAACAATGACCTCTATTGAACCCCACTGCATATCTTTTGGTTCAATTATGTCACTATCTTTGGAAGAGCCCGAGACCTGCAAGGCTTGGGCTTCCAAACAAAACTAACCATCTCATCTTATGTGCAGGGACATCCATTTGACAAGAACAACAATATCTGGATTGTAGATAGTGGATGCTCCAGGCACATGACAGGGAACAGATCTCTCCTTCAACAATTCCAGAACTTTGATGGAGGGCCTGTCCAATTTGGAGGTGAGGCCGAGGATATATTTCTGGCAGAGGAAGTATATCCAATGGCAGAATAAACATTGACAAAGTTCACTTTGTCAAACAGCTTGAACACAATCTGTTAAGTGTTTCTCATTCTGTGATCAGAAGCATCAGATGCTTTTCACAGAAATGAGTGCATTATCCTCAAACCAGGGATGACAATTCCTCCGGAATTGGTGCTTCTCAGATCTCCCAGGAAAGGGATATGTACAAGCTGGATATGAACAATGCTTCTCCTATGGGTGAAGTATCATGCTTTCTTTCCAAAGCTGATAGTGATGAGTCAACACTATGGCATAAACGCATGTGTCATGTAAATTTTAAAACAATGAATAAATTGGCTAAAAATAACTTGGTACATGGTTTGCCTAAAAAGGAATTTTTCTGCAAAGATAACTGTGTTGCATGCCTGAAGGGAAACAACACAGATCATCTCATAAATCCAAATGTGTTAACTCTATCACTACTCCATTACACTTATTGCACATGGATCTCTTTGGTCCCACAAGTATAATGAGCATTGGAAGGAAATCATACTGCCTTGTGATCGTTGATGATTTTACAAGATTTACATGGGTATTCTTTTTAAGAAGTAAAGATGAAACTGCTGAAACTTTAAAATCTTTTATTCTTAAAATAGAAAATCAAATTGATCACAAGGTTAAGATTATTAGAAGTGATCAAGGACTGAGTTTAAGAACTTCGTTCTTGACTCATTCTGTGACTCAAAAGGGATTGCCAGACATATAGTGCTCCCAGAACTCCTCAACAAAATGGTGTTGCTGAGAGGAGGAACAGGACACTTATTGAGGCTGCTCGGACCATGTTAGCTGATTCAAAGCTGCCTCTAACATTCTGGGCAGAGGCAGTCAGCACTGCATGCTATGTGCAGAACAGGGTTCTTGTAGCTAAGCCCCATGGAAAAACCCCTTATGAGTTATGGAACAAGAGGCCACCGTTCATTGGCTTTCTAAGGTCCTTTGGCTGCAGGTGTACCATACTTAACACAAAGGACAACTTGGCAAAGTTTGCTGAGAAGTCGGATGATGCTATCTTTATTGGATACTCTTCTAGCTCCAAAGCTTATAGAGTATACAATATTAAGAATCAACAATTTGAGGAGTCATCCAACATAGTTGTTAATGAGCACACTCCTTGTGTTAGGGGAATGGACCTGAGTATATCTTTGATTTAGAATTGTTTCCAAACTATTCTAAACCATCTTGTGAGAATGTTTCAGCTGGAACAGGTGCTCAAAGTGATGCTGATGCTGATGCAGGTCAACTATATGAGCTTCCCAGACTATTCCAAATTCTCCAAGAGCTGAAGGGCAACAAGCTTCAACTATTCACAGATCTGACAGTGTAACTATCTCCAAAATAGTGAAGCTTCAACAAGTGAATCACTTGATCAACCTCAAAGTTCCTCAGGTGATCCACTACAACACCAGGTTGACGGAAGTGGTATTCTGAAGGAACAGGCAACTGTTAATACCACTTCACAACCAACCATTGATGATGTTTCTCAATCATTCAATCAGTCCTCATTGAATGACTCTGAAACAGCAGTTGGACAGAGTGATCCAATCCTGATCAGAAAATGTCTAACCTAGACTTATCTCTTGCAATTGGAAGTGATTCCTCGTCTTAGGATTCACAACACTCATCCAACTGAGAACATCATAGGGAATGTCTCTGAGGGTGTGAGAACAAGAGGACAAACTCATCATGGGAATGTCTGCTTGTACTCATGCTTCCTGTCTCAGATGGAACCAAAGAAGGTAGAAGATGCCTTAAAGGATAGTAGTTGGGTTGAATCGATGCAGGAGGAGCTGCTTCAATTCAAAGACAAAAGGTCTGGAATCTATGCCCACTACCATCTGGTCAAGTACCCATAGGCACTAAATGGGTATTCAGGAACAAGAAAGATGATAGAGGCTTGATTATCAAGAACAAGGCAAGACTAGTAGTTCAAGGTACACCCAGGAGGAAGGAATTGATTATACTGATGTCTTTGCACCTGTTGCAAGACTTGAGGCAGTTAGGATCTTCCTTGCTTATGCTGCATCCAAGAACTTCACAGTCTACCAACTTGATGTCAAGTGTGCTTTTCTATATGGGGATATAGATAGGGAAATCTATGTGTGTCAACCTCCAGGATTTGAAGACCCACAGCACCCCAACTATGTGTGCAAGCTGGATAAAGCTCTATATGGGCTGCACCAAGCACCTAGGCTGTGGTATGAGACCTTGTCTCAGTTTCTCCTGAAGAATGGATACACTAGAGGTACCATTGACAAGACTCTTTTCATCAGAAAGAGTGGAGAAGACATTTTGCTTGTACAAGTCTATGTTGATGACATCATATTTGGTTCTTCAAACGACCAAATGTGCAAGACTTTGAAAGCATTATGAAGCAGAAGTTTGAGATGAGTTCCATGGGAAAAATGGACTTTTTCCTAGGAATCCAGGTGAAACAGATGAAGGAAGGTTCTTCATAAGTCAATCTAAGTATGTCTCAGACATCTTAGAAAGATTTGAAATGAAGGACTGTAAACCAGCCAAGACACCCATACCCAGAAACCATAATCTTTGCCCTGACCTTGAGGGGGAGGATACTGATCAACATCAGTATAGAGCAATTATTGGTTCTCTGATGTATCTCACTGCAAGTAGACCAGATATCATGTTTGCCACATGCATTGTGCAAGATATCAGGCTGCTCCGAAGGTGTCTCACCTAGCTGCTGCAAAGAGAATCCTCAGATACCTCAAAGGAGCACCTAAACTAGGTCTCTGGTATCCAAGAAATAGTGATTTCAATCTCTATGGATACTCTGACAGTGACTATGGTGGCTGCAACATTGACAAGAAATCAACATCAGGAGGATGTCAATTTCTTGGTGGAAGGATTATCTCATGGCAATGCAAGAAACAATCCTGTGTCTCTACATCAACTGCTGAAGCTGAATACATTGCTGCTGCTAGCTGCTGTGCTCAACTGCTATGGATTCAAAATCAGATGTTAGACTATGGGTTCAACTTCATGACTACTCCTATCCATATTGACAACAACAGTGCTATCTCCATTACTGAGAATCCGGTGAAGCACTCCAAGACAAAACACATTGATATCAGGTATCATTTCATTAGAGATATTCATAGAAACAGCTGATAAAGTTAATCAAAGTTGACTCAAATGAACAATATGCTGATTTGTTCACAAAGGCATTTGATGAACAAAGATTTAAGTATCTCATATCAGCAATTGGGATGATAAACATTGAATAACTACCTCTTTTGAAGACCTTTTTAAATGAGTAATGTCTTGTGTCAATACAATTTAAGCCCTGTTACAAAAGATCTTTAAACTATTCCAAGTGTAAATTCCTTCCGAAGAGGAACTAACTCTCGGAAGATATTCTTGAATATCTTCCGAAGCTAAATTCCTCAATGGAAATTTTCTTCTCGGAAGAGTTTTTGGTCTCGGAAGAAGCGATTGATTCTATATCAGATCTACTTCCGAAACTTATAAACTCTCCATTCGGAAAGACAGCTTTACCTTCGGAAGCAATGCCTTGCTTCGGAAGATAAAGTGCCTTCAAAGGACTTTACCTTCGGAAGCACTATCATGCTTCGGAAGAGAAATTGCCCTCGGAAGAAAGTTACCTTCGGAAATGTTTTACCCTCGGAAGTAAAGGTTTTCATATGTAACGGATATCTTTTGGGCCCCACTCTGTAAAAAGTAAAGATTTTGTTGATAATGTCAGATTATTTAAAATTATCCTTGCCGCCATCATCATTTCTCTCGCCGTAAACCACCATACCATCCACAGTAACCCCAAACAGTAACCCTATACCACCATTCACCCTTTTTAAATAATCTTGACTTATCAATTTCATCTTCTTTTACCACTTTACAGCCCTAACTGTTCCTTTCACTGTAAACCCTCAATCTCACTCAAATTTCAAGCTTACCTTTTCTCCAATGGCGCTAAACCCTCAGCACAATCAAGTCGCATTACTTGACTCGTCAAGGGATGCCGACTTCACCCAAATCATCACCTTTCTCACCGAATCCACCTACCTCACTGCACTCACAGTTAACCCAACCGTATACTCCAACCATATGTCAGAATTTTGGTGCAACGGAGAAACTACAGTGCTGAACGGGGTTCGAGTCCTGAGAACCAGAGTTTGTGGCCAAGAGTTGGTCATCAATGAACAGATCATCAGGGAGCATCTCGAGCTTCACGATGATGGGGCTCCTACTGAGTTCCCCAAGGAAGACTTGGAAGGCACCTATATCCTCATGGGATATGGAGGCGATGTCAGCAGGTCTACGTATACAAGTTCAACTTCTCTTACCACTGGAAGTTCCTGCTGCACATTGTTTTGCACTGCCTCTCCAACAAATCAGGGGGTTGGGATCAAATCCCATATGAACTAGGATGCCTAGTTCATGGGTTGGTGAGAGGCCTCAGATTCAACTACTCACGATTCGTGTTGAACAACCTAATCGCCAATCTCAGCAGGGATACATTCTTCATGTATCCCCGATTCCTTCAACACATAATCAACTGTGAGATGGAACCAAGCAAGCTTGTCTGTGCAGCTGCTCTTCCTGTTCCACACATGAGGCCTACCATCTTCAAAACACTGAAGAAGATGTCCACCAACTTCACTGGACGGTACACTCCATTACCTCCAGAGATGACTGAGCGCATAGCTCCTGGTGACATCCCTGTTTCTCCCCACAGGTGATGAACCCACACCAGCAACATCCACCACAATACCAAAACCTTCTTTACCCATCAAAGCCACATATCAGAGACGCCCCAAACGAACCCTTGTTCAATCTACTCTGATTGAACAAGCTCCTCCTGTTCACACAACCGAAAGGACTAGAGTGGAATCATGGGCTCCCACTCAGTCCGAGGTCACACCATCCTTCACATTTGACCTCAATGTGGGTTTTGAGCCTCCTCAGTCTCAAACCCTGAGCCCGAACCCCAAGCCTTAAGCCCACAGGGTGAGTCTTCACACTCCCCTGTGCAGCCTTCTAGGGACAGCCCCACCATAGGCTCAATGCCTGTAGACATTGATCAAGGTCCCGGGTCAGTAGGACTAACCACCCTCTCTTTCACTGACCTTTTACTCCGAACTGATGAAGAGATTACATCTCTCCATGGCCATGAAGTTGATCTACAACACCCACTAAGAGATCAACAGAGCCAAGAGGGATCCCTTGTCTCTAGCCCCCATCAGAAGCCTGCTACTGAGGTGAGTCCCACTGATGTGGAGGGGACTCATGTAGACTCAGCTGCCACTACTCAGAGTCTCTCATTGAGCTCTCAGGACAGTGGTAACATAATTAGGACTGAGTCTACGGCAACTTTGCCCATTGACATCTCTGAAAGAGATGACTCTGAGCAAAGGAAACCAGGGTGCCAAGAAACCACATCTGGTGGTGAGAGTGAGCATACTAGGTATGTTATCTCATCTCCCCGTGATTCTTCCTATGAAGATGAGGGAAGTATGCAACTAACACTTCAGTACTTGCTTTCTAAGGTCTCCAACCTGGAATCACAGGTGAAGATCTTAGAATCAAGGACTGCCACTCAGCAACTTGAGATTAACTCTCTCAAGGCTAAACTAGCTGAGAAACAGACGGAGAGGTCTGTTAGGCATGTACCAATCCAGGTCTCAATGACTTCTTCCTCTAGCTCATCTAGCTCTCAAGATGATGCTACCAAAAAGGGGGAGAAAGTTCAGAGACAAACACCTATGGAACCACAGACCCAACTCATTTCCACCCAACAAATCATTACCTACCTGAGTCATCTCAATCCTTTCTGGAGATTGACTCAAGGATGCTTCAAGATCTCTACAGACTGTTCACACAGTTTGTATTGAGATCATCCCTAGAACAGCCCAGCCCCGACACCACACTTGCATACTTTGGCTGAGGAGCTTCAAAGACTGACTGCACCTTCTACCACTGTGGAGGAAGTTGGTCAACCTAAGGTCTTCATGGAACCTGAGATTAGCTTCGAAGGGGAAATGGGGACTGATGGCCCAGCAACTAAAACAGATGGGACAGAATCTGCAGCAGTCTCATCTTCCGAAGCTCTAGCTGAGGCTTCCGAAGTTTACATGGAAGCCTCGGAAGAACAAGACAAGTCTTCCGAGGCCGAAATAGAAGCTGCGGAAGGCCTATTTCAGATGTCCGAGGAACTGACCATCACAGATGTCATTGCTGAAATTGCATCTGAGGTGAGCAGGGAGGACATTTCTAATATACCTCCAACCTAAGCACCAGCTGAACTTCTCTCTCAATCACAACCCTCCATCCAAGAACCACCACAGTCAAGCACAATCAAAGACAAAGGCAAAAGAAAGTTGACTGCGGAAGAGCTTCAGGAGGAGGAGAAAATTGAGAAGGCCAAAAAGAAAGGTCGGTTTCCTACTGAGAAGCTGTTAGCTGCTAGCTCTAAGGCAGCTACAGCCAATCAAGAAGAAATCAACCAAAGAGAAAACAGCACTCATTGACCAGCTCATCAGCCTAGGAGCTGTCAATGAGGAAATACTCCTGCTACCACTAGAGGAGTTGGTGACTTTGGAGAGGTCAACCAGGCTACAACAAGAAAGGGAAGCCAGGTTGGCCTTGGAGAAGGAAGAAGAAGAGCAGAAGGAGGCAGCCCTGAAGCTGAGAGAGGAGAGGATCAAATTCCTACTCTCAAGAGGCTTCAGTCTTCCTGAACTGTCTCCACATGATGATGACATGATCCTGCTGCTCCACAACAAAGAGCAGGATCAAATGGAGAAGGAAAGGAAGAAGCTGCTAGGGAGAAGCTGAAGGTGAAGAGGAAGAGGGAGGAAGAGAAGGAGGTCACTGCTGCCAAGAAGTCAACTGACAAAGCCTGGATGAAGGACTACCTCCGGGCTCACGCTTCTCTGGTAGGCAGGTGGGACCTATGTCCGAAAGGACACTCCAGCGGATAGTCAGTGAAATAAAAGCTGACATCCGTTTGGGGAAAAGGAAGGAGATGTACAGGAGAATGAAGGGAATGGTCTTCACACCAGCCACTCAACCACAGCCACAACCCACACAGAACCAACCCCTTTTCCCATTAAACCTGAACCCACTGAGGAAACCTTCACCCCTCAACCCACAACTCTACCCAAACCTACCACATCACCTCAACCACCCAAACTACCCATCCTAAACCCAAGACTCAATCCAAAACCACTAAACCTAAGCCTACCCAACAACACCAAGATCATCCCCTCAGTCTCCTAAACATCTCTCCTTTGAAGAAATAAAGGAGTTCAAGACGAGGCTCATTAACTGCACTACCTTGAGCAGTATCTCCTGTGAGGGAGAGCTTATCAACATCACCTATGTTGATAACTCTTCAAGCTCCCTCACCCTAGGCCAATTTCTTGAATTGCCTAGAGAAACCTTGGGCCAGGCTGCAAGACTTCTTGGTCTCAACTCCGATACCCTCAATGCTGAGGAGAAGAGACTAAGAAGAAGACTGGTGACTCTGCTGGATACCAGGAAAGAGGACAGGATTTCTGGTCAATCTCCTGGACCTAGAAATGCAATATCCAGTGGAGGTCCGATGAACCTTCTCACAACTTTGTTGTGGAAAGGGAGAATGGTGAAACCAACAGGCTCAATGCCACTTCTCTACTGCATCTCAGCAGATTTGATCTTGCTGAGCTTGCAGAGAAGCCATTCTCCAATCCCTCCAACTCTGAGACTGCTGCACACATCAGAAACCATATCAGTGGTCTCCACTTGGCTGAACGAAATAGAAGAGCCAAGATTGAAGAAGAGTTGAAGCTGAAAAGAGTGGAAGACAAGGAAAGATCAACCACCAAAGGCACAGCCTTTCTACAGATGGTGGAAGGTCCTGAATTGGAACCAATAGTTCGATGGGAATATGACTATACTTCCCATCAACTAACTCTTTTCAGAGGGCCACAACAGAGGGTACACATAATCCAAGGTGACAGAGTAGAGGTTCTGTCCACCAAAGATTTGTACAAGATTCTCAGCATCATAGCAGGAAAGAATGAAGATACTGATAAACACCTGCTCGCCTTGGTGCTGAGAACTTTGAGAAGAAGAGGGAAGTGAAGTTTTGGTAGCATCAGCCTAGGGGGAGTTTGTTGGATCATGATAAGGCTGGTGCAACCAAATTCACTTCATAGTCACTTTTAGTACTACATTAAAGGGCTTCCGAAGCCAGCAAGAGATCTTCCGAGAGTCTGAGGGACAACAGCTGAAGACATCTTCCGAAGACAAAGTCTGATGAAAGAGCTTCCGAAGACAAAGTCTGAAAGAGCTTCCGAAGACAAAGTCTGATGAAAGAGCTTCCAAAGACAAAGTCTGAAAGAGCTTCCGAAGACAAAGTCTGAAAGAGCTTCCGAAGACAAAGTCTGAAAGAGCTTCCGAAGACAAAGTCTGCTTCGGAAGACAAAGAAGACTCCAAGCCTCGAAGAAGCAGTCTTCCGAAGTATAAGTGCCTTCGGAAGAAGTTATTCTTCCGAAGCACTTTATCCTTCGGAAGACATTGCTATGTCCAGCAGATAAAAGTATGGTCCCTGACAGTCCGCTGCAGACCTCTGATACAGCATGGCATCTTCCTAAAGAGCCATGTTGTTGACCATACTTTATTCTACTGTTCACCTTTTATGTTAGTACATGTTACCAACTTTAGTTGGTGACAAAAGGTAAGTCAGGGACATGTCCTGACTACCAACTTTCAGACAAAATGTCTGAAAGACCTCACCTAGAGTCTTGTAGTATAGATGTAAGGTTAGAGGTGTCCAGCTGGTATCAAAGTATATCCGGCTGTAGGTAGTATTATATATATCTTCTCCCTGTAACTCTTTATGTAAGCGATTTGAGTCCAAGTGTCTTGTAATCCTTTGAGTTGAGAAGCAATATATAAAAGTACCTTGAAAATTTATCTGCTGTTAAGTTTTCTTACTGCTTGATACTTGTTATATTGTGATCAACTCATCATAGACTGCTTGCCGAAGTGTTGATTCACAGTGAGTTGAGAGAAAGACCACCCGAAATCCGATCCTGCACCCCTGCAGTCTTTGGCTGTGTGACCCATCTTTCCACATCTCTGACAACGGAGTCGATCACACGGGCCATGATGATGGAAGTTGCACCGGTTACACTTAGGATTCTTGCCCGCGTAGCTGCTCGATCCCTGACCATAGTTGTTGTTGTTACTGTTCTGATTGTTGTTGGTGAAGCTTCTTGATGGGTCAAACTTTTTGGTCTGTTGTTGCTGGGTGTTGTTGGAGCTTGAAGACTTACTGTTGTTATTACCGTCCCATTTCCTTTTGTGATCAGAAGAACCAGAAGCAGCGCCACGTTTAGGCAAGGTGCCCTGTGCCACTGCCTGGTCAGTGTGTTTGTGAGCCAGTCGGATGGCCTGCTAAATATTGACAGGATCAGTAGCCATCACACTAGCCTGGATTTGAGGAGCTAGACCATCAATGTATTTTTCAATCCGTTTGTAGGCCGGAGTCACCATCTGAGGACATAATGCAGCCAACTCGTGCGAACGAGTCGTGTACTCCTCAATGTCTGAACCAATCATCTTTAAGTTCCAAACTCTGCCTCTAGTTTCTGGACTTCGCTCCTAGGGCAGTACTCTTCTTTCATCAGAATCTTGAAGTCATCCCATGGCATACCATTAGCAGCACCAAGCCCTAAGGTTTGGACTTGTGAGTTCCACCACGTCAGGGCTGGTCCCTCCAATGTGCCGGAGGCGTACTTGATGCGAATTCCATCAGGACAGTTGCACATGGCAAACACTGACTCGAGTTTCTCCAGCCAGCGAAGCAATGTGAAGCACCCTCAGAACCGCTGAAAGGATGAGGCTTGCAATCCATAAACATCTTGAAGTACAGACTGTTGGACCCCCTTGATTCGGATTCTAGTCGTTCTGGTCCTGATTGCGGGCCTGCTCATAAGCTGCAGCGCATCAGCCACGCGCGCTCATTGATGACAGCATTCAGCTCGGCTTGAGTCAGGGTGATATTTCCTCGTCCACCCCGCGTCCCGCTCTTCTTCCAGACATGATTTCTTCAATTCACACATATTAATCAATAACCATAATAATTATTGACAATAATAAATTGTATCATGCTAGTAAGAATGAAGGGTTGTTTGCATATCAATAGTGAAGCTATATAATCCGAGGCCTCATGCCTCCAAGTATGAAATTGAGAATTTGTACTGATCATAACCGTTATCACCAAATAGAGTTTCTAGAATTCTCATGCACGACAAATTACAATTACGTGTGCACCCGTGATTCTAATTTGCTTTGCATGGTCACACATGGTTCCCCCCATTCGAGATAGCGTACCTTGTCCAGTACCGTGGTGTATCAATGATAGAAGTATCAAAGATATATTTGTTATACCAAGATTTGAATAACTAAAGTTGTACTAAGGTTGTACAAGAGATTTGGTTAAGATAATAATGGGAATCAGACTATTTGGCCTTCTTCTCTTCGAAGTTCTAAGTGCTTGAATGTCTAAGTCCGATTCTCTAACAGACTTGAATATCTTAGTTGTCCCTCATTTACTGCTCGGGCTAGGTAGGGGATAGGATATGTTAGGAATGGTAACAAGTGTGAGAGAGTTGAGAGAGAGAGGTATTGTTCTTTTTGTTTGTCATCGTTAAGCTTATCGCGTGTGTTAGGAAAGAGCTTCATGTTCCAATCGTGGAAATGTTTGGTTCAATTTGTTGTTGCTTCCAATCCGAGAGTGAAGGATCAAGTGTAAACATTGGTAGTGAGCGAGCGGGATTCTCCGCCCCTCTGTCAGCCGGTAATGACACACATGTCATACCCATAATGTTATGTTTGCTCTGCAGTGTAATGTCAGTACACCAGAAGGTTGTTTTACAAACAGTGGTAACCATGTAAAAGTGTCTGTGCAATACTAGTGTGGTGTCTAAGGCTATAGTCTAGATGCAATGCAATCCAAGTTCTCTATAACCTGTGGCTCTCATACCAATCTGTCACACCCTCAATTTCCACGAACGGGGTTTTACCGTTAGGCGTGTGACATACCAGGATCTCAGACACAGTCATATGGAACGACACTATATGAATTTTTAATAAGCATTTGATTTCATTCCATAGAACATAAACAAAGTTCACGACAATGCGGAAGCGTGTACATAGTTTGTAAATCCATTACAGTACAGTTACAATATCCATGTTTAGACAAAATGTTCAATGCTGAAAATAAAATAGATGAATGCATGTCCTGAGTGCGTTTCCTGTAGCGTGCATCATGAGCTTATGCGTTCCTGTGACCTGAGAAAACATGCTAAAATGTGTCAACATAAAGTTGGTCAGTTCACAGGTTTAATCAACAAGAAATGTGTTCGTAAGCGTTCAATGGTTTGCGTTTAAATGGTTTAGTATATAGAGCATATCGTTAGGTAGCTAGCCTATGTTCTTGTTACTTAGCGTTTTGAACTGAAGCTGACTGTTTACGTCCTATATGTGTTTGTTGTATCCCCGTCACGTCTCATCAGACAATGACAAATGTTAGGTCAATCCAGCACCCGTTTGACCTCCAATCAAGCTAGCGCGACTAGCCCGGGCGGGGTTTGTCAGACCCAGTAGTACTACTCAAAATTACCTCGCTAATCCCATTACTAACGGTTCGAGTGTGTCAGGACATGTTGTGTGTTTGCACTAACGTAACAAGCGATATCAATAATACTACAACCATTTATGTAAATCTGTGTGCATGTTTTCTCCCCCAAAGGAAAGAGAGTAAAATAGGGGCTCTGAAACTCACAGATGATGTAGTAAGTATGTAGGATGAAAGTCTCCTAAGTGTTGTTTACGATGCGCTGTCAAACACCTATTGACAGTTATGTTAAGCGTTAATGTTGTGTTCAGCGTTTAATGGGCATGTTTAGTCGGGTCGGGTCGCATGGGTTTGGTCGTGGGTGTCAGACACACAAGCAGGCATAGACGTATCCGAATTTATGTAGATTCCCATAGGGTTGTCGATATTTGTAAATGGTTAGGTTCTGTATGTTGAAAAAGTATGTGTTTGTTGATTGCGTTGACTTTAATCTTTGTGGTCAAGAAATGACACTTTATTGATTGTTACCATATCATCACACGATAGGCACACCGTACACAGGAGAATTCACTCACAATGACCCCAATCGCATATCAAGGCTAGACGCACGACTGGACACTTCATTCGCACGAATGGGCCTTCAATCGTACGAATCAACCTCGTTCGTACGGTTGAACCCTCACTCGTACGACTTAGCATTCAGTCACCACACATCACCCATTCACCCGACTCAACAACCAATCGCACGACAGAACCTTCATTCGTGCGATTGGACCTTCAGTCAGGTGGTACTCAGTCGCACACATTTCTCCGATTGACTCAATCACACACACTCCCAATCGCATGCATTCATTCGTACGTCAGTACACACGCATGGACTCAACCGCACGACTCACCCCAGTCGCACCACTCAGTCGCACGATGGTCCCGGTCGCACGACTCAGTCGCATAACTTGCCCAGTCGCGAACTGCAGCAGGTCGTGACTGCTGGACGGGCTGAATAGCCTTTGGCTGTCCTGTGCTCGGTTTTCACACAATCAAGACTTCCAGAAACACTTTCCTAACGTCTAAGTGAAATGCACATGCTGATTAACCTCACGCACGCCCCCACGACCACATGCATTCGGGTTGAACCCGAACACCCGAACCCCAATTTGCAGCAGAGAAATGAGCAATAAAATGGATGACCAATGTCGCCTACCTGCTGGGAACGTGGTTTCTCAACTGTTGTGTGGTTTAGCCAGTGAAATCGAGCTCAAACGAGGCAGTTCGTGGTGCTAGTAGGTGGTAGAAAAGTGTAGAGGAAGAAAGTGAAGAAGATGGAAGAATTTGGGAGTGGAATGAAAATTGGCTGGTAAGGGGTTTATATACCCCAGCCGTTTGGAAATTTGTCACGTTTGGTCCTCACACTTAGTCCCCGAGTTCCCGAATTTGTTTCGGTTGATAACGACGTAGATGGGCGAGCTATGTTAATTAAGAGGATTCCTTAGGAAATCCCGTTTATGTGAATCCTCTACAACCACCCGTGTTAGTTTTTTTCATTATTTATTTAACGATGTCGGTGGCGGTGTTATATTCGTTTCGAGTATTAACAAGTATGTGCCAATGAAAACGACAGTGGTTTGAATAGTGTTAACCTGGAATTACGGGGTGTCACTCACTCACCCTTGCCTGCTGTTGGAACGTTTCCTTCAGCTGGGTTATCATGTCATAAGATCCATGATGTTCATACTCCTTTTGGAGATCTGGAGTCATGCTTGCTAGCATGAGGAAAGACACTTGGATGGAGTCCTCAGTGTATTTCAGCCAATCGTTATAGGCCTCCTCATCATCCTCAGTAGGTTGATCGGGGATAGGGTCGTCTAAAACATATGATCGTCTCTCTTGCTTGAGAATGATTCTCAAGTTTCAATACCAATCAATGAAATTGTTATGATTCAGACGTTCCTTTTTGAGAATCGCTCGTAAAGATTGGGTGGACGTGGATAAGTTATCATGATTATCATTGTTGGTGGCCATCTACAAAATTTTAACAAAGATCGATTTTAGTATTTCGATATTACTATTTTTAATAATTGGTTAATGCCTTTTAAGGTCATTTTCATATTAAAACCTAGAACCCAACATTACATTTAAATAGTGGTTAGGTGACCTTTATCCCACGATTTAAATTAATAAGGTGGTCAATGATTGACGGTTGCAACCATTTGCAACTTCTAGAGGTATGGGACCGACTTTAAACGTCATATGTAAAGTCGGCATGTTAATCCCATCAACACCATTTGGAAACCATATTGTAGGTGATCCATTTAACATGGTTTGTAAATCATGTTACCCTACTTGCACACACATGTGAGTTTCCATCATAGGTGGTTAGGTGATCTTTAACCCACAAAGTGGTATCCCCACCTCAAATCACAAGTTCCCTCAAAATGGTTAGGTGACCTTTATCCCATTGAGAGTTTCCAAGTGACTCAAGCCTTGTGCAAAGGACGGTGTTAAACTTGTTTTAAAATATTTAGAGATTTCTTAATTCTAGTTTAGAAAGCTCTATGTACTTGTATTTGCATGCTTACAAATACTTGGTACCCTATGGTTCTTTTAATAAAACCATTTTATTATGAAATCATTAATCCTTTTAATAACCATTTATTAACACTTAATGATTAAGAACCATTTTTATATTAGTTAAGATCATTTTTTATTAAGATTGTTTGTCATATCCAATATCACACAATCATTCACAATATCATAATCAAACAAGCATAATATAAACAACCACATGTGCATAACCATAGCTACTATTGTGACCACACTTGTTTGCCATCACAAGTGTGGTCATTTGGTCTTTCCTAAGGGTTACCCAAAGAAAAAAAAATTGAGATTACAATGGATCTCCCACTTGATGTCGCATCCGTATGCTTCAAGTCCACTTTGTTTCTACCTTTTGTGCTTGCTTCCCAAGCATCTTCTTTTACAAATATATATCCTAATACATTTTCTAGTAAAAGAAAAATACTCCTAATCTATTATTACATCCCAATGAATAAATAGATAAATTACAAGCACAGAACTTTACAACCCAATTGAATGAATATAATCAAATAAATACATTCAATCCAAACCAAACAACACAAGGTCTAAGCTAGGTTATGCACTATCAAATGAACAATCACAAACATCATTCAATAAACAAAATAAACCCCATAAAACCCCAAATTTTCAGTAAACATAAACTGAAAATTAGGGTTTGTTTGTCCAAACAAACAACAACCAAACATATCAACCAATTGACATTCCTATCTTTCAAAGTTTAATCATAAGCATGAAGATATAACTTTGAAAGACATGGGGTTTATTAAATCAACCAAAATCAGCCTCTAATGAGTTGATAAACATCCTTTAAAACCGATTTTTAAAGGGCAAGAACAAGCAAGCTATCCACATAACCAGCTCTAGATGCCATTGTTGGTTTTGTTAGAAGATAAAACAAAGTTCAACCTCTTAAACTTTCTAAAAAATGCAGCGGATATAAGTTTTGTAACATGATTATAAAACTGATTTTTCATGTTCTTATGGTGACATATATATATGTATAAAACAAAACCAAATACAAAGGTTCATTATATGTGAATAAGCAAGCTATGAACGTATGTAAAGTACATAAAATCACAGCTACAATAAGCTGTGAAAAACTACCTTCCAGCAGCTTGATAGTCGACCAAAAAGGAGAAGATTGGTGCTCAAAATTCGGCCAAGGCTCCAAGGAAAGGATCCCTCAAGCTTGTATACCCCAAGCCCTTGAAGCAACCACCACTCTTGCTAGGGAGAGTGCACCAAAACAGTCCAAAATTTCACTCTTCTTCTTGTTTCTGCCGAGAGCTTCAAGGGGAAGGAGAAGATGAGAGAAGTTTTTGCATGAAAATGAATTGATTGGTGAAAGTGTGTCTTACACCCTTTCATAAAGAGTGTAAGTTTCATGACAACGTTTTGGTCTTCCCCACACAAGGGTGGCTGAAAGTTTTATTTGGGTCAGGAGGAGGTATTTCCCTCCTAAACAAGTCCTTTTGTCACACATTAATAAGTCATCTACTAGACTTATTTAAAATGTGACATATGTCTTCTCTAACTAAACAATTTAATTAAAGTACACTCATATGTTATTAGTGTTATTTAAAACCCTTTTAAATAACAAAAATAATAATAAACCCATCAACAAATTATCCTTATAACTTATTTCATCTTGCAGATAATTAATTAGAAAACCTATTTTCTAAATTTGGTGTAATTATTTAATTACATGATCCCATCATCAATTAAATAATTCTTGGTGATTGCAAAGCTTGTTATTGGGTATAACACGACTTAGATCATGTCATACTAACCGCATCAATATTCTATGTGTCTTGGGGAAATAAAATCCAACACTTTTCTCCATGAATTTTTCTATATCTGAAATGAGAGATTTGATTTTATTTTAAAGCATTTGATTTCTCTTTTATACATCTCAGATTTTACCTTTTCTTCTTTGATTTTAGCAGCCAATTTGTGATTGTGCGCGCGATAACCCTGTAGTTCAGGAATGCATTTATTACTATATAGATTAGATTTTAACACAGAAGGCATTGGAGTTAGGCCATCATTGATGTGAGCCATGGGAGCATGATTTTGAAATTGAGGCTTCACTTCCTCAGCATATAAGCTCCAGTCACATACTCTATCTTATCTGATGACAAGTGCATTTGAAGTAGATTGATATGCTCCATGAGCTTGATTTGTTAGTTGTGGCTAACTCTGGTGTGGATGTTGATATTGTTGTTGGTGATGATACTGCTACTGTTGATGATTGCTTGACTGATAGCTGAGTTTTGTTGTGATGTAGATTGGCCTGGCGTGTTTCTTTGAAAGCTATTGTTGTTTCTTCTAGGAGCATTGCATTCTCTTTAAAAATGGCCAGTCATACCACAATTGAAGCATTTGACCTTGTATTTGTCATAACCAAGCTTTGTATTTTCATTCAAACTCAGCTTTCTTCCTTTTCTGAAAAACTTCTTGGCTCTTATTGTTGTCATAGCCATTTGCCATTGCACATCCATTTCTTCCATATCATCTGGATCCATTTCTTCCAGATCATCTGGATCCATTTCTTCCATGTCTTCTTGGGTCAGGTGGGCAGAAGTGAGTCTACCTCCCAAGTATGCTTCAAAGCTTGCAACAAAGGCATTGTAAGTAGCCTTTTGCTCTTCAGATCTTTGGTCTTCAGACATGCCAGTAGGAGTGGCAGTAAATCCTGTTGGTTGGGTTGATGTTGATGGCTTGTTTATTGATGGAGTGGCAATTAAACCAGTTGTCTTCACTTGATCTCTTGAGGAGAGAAAATCATCATCTTCAGTAGTGAAGGAATTTTCCACTGAGTGAGTGTCTGATGGAAATTTATATGCTTTAATAACTCTAGGTCCACCAAGGTTCCTGCTCCTTTCATCAAGTTCAAGAGCTTCAATTTTGGCTATCATGATGTCCAAGGTGGTACTCTCTAGATCAAGAGTGGTATTAAGCATGGTAACATTTTGTTTCCAGCTTTCAGGAAGGCTGTGAAGCATTTTCTTGTTCAACTCCTTGACTTTATATGTAACCCCCATAATCTCTAAATCATTCACCAGCTACACAAATCTATGCAACAGTTTAGAGATTGACCACCCTTGGAGTGATGAAAGGTTTCACATTGATTAACAAGCTTGTCCTTGTTAATTTAAGCCACTTCACTGCTGCCTTCACACATAATCAACAGTGCATCCCAAACAGCTTTAGTTGTTCCATACTTCTCATGCCTTTTCAATATATCCATTTTTAGTGCTTGAGTCAGAATGGAATAAGCTTTGAGATCAATTGTTATCTTTTTGTAATCATCATCATCAAGAGTAAGATCCTCTATGGGTATTCTTGAGGTTTTGTATAGAGCAGCCTGATCAGTAGAAAGTGTCACTGGATTGTGAGGCCCTTTGCATATGGAAGTCCAATAGTCCGGATCTACACCTATAATGTAATTCATAAACCTAATCTTCCATTGCTTAAACTCAGATTTGTGTTTAAGCATAAGAGGTTTAGGAGTATGACCATGTTCATAGAAATTATGTGAATCCATGTTAATAAGTTGTTTTAACATGTTTAAGTACTGATTAGGTTGATTATTAAGTCCTCCTAGTCTAGTAAGTCCAAAAACAGTCTTATAATACCAGATCTGCTTAGTGAATAGTAGAAAGTTGTTAGAACTTCTTTTGTTTAGTGTCTGATTTAATTTCTGGTATGATTTTTTGTTGAAGTTACTGTTTACAGATCTGTTTTTAGAGGTTGATGATAAATGAACAGTGACCGTTGAGGTATTTCAGCAGATATTCACTTTGTATGCTGAATAGAGGTAGTTGAATACTCTATCAGCAACTCAATCACCAGATCAATCAGTATCTGAGCAGATCTGAAGAAGAACGGAGAGCCAAAGCTCTGATACCAATTGACTGGGTGTGAGAATGATATTCTCTATTGTTGTGAAACAAAAAGGACCAAATATGATGATTGAGTCAGTAATTATATGGCGGAATCATACAAACACAGAACATCGAATGCAAGAAATACTCATAAATGCTTCTTTGTATTGATTAAGTCGAACAATTACAATAAATGCTAGGGTTTGAGCAATATACAGTAACCGAACAACTTGGGACAAAAGACAGATATTCTGATTGTCTAAGGTTGTCTGAAAGTCTAAAGTCTAAAGTCTAAAGTCACCTCACATATGAGGTTTTCTATTCTATTTATAGGCTGACATGAAGCCTTTACAAAAAGACTAAAATACCCCTATACATAATCTAGTCTATGTACAGAAGGTCTTCATCAGCATTTGTTTTGTTCATCCGCATTGACTAATGCGGACGTGTTGAACTCCATCAGCATTTGTTTTTCTTCTACCGCATTATTGTTTGGTCATCAACATTGACAAATGCGGATGAACAAACACTTAGCGCATTTGTTGCTGATCATCCATATTAGTTAATGCGGATGAGTAAATTCTTGGCAGCATTTTTTCGGCTGTTCGTATTTGTTAATGTGGAAGAACAAATACTTGTCAGCATTTGTTCTTTGGTCATCCGCATGTACAAATGTGGATAGCCGACACTTGTCTTCTTTGTTGATGCAGATTCTTCATCCGCATTGATTTCTGGACTTAGGGAGATTCCAGCAGAACAACCATCATCCACTACTTGAATAGGCATGTATGATCCTTTCAGGGTCCAACAACTTATATCATGTATAAGTCACCATTAGCGACTTCTCACTAGGTTTCATTCAAGAAAAATTTTAACTTTGCCAAACCTGGATCCTAAAATGGGTTGCTTTTCTTCAAGATTGTTAAAAACTTAAACTTTATTTCGTTAATTTAATTATTTCTTAATTAAGTCCATAAATCAATTTACTTTTCAATGTTAAGTAGCTTTAAGTTAATCGTTGCTATCACTTTCCCGTAATTCCCTGTGGATTCGACACCCTGCTTACCCTTTACTATTAAGGATGATTAGGTACTCTTTAAAATACATTTTTCACCGACCACACGACATCGATCAAAATGGCACCGTTGATGGGGAATCGTTGCGCTTAGTGTTAGTAATAGTTATTTGTTTTCTTAAAATATTAAAAAATATATATATTTTTTCTTTTCTTGTTTTTAGTTTATTTGTTATTTTTGTCATTCGAAATTATGCGGGTATTTGTTTTTTGTGTGCAGATTGTTGAACTTCTTATGCATACGAGACATTCCGTAAGGACTTCCTCATTGTTCTTTGATCCTGAGATTGAGAAAACAGTTCGAGACAACTGAGGTTTTCACAAGACAAATCTTTCATCAACTCCTATTCCACGATGTGGGTAGTCTGAAGAAGGAACTTCATCAGCTAAGGCTAGTCAAATCTTACGAAGACTTTCCAAAACACCGAAAAGTAACCCGTTCAACAACATGAATAACTCGGGTAATCAAAGTGCTCCATCTAACCAACCTCTTCCACAAAGGGACTCCATTGTTCCCTCAACATAATGCTCCACCATCTCAGCAAGAAGTTCCACCATTTAACCCAGTTCAAGGCAATCGTATACCTCAACCACCACAATTCCAAATGGGTGAAAGTAATTGTACATACCCACAACCCAATCCACCTATTCAACAAGAACCGGTTAGAAATGTTAACTTTCCAAGAAATCCCTCAGTTCAATTTAATCAATCAAACTCGAGCCGGAATGATAGTGGTACTGGTGATGAATATATAAGGGATCAGGTATCAAATTAGGATGATGGATTGGGGAAGGAGAATTTAAATGCTGGATATGGAATGGGAGATGAAGATGAATTTGGTTTTAATTATGGCTATCAGCAACAGGGAGGATACAATAATCATTTTTATCCAGTCTTCCAAATGGCTAATCAAGGTCCACCAAGAGCCATGAGGCAACCAATGAACCAACATCTGCAACTGGGTTTTCCTCAGCATCATGATGGTCTTCCGCAAGTCCAGCATCGTGCCCTAATACAAGGAGTTGAAAGCCATTCCAGACCTCAAATTGCAGTCAATTCATCTCCAATAGTAAGCCTTGTTGCACGCGGTCGATCTTTTGAAGTAAGACCATAAGGATTGAACATGTTGCCATCTTTCTATGGTAAAGGAATAAAGGAGCCTTACCTTCACATTTCTAAATTTGAAGCGGTGTGGCACAATTGGAGGATAGGGGTTTACACCGGATCAAGTTAAGCTCGTGTTATTTCAGTTCACATTGAAGGACGCTACAAAACAATGGTTTCTATCATTACCATCCGCAAGCATTTATACGTGGGAGGATATGCAACAACAATTCTTAGAAGAGTATTACACACCCCAATGAACAAGTGATGCAAAGGACAATATTCGGAACTTCTAACAACAACCGAGTGAGCTTTTCTATGAAGCTTGGAAAACGTTTAAACAATTGCTAAGGAATTGTCCACATCATGGTATTCCAAATTGGAGTTGATCAGCATTTTATGATGGATTATCCACTGATGACATCCGGGATGTGAACTCTACTATGGGGGCGGAACATTTCTTTCTAATCATGTAGAGGTGGATTGGGAATTCTTAGCGAAAATGGCGGTGAACTTGAAAAGGCAAGCTCAATCTAATAGAAAGAAGAAAAATGCCATTGTTAGATCTGCAACTACTACTAATTCCAATAAAAGATTAGAACAGTTTGAGAGAGCAAATCAAAAGTTGGAACGTCAGTTGGCGAGTTTGAATCTCAATGGGGGAAATGTGACACCTCAAGGCGGACCAATCTTTCCCGTGTGTAAAGGATGTGGTGACTTGGGACATGCTATTATGGATTGTCCAATAAAAGTAGGTAGACCTAAGGAAGAGGTTAATCAAGTATATGGTGATCAAAAACAATATGATATGAACTCTAATACATATCATCCAGGTTTGCGTAATCATCCTAATTTTAAGTATGGTAATACATCTAATCAATCTAATCCTCATTTTTAGGTACCAAATCAGAGAGGTCAACCGTATCAGAACCAAAAACCAATGTATATAACAAGAATTATGACCAAGGTGGATACAACAAGGGTTACCAACGAAATTATCAACCTAATGGCGATTAAGGAGGCTCAAGCAACTCATCCGAGGTCGTGGACTTTCTCAGAGAGATTAAGAAAGACAATAAGGTACGAGATAAAACCATAGAGGCACTAGTAAAGCAAGTTGGACAACTAGCAAAAGAGATGGCACAATTAAGAAGAAATCCAGGAACGTTGCCTAGTGACACCACTGTCAATCCTCAACATCAAATGTCGGGTGCAAGAAATACAAAGAGTGCAAACATCAATGAGGTAAGTATTCTTCTCTCTGGTAAAGTATATGAAAATAAAGTGGTCTCTCCACCACCATTTGAAGAAGGAGTGGTGGAGGACCTTGGCGAGGATAGGCAAAGTGATGATGAGTGTGAACCGGACACGCATAGTGTTAAACAACCAAAAAAACATACTTTTGAAGATACAACTAAACCTGTGCTTAAAAAAGAATCACCTAAGACCAATGGTAAGGATATGGAACTTAATACCATATCTTATCCAAAGGCTTTAGAAAATCCTGAAAGGTCAAAAATTTCAAGCAAACGAGGTCCTCAACAAGAGGAAATATGGGAAATTTTCAAACAAGTTAAAATCAACATTCCCTTACTCGATGCAATTAAACAAGTGCTGGCTTATGCTAAATATCTTAAGGACATGTGCACTAAAAAACGCTGCAATAAATTCCCAAAAATGCTCGATTTAACAGAAAGGTGAGTGCTGTGTTAATGGGTTCTTTACCCTTGAAACTTCGGGATCCTGGAACGCCCTTGATATCAATTCAAGTTGGTGACTTTAAAATGGCAGGGGCGTTATTGGATCTTAGAGCAAGTGTAAGTATTCTTCCGGGAAGCCTATATGATCAATACGATTTCGGTCCACTTCGTAAGGCCGATACTACCGTCGTATTAGCCGATTTGACACCTAAGGTTCCTAGAGGAATCATGTCTGATGTGATTATCATGGTTGAAGATTTCTACTACCCGGTTGATTTCTTAGTTTTAGACTATGTGTCGAATGATAAAACAAAGCAACCTAATGTCATACTTGGTAGACCACTCTTGGCCACCGCAAATGCTTTGATAAATTGTAGAACCAGGACAGTGGATATGACATTTGGTAATAGGAAGTTGTGTTTAGATGTGTTTTCTAATACCCCCAAACTCTCTACCTAATGATGAATGCTTTATGGCAGGTGTCATTGAGGAGTGTAATCCTCACGAAAGTGAGGATGCCACCAAAGAGACTTGTTTTGTTTATGATGACACATGTTGGAATCATATGATAGATCTAGCGATTGTAGAACAAAAGTTGGACCTGATGGTTATTGATGCTGGTAGACCCCCATGGACATATCAATTTGAAAATATGCCTAAGCATATAGACAAAAAGATGAAGCCGTCCTTGAAAAGCCCATCGGAGTTGGAGTTGAAAGACCTTCCCAAGCACCTTAAATATGCATTTTTGGGAAAAGACAATACATTGCCTGTAATTATCGCAGCCAAGTTAGAAGAAGATCAAGAAGCCTCGTTGTTACAAGTCCTTCAAACATACAAAGCTGCTATAGGGTGGACACTTGCCGATTTGAAAGGTATAAGCCCTTCAATTGTGATGCATAAGATCAATACCGATGCCGATGCCAAACCGTCACACGATACTCAAAAAAGGTTAAATCCAAACATGCAGGAAGTAGTTACGAAAGTGGTACTTAAGTGGTTGGATGCCGGTATAATCTACCCAATATCTGACAGCACGTGGGTAAGTCCAACTCAAACGGTCCCGAAGAAAGCCAGTATTCAAGTGGTCAAAAGCGAGAAAGGTGAGAAAATTGCCACTTGGCTGGTAACCGGGTGGCGTGTTTGTATTCATTATAGGAAACTAAATGCTGCCACATCTAAGGATCATTTCCACTTCCAATCATTGATCAAATCTTTGAGAAACTAGCAGGTCAGAAGTTTTACAGTTTTTCAAATGGTTATTCCGGATATAATCAAATTGCTATTCACCCTGAGGACCAACAAAAGACCACATTCACTTTCCCTTATGGCATATTCGCTTTTAGGCGAATGCCATTCGGTTTGTGTAATGCCCCGGCCACCTTTCAAAGGTGTATGATGAGTATCTTTTTAGATATGGTTGGGTTGTCTATAGAATTTTTATGGATGATTTTTCAATTTTTGGTTCTACTTTTGATAACTGTTTACATGAATTAACCAAAGTTTTGAAACGGTGCGTTGAAACGAATTTGGTCTTAAGTTGGGAGAAAAGTCATTTCATGGTTCAAGAGGGAACGGTTCTAGGGCATGTCATATCGAGTCGGGGAATTGAGGTAGATAGGGCCAAAATAACAGTAATTTCCACTCTACCTCCTTCGGTTAATGTTAAAGGTGTGCGATCATTTTTAGGACACACAGGGTTTTATAGAAGGTTCATTAAAGGCTTTAGTGTCATAACTAAGCCTTTATGTAACTTACTTTTAAAAGACATACCCTTTCTGTTCAATAAAGAATGTTTACATGCTTTTAACACTTTAAAAGAGAAATTAGTGGAAGCCCCAATCTTGCAATCACCTATTTGGTCACTTCTGTTTGAAATTATGTGTGATGCAAGCGACTTTGCAATTGGGGTTGTTTTAGGTCAACGGGTGGATAAGAAACCCGTTGCCATATACTATGCAAGCAAAACATTAGTCGTGCACAAATAAATTATACAACAACCGAAAAGGAAATGATTGCAGTAGTATATGCCTTAGATAAATTCCGATCTTATATATGGGGGAGTAAAGTAATTGTTTATTCTGATCACAGTGCAGTCAGATATCTAATGGAGAAGAAGGATGCCAAACCTCGACTTATACGATGGATCTTGTTACTACAAAATTTTGACTTGGAGATACGTGATAAGAAGGGAAGCGAAAATGTAGTCACAGATCATTTATCAAGAGAGGTGCATCAAACCACTGATTCACATTAAGAGATTAATAAGACATTCCCAGATGAGCAATTACTATCCATATCTTCCAATCCATGGTATGCTAACTTTGCAAATTATTTGGCTTCAGGTACCACTCCCCACCATTAGGACAAGAAGAAGAGGCAACAATTCATATCGCATGTGAAATATTACATTTGGGACGAACCAGACCTATTCAAGGTTGGAGCGGACCAAATTATCCGGTGATGCATTCCCGAATCTGAAATTCCAGACGTGTTAGAACATACACACTCATCGGCATACGGGGGTCATTTTAGCGGATAGAAAACGGGTCACAAGATCCTTTGTTGTGGACTCTTTTGGCCAACTATCTTTTGTGATTCGTATAATTTTGCAAAAAATTGTTTAAAATGCCAACAAATGGTAAGTATATCAAAACACAATGAAATGCCCATGCAACCAATTCTTGTGGTTGACATCTTTGATGTTTGGGGAATTGATTTCATGGGCCCATTCCCAAATTCGTATGACAACTTATACATTTTAGTGGCAGTCGGTTACGTGTCAAAATGGGTGGAGGCAATTGCCACTAAAACAAATGACCATAATGTTGTATGTAAATTCGTTCAATGTAATATTTTCTCACGATTTGGTCTTCCCCGTGTGATCATAAGTGATGGGGGTCACATTTTAAGAATTTTAACTTTGGAAAGTTGTTAAAACATTATGGCGTAGATCACCGAATTGCAACGCCATACCACCCTCAAATGAGTGGTCAAGTAGAGGTATCCAATAGGCAAATTAAGGAAATCTTATAGAAAACAGTACGATCGGACCCTTAAGGATTGGTCCATCAAGTTAAACGACGCTTTATGGACCTATCGCACCACTTTCAAGACGCCTATTGGCACGACCACTTATCGATTAGTCTACGGGAAAGGATGTCATTTTACCCGTAGAACTAGCACATCGTGCTCTGTGGGCAATTAAAAATGTTAATCTTGATTACAATGTTGCAGGAAATGCAAGAAAGTTGAGTTTGAACGAACTAGAAGAATTAAGGAACGAGGCATACGAGACGACAGCCGCATATAAGGGAAGAATAAAAGAGGTGCATGATGCTAAACTACGGAAGAAACTTTTGAAGTCGGCAAGAAGGTGTGGTTGTATGACCAACGATTGAAGCTGTTTCCCGGAAAGTTGAAACGCAAATGGATGGGACCGTACGTTGTAATTCGAGTTGGTAAGTTTGGCGATGTCGAGATTGAAGACCCTAAAGACGGTGTACGACAAATGGTGAATGGGCATCGATTGAAACATTATTTGGAAAGCAAGGATATGAGCGGAAACAGTGACGAGTTGGTGAGCTTGTTGGTAAGTGCACCAACTTACACGACCAATCAGTAAAGATCAGGCAACGGTCTGGCTGAAGACCAAAAACTTAGCGCTTTCCGAGAGGCAACTCGCCAAACTTTGTGGGTATGTTCCCTAGAAACCCTCACGAGACTTCAGTCGTCCACTCGGGCATACCGGGTTGTTTAAAAGGCTTGTTGCATACGCTTAATGCAACCGTGATTCCTACGAAAGTGAGTTTAGTTTTTTATTTACCATTTGTTATTTTCTATTTTAATTAGTTTGGTTTTATTCAAGAACATGCAAACTCCCAAGTGTGGGGACACTCATGGCTAACGAGGTATGTTAACACACTTTTTCTGAAGATTTGGGGCGAATTAGGATTTTTGGTGGGGTGCGCGAATGTGGCATTGGCATTTCAGAAAACAAACAAAAATATTTAATCGAGTTTTATAGTTAATTATATAGTTTCATTCTATTTCATTATTTTCCATTTTTATGTCATTAGTTGATAACCCAAAAAAAAGTGTTCTACCATGTTATTTTTGGAAATATGACGGATACTTAGTTAGTGTTAAAAAGTTTTTGATATAATAAACTCATGTGCATATCGGTAGCCCAAATTCCTGCTTGGTGAGATTTTGAGCCTATGACTTTAAACACATCATACATATATTCATTTGTTGAGGGTGAGCCATATACTAATGTTGTTGCAGAACTTGTGCTGTTGATGCATACCTATACCATAAGCAAAGTGGTTGCACATGAATGACAAAGGCAATCTAGGAACCCATTCACTTGTTACACCTTTGTTAGTTTCATCCATCTTACCCCTTAGTAGCCATGTTGAGCCTTAAATCATTCTTTTGTTAAACCCAATACATAAAGCCCAAGTTGTTAGTTGATAACTGATCATTAAGCCATTCAAAGTAAAAGAGCATCCACAGTCAAGCTTATATTATAATAAAAATAAAAATAAAAAAGTAAAAAAAATAAAAAAAATTAAGAGGGAAAAGAGAAAAAAATAGTTGTGCAGAAATGATCAAAGTGATTTAGCTATGTGAGTCATGTGAATAAGGATGGTTTAATGGTTTGGGTCATAATTTTATGTGTGTTAGCCACTTTTAAAAAACCAAAAAGTTCCTACCCGTGCCTAAGCCCAAAAACTCATAAGTCCTTTAGATGTGTGCAAGATCTATGCGAATGGTGGAGGTGTGATTGCTATAGAAGCTTATGTGGACAATGTGGTATATTGGATTATTGAGTGATTAAACCAGTATATCTTTCACTAGGTCAAATATAAAACTGAGAAGAGTGAATTATTGTGAGGGGTTTGTACATGAGATTAGAAATTAAAATCATGTTAACATTAGTTGGGTGATGTCTTATTTTTCTTATACTTGATTTGCTAGAATGTAAATATATTAGACGATGTAAGTCGTGTGAATGAGGGCATGACCTTAGACCTTAATTAATATTTAATAGGTGACTAGTGAGATATATTTTCAATGATGGTTTTGTAAATTACAATTGAGCTTTGCTTGAGGACAAGCAAAAGGTAAGTGTGGGGATTGTGATCGGGTTGTGAAAGTTCAACGTTTAATGACTTTATTTCTGGGTTTTATGTATAAATGTATGAGAAATAGAGTTACTTTGGGAGTATTTTTATTTTTAGGTCAAACGGGAAGAATACGAAGAAATGGAAAACAACGGGATGATAAATGGAGCTCGAGAAGTCAAGATATGATAAATCGAAGTTGTACGGCAATGATATCTTAAAACGGGCATAACCGGAGCTAGGAGAGGCGTTACGGGACCCATGACCTATCAACGGAAAGGTCTTGAAAATTTACACATGGAAATAAAGGTTGTACAGGATGGTGGAGCCACCGATGATCCATAGGCACCACCGACGCCGGGGTCCGGGTTTTTGTTGAAATTGGGCCTATTTTGAAGGGATTTAAAGGGGAAAACACCCTAATACGAATTACAACTTTACACACAGAAATCTTGGAAGAAAATTGGCAAGCTTGGATCATTCTCAAGATCTTCCAACTGAAGGGTTTGTTAGAACACAAAAACGTAGTTTAACCTCTTTGACTTTCTGAAAACGCAGCGGAAATACAACTTTATAAACTTGTTTATAAGCTGAAAAATATGTTCATTAGGTGACCATATTGATGTATAAAACAAACCCATATGTCAAAGGATCATTATATGTGAATATGCATGCTATGTGTACATAAAACAATATAATATGACAGCCACAAAGGGCTGCCATATACTACCTTTTCAGTCAAGAAAATCGACCAAGAAGGAGGTGTTGGATGCTCCAAAAACGGCCAAGGCTACAAGGAGAGGATCCCTCAAGCTTGTATACCCCAAGCTTGATAGCAAACACTTCTTGCTAGGGAGAAATCAACACCCAAAACAGCTCCAAAACTCTTCTTTTTCTGCTGCAGTTTCTGAAAACTAGAGGAGAGAGGAGAGTGTATTTTGTGTTTGTGTTGCATGTGAGAATGAAGTGTTTGGGTAGTGTGTGTGACTAGTAAATGTTGGAGAGTCTCAAGAAGGCAAAGGTCCAATCATCTGAGAGGGGGGGCGGCCAAACTTTTTAAGTGAAGAGGGTTTTCCCTCTGAAAGTTTTATACAACTCCATCATTAACTAGTCAATTAGTAAGTTGTACAATTAACACTTAATTGTATAACTCATATACCCAATATATTATTTGTTGTTATCTAGTTAAGTTAAATAACACTTCAAATAATAATGTTTGAACAAAATATCTAAATAAGTTGTTCTATCTCATATGCATCTAATTTAGAAAAGCCATTTTTATAAATTGGTGTTTATATTTAATTGCATGATCATATCATCAATTAAATATCGATTTGTGTTTGCTAAGTTTGTTATTGGGTATAACCCGACTTGGATCATAACGTACTAACCGCATCAATATTCTATGTGTCTTGGGCATAAAGAATCCTACAATCTCCCACTTGCCCAAGGCACATAGAAGATTGATGCAAGCAGTAAATACCGCCTAACAACGGTTTACTACCCTTAATACGAATGAGTTATAGCCATTCAATTACATCATCCCATTCAAGTATCCTACTTGAAACGTTTTAGGTGAATCAATCATCTATCCTTTTGTTACAGATGTCATGTTAAATCCAAGAACACAGAATGATCATTTCTTGTTTATTTAACTTATCAGGCCTTAGACATCTAACTCTCAACGAATAAGAGGAACAAATTCCATCTTGACTACATACGTTTCTCACAAACACCCCGTCTTATACCTGAACACACCCTTATGTACTGTCCATTATTTCAGGACAGTGAAGAATCAGCTCAAGGCATAATACTTGTTGAATATCAAAACCCAATATGTATCTCAGGTCGAAGGATACCAAATGATATTTGCCTTTACACAAATTTACTTATGATGAATCAATAAGATTCCATGTAGTAAAATTTGAGATGGCGGTTAGTCCAATATTTGCATCCCACAAATATCTATGAACCTTGGTAGCAACCCATTGCTCTATATTCATCCTTATGAATATCAACCAATCCAAGTTCATAATAATCTTACCCTCACACTTGTTCCCACAAGTATGAACGACTACGAACATTTAGAGTAAACAATTTACTCGTGGATTAAATATGCTAAATTGGAACATTCATTGAAATATTATAACCAAATAATTTTATTCAAATAATAAAGAGTTCCACATATCCAAATACAAAATTTACAGATCAAATCCAATCACTAGAATATCGAAGTCCCATGGCACAAGTATGACCTTCATGCTTTGCCTTTTCAAGGAGCTTTGTGAGAAGATCAGCAATGTTTTGATCCATATGAACTTTTCGAATACATATCTTTCCCTTTTCAACTTCATCTAATGTGCCTAGTCTTTTGATGAGCACGGGGTTCCTTGATTTGAGCAATCGCTCCCTCGTTATCACAAAAGATCTCTAGGGGGTCCTGAATAGAAGGGACAACCACTAGGTCGGCAATGAATTTCTTCAACCATGCAGCTTCTTGAGCTGCCAATGAGGCGGCAACGTATTCTGATTCTGTAGTTTATAGAGCCAACACATCCTACTTGGAGCTCTTCCAAGAGACCGCTACTCAATTCAGAATGAAAATGTATCCCGATTGTGACCGTGAATCGTCTCGATCGGTTTGGAAACTCGCATCCGTGTAACCTTTTACAACGAGTTCCACATCACCAGATCCATAGATTAGGAACATATCTCTTATTCTCCTTAGGTACTTAAGTATGTTCTTAACAGCCATCCAATGACTGTTTCCAGGATTTTACTGGTATGCTTGTCATGCTTAATGCCCACGAAACGTCCGGTCGAGTGCATATCATCGCATACATGATGGATCCAATAGCAGATGCCTATGGGATTGCCTTCATTTTATCTTGCTCATCTTTTGAGCTTGGACATTGAGTCATACTCAATATCGTTCCTCTTTGAATAGGTACCGTACCTTTCTTAGAGTTCTCCATCTTGAACCTTTTCAAGATTTTATTAATGTATGCACTTTGATTTAAACCAATCAACCGCTTTTATCTATCCCTATAGATCTTTATTCCTAGAATATAGGCGGCTTCACCAAGATCCTTGATGGAAAAACAACTTCCAAGCCAGGTTTTTACACCTTCCAAGGTTGGAATGTCATTTCCAATTAGTAGTATGTCATCGACATACAATACTAGGAAAGTTATTATGCTCCCACTAGCCTTCTTATATACACAAGCCTCATCAGTGTTTTTTATGAAGCCAAATTTCTTTACCTCCTCATCAAAACGGTGATTCCAGCTTCTCAATGCTTGTTTCAATCCATAGATTGATTTCTTTAACTTGCATACTTTATTAGGATGTTTTGGATCGACAAAACCTTCAGGCTGAATCATATAGACATCTTCCTCAAGATATCCATTTAGGAAAGCGGTTTTGACATCCATTTGGCAAATCCCATAATCATAATGAGTAACTATGGCAAACAATATCCTTATAGACTTTAGCATCGCAACAGGTAAGAAGGTTTCATCATAGTCAACCCCTTGAGTTTGAGTGAATCCCTTTGCTACAAGTCTAGCTTTATAAGTAACCAAGTTCCCATGCACATCGGTTTTCTTCTTCAAAACCAACTTACTTCTAACTACCTTGGAATTAAGAGGTGGTACAACAAGTTCCCAAACTTGATTGTCATACATGGATTGCATCTCAACGTTCATGGCTTCAAGCCATTTGTCACAATCCAAATTGGACACTGCATTATGGTATGTGGTTGGTTCATCTGAATCTACCACATAGCATCCATTCATGAAAAAACCATATCTTTAAGGTGGATTACTAGTTCTACCACTTCTACGAATGTTTTGCGTGTTTGATCAACCACTTGATCATCCTCAACATCCTCATGTTGAGTGCTAGTTTCAACCAAACGTGTATCGGGTTGTGGTTCTTGATCCTCCTCAAGATCCACTGTTCTACTGCTAGTTCCTTCCATAAGGAACTTTGTTTCTAAGAACTCACCCTTTCTGGCAACAAACACCTTTTGTTCCAGTGGATGATAGAAATAATATCCCATACAATCTCTAGGATATCCAATAAAGATACACTTGGTGGATCGGACTTCCAATTTGTTTGGGGTGGGAGTGTTAACATAAGCCTCACAACCCCAGACCCTTAAGTATGATAGGTATGGAACTCTTCCATGCCATATGTCAAAAGGTATCCTTTCCACCTTTTCGGTTGGGGCCATATTTAGAATACGGGCCGCGGAGAGCAGAGCGAAACCCCAAAATGATAGAGGCAATGTGCTTCTAGCCATCATAGATCGGACCATATCCAATAAGGTTCGATTCCACCTCTCAGACACACCATTATGTTGTGGTGTTCCAGGTGGAGTGAGTTGTGAGACAATCCCACAACTCTTAAGATGATCTTGAAAAATATCACTTAGGTATTCACCTCCTCTATCGGTATGAAGAACTTTAATTGACTTGTTGAGTTGATTTTCTACTTCATACTTGAAGATTTTGAACATTTCAAAAGCTTCATCTTTGTGCCTTAATAAGTACACATACCCATAGCGACTATAATCGTCGGTAAAGGTAATGAAGTATCTTTCACCATTCCTTGTCATTGGTTTAATGGGACCACATACATCCGAATGTATGATTCCTAATAAATCTTTTACCCTTTCGCTAGTTCCACTAAAGGGTGCCTTTGTCATTTTTCTTTGTAAACAAGATTCACATACATCAAATGAATCACATTCATTTGTTTTTAAAAGACCATTCTTTTGAAGTGTTTATATACGTTTCTTGTTTATATGACCAAGACGACGTTGCCAAAGATAGGTATCACTCAAATCCAACTTGAGTTTCTTGGTGTTAGTTTGGTACAATGAACTATTTAAAGTATTTTCATGAACCAATTCATAAATACCATTAATGGGAATAGCTTTAAAATAG
This sequence comes from Flaveria linearis, assembly GCA_024085815.1. Classification (NCBI taxonomy): domain Eukaryota; kingdom Viridiplantae; phylum Streptophyta; class Magnoliopsida; order Asterales; family Asteraceae; genus Flaveria; species Flaveria linearis. The sequence goes on from CM044008.1 coordinate 66,835,892, forward strand.
AACATATCTTTTAAAGAAACATGAATATTATTTTCAACAAAAGATAATACATAATCATAATGTCTTAATTGGGATACAAAAATAATGTTCCTAGTCAAACTAGGAGCATACAAAACATTCTTCAAAATTACATCCAAGCCACTTGGAAGTTTTAGGATGTAGTCCCCACGAGCTTCAACTAAGACTTTAGTTCCATTGCCCATGAAGAGGCTAACATCCCCTTGATTGAAGTCCCTACTTCTTGTGAACCCCTGCAACAAATTGCAAATATGAGTTCCACATCCGGTGTGACACACCGTAATTTCAGGTTAACACCATTCAGACTATTGTCGTTATCATTGTTACATTCTCGTTATTACCCGACACGTATACAAGCATTGCCACTGACATCATTAAATAAATTATGATATATAATATTAACATTGCTGTTGTAGAGGATTCAAATAAACGGGATTACTTAAGGAATCCTCTTAATTAACATAGCTCGCCCATTTACGTCATTATCAACCGAAACAAATTCGGGAACTCGGGGACTAAGTGCGAGGGCCAAACGTGATAAATTGCCAAATTTGGGCTGGGTATATAAACCCCTTACCAGCCCTAAGTTTCATTTTCACTCCCTTTTCTTCTTCTTTTTCACTACCTTCTCCTCCACCTTTCTACCACCTCCTAGCACCAAAAATCACCCCGTTTGAGCTCGGTTTCGCCCGCTAAACTACACTACAGCTGAGATGACACGTTTCTAATAGGTAGGCAACCTCGGTCGTCCATTTTATTGCGTTTCACTTCTGCGAATTTGGGGGTTTCGGGTGCTCGGGTTCAACCCGAATGCATGTGGTCGTGGGGGTGCGTGTGAGGTCAATCAACATGTGCATTTTACTTAGACATGTTAGGAAAGTGTTTCTGGAAGTCCCTGATGTGTGAAAACCGTGCACGGAATAGCCGAAGGCTGTTCAGCCCCACCAGTAGTCGCGATCTGCTGCAGTTCGTGACTGTGCCAGTCGTGCGACTGAGAAGTACGACTGGGCGTGTCGTACGACTGAGTGGTGCGACTGGAGTGAGTCGTGCGACTGAGTCCAGGCGTATGTGCGTGTCGTGCGAATGAATGCATACGATTAAGAGTGGGTGCGATTGAGTCAATCGGATGAATGTGTGCGACTGAGTATCGCACGACTAAAGGTCCAATCGCACGAATGAAGGTTCACTTATGTGAATGGCCGTTGAGTCGTGCGAATGGGTGATGTGTGGTACGACCGAATGCTGAGTCGCATGAATGAGGGTTCAATCGTATGAGTGAAGTTGATTCGTACAATTAAAGGCCCATTCGTGCGGATGAAGTGTCCAGTCGTGCATCTAGCCTTGTTATGCGATTGGAGTCCTTGTGAGTGAATTCTTCTTGAGTACGGTGTGCCTATCGTGTGATGATAAGGTAGCAATCAATAAAGCGTCATTTCTTAACCACAAAGATTAAGGTAAACGCTATCAACAAGAACATACTTTTTCAATCTCAAATAACCTAACCGTTTACAATTATCGACAACCCATTTGCGATTTACATAAAGTCTGATATGTGTATGCCTGCTTGTGTGTGTCACCCACGACCGAACCTGTGCGACCCGACCCGACTAAACATTTCTATTAACACTAGAGACAACATTAACGTTTAACATAACTGTCAATAGGTGTTTGACTGTTCATTGTGAACAACATTTGGGAGGCTTCCATCCTACATACTACATCATCATTGAGTCTTCACGGCCCCTATTTTACTTTCTTTCCTTTTGGGGGAGAAAACATGCAAACAGATTTACATAAATGGTTTTAGTATTATTGATATCACGTGTTACGTTAGTGCAAACACACAGAACAGTCCTTACACTCGCGGACCGTTAGTAATGTGTAGCGAGGTAATTCTTAGTAGTACTAGTGGGTCTAACAAACCCCGCCCGGGCTAGTCACGCTAGCTTGATTGGAGGTCAAACGGGTGCATTATTGACCTAACATTTGTCACTGTCTGGTGAGACATGACAGGGATACAACAAACATATAGGACGTGAACAGTCAGCTTCGGTTCGAAACGCTAAGTAGCATGACTATAGGATAGCTACCTATCGATATGCTTTAGTTACTTTACCATTGAAACGCTTTCAGACACATTTTCTTGTTAATTAAACCTGTGAACTAACCAACTTTATGTTGACACATTTTAGCATGTTTTCTCTGGTCACAGGAACGCATAAGCTCATGATGCACACTTCAAGAACGCACTCAGGACATGCATTCATCGATCTTATTTTCTTGCATTGAACATTCTGTTTAGACTTGGCACTTGTAAACTTTCATGTAATGGATTTACATATCATGTATACGCTTCCGCACTATTGTTAATTTCATTTATGTTCCGTTGAATGAAGTCAAACGTTATTTTTAAATTCATATAGTGTCGTTCGATATTACTGTGTCTGAGATCCTGGTATGTCACACGCCTAACGATAAAACCCTGTTTGTGGAAATTGAGGGTATGACAGATTGGTATCAGAGCCACAGGTTATAGAGAACTAGGATTGCATTGCATCTAGACTATAGCCTTAGACACAACACTAGTATCGCATAGACACTCTTACACGATCGCAATTGTTGTATGAACAACCTCCCAGCATACTAACATTACCACATTGGAACACAGTGAACGAACATGACATTATCCGTGTGACACATGTATCATTATTGGCTAACAGAGGGGCGGAGAATCCCGCTCGCTCACTCCCAACATTTACACTTGATTCTTCACTCTCGGAGTTGAAGCAACAATGAATTGAACCTAACATTACCACTTTGGGAGCACAGAAACCTTTCCATCCCGCACGACTAGCCTAACGATGACCAACAAAAAGAACAACACCTCACTCTTCCAACTCTTTCACACTTGTTACCATTCCCAACATATCCTATCTTCTACACTAGTCTGAGCAGTAAACGAGGGACAACTAAAAGATTCAAAGTCTATCATAGAATTGGACTTAAACATTTAAACGCCTAGAACTTCACAGGGAAAAGGCCAAATCGTCATGAATTCCCCGTTGTTATCTTAACCGAATCCTTTGTACAACCTTAGTACAACCTTAATTATTCGACCCTTGATATAATGAATATATCTTTGATACCTCTATCATTGGTAACACTCGATACTTGACAAGGTATGTTATCTCGAATAGAAGGAACCATGAGTGACCATGCAAAGCAAATTAGAATCACGGGTGCACACGTAATTGTAATTTCTCATGCATGAGAATTCTGGCAACTCTATTGGGTGATGACGAACATAATCAGTACCAATTTTCATTTCCATACTTGGAGACATGAGGTCTCGGTTCTCATAAAGCCTCACTATTGATATGCAAACAGATCCTTCATTCCTACTAGTATGATACGATTTATTTTTATCAATAATTATTATCCAATTAGTGACTAATATGTAATGTGAATTGAAGAAATCATGTCTGGAAGAAGAGCTGGATGCTCGGGTGGACGAGGAAACATCACCCTGACTCAAGCTGAGTTGAATGCTATCATCAATGAGCGCGTTGCTGATGCGCTTGCAGCCTATGAACAGGCCCGCAATCAGGACCAGAACGACCAGAATCTGAATCAAGGAGGTCCAACAGTCTGTACCTTCAAGATGTTTATGGATTGTAAGCCTCACTCCTTCAGTGGTTCTGATGGCGCTATTTCATTACTCCGCTGGCTGGAGAAGCTCGAGTCGGTTTTCGCCATGTGCAACTGTCCTACAGGGAGTGTTGTCAAGTATGCCTCTGGCACACTGGAAGGACCATCTCTGACGTGGTGGAACTCACAAGTCCAAACCTTAGGGCTTGATGCTGCTAATGGTTTGCCATGGGATGATTTCAAGATTTTGATGAAAGAAGAGTATTGCCCCAGAAGCGAAGTCCAGAAACTAGAGGCAGAGTTTTGGAATTTAAAGATGATTGGTTCTGACATTGAGGAATACACAACTCGTTCACACGAGTTGGATGCTTTATGTCCTCAGATGGTGACCCCGGCCTACAAACGGATTGAGAAGTACATTGACGGTCTAGCTCCTCAAATCCAAGGTAGTGTTATGGCTGCTGATCCTGTCACTATTCAGTAGGCTATCCGACTAGCTCACAAACTCACTGATCAGGCAGTGGCACAGGGCACTTTGCCTAAATGTGGCGCTGCTTCTGGTCCATCTGATCATAAAAGGAAATGGGATGGTAACAACAGCAAGTCTTCAAGCTCCAATAACACCCAGCAACAACAGACCAGAAAATTTGACTCATCAAGAAGCTTCACCAGCAACAATCAGAACAACAACAACAACAACAATAGTCAGGGATCGAGCAACTATGCGGGCAAGTATCCGATGTGTAACCGGTGCAACTTTCATCATCATGGCCAGTGTGATCGACTCCGTTGTTAAAGGTGTGGAAAGATGGGTCATGCTGCCAAAGACTGCAGGGGTGAACTGATGACTCAGCAACAACCCCAACAACAATGCCAGGGCGGAGTGACTAGAGGTTGTTATGAGTGTGGTAAGGAGGGCCACTACAGGAAGGATTGCCCACGACCTAGAGCTTGGAGCAGTCGTGTTTGCACTCAAGATATGGAGACACTACTTGTACGGTACCAGGTGCACCATCTACACTGATCACAATAGTCTCCAGCACATCTTTGAATAGAAGGAGCTGAACATGAGACAACGTCGTTGGGTCGAGTTGTTGAACGACTACGACTGTGCGATCAAGTATCATCCGGGCAAGGCTAATGTAGTAGCAGATGCCTTAAGTCAAAAGGAGACACCTAAGCCAAGACGAGTTCGAGCATTACAACTCACCATTCATACCGGTTTACCCGAACAGATCAGCAATGCTCAACTTGAGGCATTAAAAGACGAGAACCTGAAAGCCGAATCGCTACGAGGCAAAGAGAAGCAACTGGAAACCAAGCCTGACGGAATCCGCTACTTCATGGACCGAACATGGGTTCCTTTCTATGGAAACCTACAAGAGCTGGTAATGGATGAAGCTCACAAGTCACGATATTCTATTCATCCAGGTTCAAACAAGATGTATCACAACCTGAAGGTTCTTTACTGGTAGCCAAACATGAAAGCTGACATTGCCACATACGTAAGCAGATGCTTAACCTGTTCTAAGGTTAAGATGGAGTATCAACGACCATCTGGTTTATTCCAACAGCCAGAAATACCAGTATGGAAGTGGGAGCAGATATCTATGGACTTTATCATGAAACTGCCTCGGACTCCTAGCGGATGCGATACCATTTAGGTAATTGTAGATCGTTTGACGAAGTCCGCACACTTCTTACCAATCAGAGAGGCCGATAGAATGGAGAAGTTAACATGTATTTACCTAAGGGAAATAGTCTCTTGGCACGGTGTGCCAAATTCCATTATCTCTGATCGTGACGCTCGATTCACTTCACATTTCTGGCAATCATTACAACGAGCATTGGGTACACGGTTAGACATGAGTATGGCTTATCATCCTCAAACTGATGGCTAGAGTGAGCGTACGATCCAGACTTTAGAAGACATGTTGCGTGCCTGCGCGATAGATTTTGGCAACAGTTGGGAAACTCACTTACCACTATTTGAGTTTTCTTACAACAATAGCTATCACACATCGATCAAAGCTGCCCCATTTGAGGCACCGTATGGGCGTAAGTGCCGATCACCTATTTGTTGGGCGGAAGTTGGAGAAAGTCAAATTACCGGTCCTGAACTTGTGCATGAGATGACCGAGAAGATCGTACAGATCCGTAACCGTATGGCAGCAGCACGTGATCGACAGAAGAGTTACGCTGACAAGCGTCACCGACCATTCGAATTTCAAATGGGTGACAGGGTGCTTTTGAAAGTGTCACCTTGGAAGGGCGTGATTCGTTTCAGAAAACATGGGAACTAAACCCTAGATACGTGGGACCGTTTGAGATTGTCAAACGGGTTGGCCCCGTGGCCTATCAGCTCAACCTACCCAAAGAACTTAGTGGAGTACACGACGTGTTCCATGTTTCAAACCTGAGGAAATGCCTTGTAGACGAGACTCTCATCGTTCCGTTAGACGAGATACATGTGGACGAACAACTACGTTTCATCGAGGAACCGGTAGATGTCATGGACCGAGAGGTCAAGACGCTTAAACATAGTCGTATCCCTATCGTCAAAGTCCGTTGGAACTCAAAGCATGGACCAGAGTTTACCTGGGAGCGTGAGGATCAGATGAACAAGAAGTACCCGCAAATGTTCCAGAATCAGGCATCTACCTCTTAAGATGCGTAGAAACTCTATTCAACATACGTTACAAACAGTTGAGTCTTGTATCCCCCGTTGAACCTCGTAACATGATGTTCTAATTTTCGAGACGAAAATTCCTACAACAATGGGATAATGTGACACACTGTAATTTCAGGTTAACACCATTCAGACTATTGTCGTTATCATTGTTACATTTTCGTTATTACCCGACACGTATACAAGCATCGCCACCGACATCATTAAATAAATTATGATATATAATATTAACATTGGTGTTGTAGAGGATTCAAATAAACGGGATTACTTAAGGAATCCTCTTAATTAACATAGCTCGCCCATTTACGTCGTTATCAATCGAAACAAATTCGGGAACTCGGGGACCAAGTGCGAGGGCCAAACGTGACAAATTGCCAAATTAGGGCTGGGTATATAAACCCCTTACCAGCCCTAAGTTTCATTTTCACTCCCTTTTCTTCTTCTTCTTCACTACCTTCTCCTCCACCTTTCTACCACCTCCTAGCACCAAAATCACCCCGTTTGAGCTCTTTTTCGCCGGCTAAACTACGCTACAGCTGAAATAACACGTTTCCAACAGGTACGCGACCTCGGTCGTCCATTTTATTGCGTTTCACTTCTGCGAATTTGGGGGTTTCGGGTGCTCGGGTTCAACCCGAATGCATGTGGTCATGGGGGTGCGTGTGAGGTCAATCAGCATGTGCATTTTACTTAGACATGTTAGGAAAGTGTTTCTGGAAGTCCTTGATGTGTCAAAACCGTGCATGGAACAGCCGAAGGCTGTTGAGCCCCACCAGCAGTCGCGATCTACTGCAGTTTGCGACTGTCCCAGTCGTGCGACTGAGAAGTACGACTTGGCGTGTTGTACGACTGAGTGGTGCGACTGGAGTGAGTCATGCGACTGAGTCCAGGTGTATGTGCGTGTCATGCGATTGAATGCATACGATTGAGAGTGGGTGCGATTGAGTCAATTGGATGAATGTGTGTGACTGAGTATCGCACGACTGAAGGTCCAATCGCACGAATGAAGGTTTAGTCGTGCGAATGGCCGTTGAGTCGTGCGAATGGGTGATGTGTTTGTACGACTGAATGCTGAGTCGCACGAATGAGGGTTCAATCGTACGAGTGAAGTTGATTTGTACGATTGAAGGCCCATTCGTGCGGATGAAATGTCCAGTCGTGCGTCTAGCCTTGTTATGCGATTGGAGTCCTTATGAGTGAATTCTTCTTGTGTGCGGTGTGCCTATCGTGTGATGTAAGGTAACAACCAATAAAGTGTCATTTCTTGACCACAAAGATTAAAGTCAACGCTATCAACAAGCACATACTTTTCAATCTCAAATAACCTAACCGTTTACAATTATCGAAAACCCATTTGCGATTTACATAAAGTCTGATATGTGTATGCCTGCTTGTGTGTGTCACCCACGACCGAACCAATGCGACCCGATCCGACTAAACATTTCTATTAACACTAGAGACAACATTAACGCTGAACATAACTGTCAACAGGTGTTTGACAATTCATTGTGAACAATATTTGGGAGGCTTCTATCCTACATACTACATCATCAGTGAGTCTTCACGGCCCCTATTTATTTTCATTCCTTTTGGGGGAGAAAACATGCAAACAGATTTACATAAATGGTTTTAGTATTATTGATATCACGTGTTACATTAGTGCAAACACACATAACAGTCTTGACCCTCTCGAACCGTTAGTAATGTGTAGCGAGGTAATTCTGAGTAGTACTGCTCGGTCTGACAAACCCCGCCCGGGCTAGTCGCGCTAGCTTGATTGGAGGTCAAAAGGATGCATTATTGACCTAACATTTGTCACTGTCTGGTGATACGTGACAGGGATACAACAAACATATAGGACGCGAACAGTCAGCTTCGGTTCGAAACGCTAAGTAACATGACTATAGGCTAGCTACCTATCGATATGCTTTAATTACTTTACCATTGAAACGCTTTCAGACACATTTTCTTGTTGATTAAACCTGTGAACTCACCAACTATATGTTGACACATTTTAGCATGTTTTCTCAGGTCACAGGAACGCATAAGCTCATGATGCACGCTTCAGGAACGCACTCAGGACATGCATTCATCGATCATATTTTCTTGCATTGAACATTTTGTTTAGACTTGGCACTTGTAAACTTTCATGTAATGGATTTACATATCATGTATACGCTTCCGCACTGTTGTTAATTTCGTTTATGTTACGCTGAATGAAGTCAAACGTTATTTTTAAATTCATATAGTGTCGCTCGATATGACGGTGTCTGAGATCCTGGTATGTCACACGCCTAACGGTAAAACCCCGTTTGTGGAAATTTAGGGTGTGACATCCGGTATCCAATACCCATGTGTTAGAAGATGTAACATTAGGATCAATATGAATCATGTATATTGTACCTGAGGTCTGCCCGGCATCCCTCTTTGCTTTCAACTCTTGGAGATGGACAGGACAATTCCTTGCCCAATGTCCAATCTCCCCACACTTGAAGCATGGGTCATTAGTAGCAACCTTTTGCTTCTTCGCTTGAGGTTTGGATGGCACCCTTTCCACCCCTTTCCCTTTTCCCCAAACGGGTCCCTTACCCTTGGCAACCTTTGCCTTGGGTTCGGGATAAGGCCTTTTCTTGTTCCCACCTTCATTGATGGTGAGAACGGGTAAAACCCTTTTACCCATGGCCACCTTGGCCATTTTAAGCATTGAGTGAAGCTCACCAATGCTCTTGTCCCATGCATTCATGTTGTAATTCAACACAAATGTCTCGAACCTTTTGGTAAGGCCATTTAGGATCTAATCCGTGGCCAATTCCTTCGAGACGGGACAATTAAGCCTCTCGAGGCGGTCAATATGACTTTTCATCTTAAGTACATAAGATGAAACAGATTGGTTGTCATCCATACGACATGCATGGAGTGCTCGAACCGTTTCGAAGCGCTCAACCCTTGCTTGCTGTTGGAACGTTTCCTTCAGCTGGGTTATCATGTCATAAGCTCCGTGATGTTCATACTCCTTTTGGAGATCCGGAGTCATGCTCGCTAGCATGAGACAAGACACTTCAACGGAGTCCTCAGTGTACTTCAACCAATCATTGTATGCCTCCTCATCATCCTCAGTAGGCTGATCGGGGATAGGGTCGTCTAAAACATATGATCTTCTCTCTTGGTTGAGAATGATTCTCAAGTTTCGATACCAATCAATGAAATTGTTATGATTTAGACGTTCCTTTTAGAGGATCGCTAGTAATGATTGGGTGGACGCGGATGAGTTATCTTGATTGTCATTATTGGTGGCCATCTACAAAATTTAACAAAGATCTATTTTAGTATTTTCGATATTGCTATTTTTTAATAATTAATTCCTTTTAAGGTCATTTTTATATTAAAATCTAGAACCCAACATTACATTTAAATTGTGGTTAGGTGACCTTTATTCCACGATTTAAATTAATAAGGTGGTCAACGATTGACGGTTGCAACCATTTGCAACTTCTAGAGGTATGGGATTGACTTTAAACATCATATATAAAGTCGACATGTTAATCCCATCAACACCATTTGGAAACCATATTGTAGGTGATCCATTTAACATGGTTTGCAAATCAAGTTACCCTACTTGCACACACATGTGAGTTTACCAACATAAGTGGTTAGGTGACCTTTATCCCACCAATGTGGTATCCCCAGCTTAAGTCACAAGTTCCCCCTAAATGGTTAGGTGACCTTTATCCCATTAAGAGTTTCCAAATGACTCAAGTGTTGTGCAAAAGGATGGTGTTAAACTTGTTTGTCAAATGTTTAAATATTTCATAATTCTAGTTTAGAAAACTCTATGTACTTGTATTTGCATGCTTTCAAATACAAGATACCCTATGGTCCTTTTAATAAAACCCATTTTATTATGTAATCATTAATCCTTTTAATAACCATTTATTAACACTTAATGATTAAGAACCATTTTTATATTAGCTTGTTAAGATCATTGTATTAACATTGTTTATCATAACCAAATATTATACAATCATTCACAAAATTATAATCAAACAAGCATAATATAAACAACCACAATGTGCATAAACATAGCTACTATTGTGACCACACTTGTTTGCCATCACAAGTGTGGTCATTTGGTCTTTCCTAAGGGTTGAATACAACACAAAATTGAGGTCTTCATAGACCCCAACTTGAACTTGCATCCATATGCTTCAAGTCCTTCTTTTGTGTCTTCCTCTTGTGCTTCCTTCCCGAGCATCTTCTTTTACAAAATATATATCCTAATACAAGAGGGCGGGCCTTGGCGTAGCGGTAAAAGCTGTTCCTAAGGGACCGAAGGACTCAGGTTTGATCCGTGGAAACGGCCTCCCCACAAAATGTGGGGGAAAGACCGCGTACATCTTCCCTTAAATGGGATGGACCCTCCCTGGACCCTGCGAAAACGCTGGAGCTCTTTGCGGCACCAGGTAAGCCCAATCCTAATACATATTTTCTAGTAAAAGTAAAACACTCCTAATCTATTATTACATCCCAATGAAGAAATAGACAAATTACATTTTTAAACAAAGCACAAATTAATATACAACCCTATTGAATAAACCAAAACCAAACATTGCAAACACCCAAACAAGACAAGGCCAAAAGCTAGGTTATGCACCAATATGAACATTCATCATATCATCCAAATATAACTAAGAATCCCCATTAAAACCCATGATTTTCATCCAACATAAACTGAAAATTCCGGTTTCAAACATTGTCCAAACAACATACATATCATCATACATATCTTTCAAGGTTTAATCACAAGCATGTGTGATACAACCTTGAAAGCTTGGGGATTCAACATGCAAGAATATTTCAGCCCTTAAAGGGGTTACAAAATCCCATAAAACAAATTTTTAAAGGATACTAACAAACATGCTATCCACATAACCGGCTCTAGATGCCATTGAAGGGTTTGTTAGAACACAAAAACGTAGTTTAACCTCTTTGACTTTCTGAAAACGCAGCGGAATTACAACTTTATAAACTTGTTTATAAGATGAAAAATATGTTCATTAGGTGACCATATTGATGTATAAAACAAACCCATATATCAAAGGATCATTATATGTGAATATGCATGCTATGCGTACATAAAACAAACATAATATGACAGCCACAAAGGGGCTGCCATATACTACCTTTTCAGCCAAGAAAATCGACCAAGAAGGAGGTGTTGGATGCTCCAAAAACGGCCAAGGCTTCAAGGAGAGGATCCCTCAAGCTTGTATACCCCAAGCTTGATAGCAAACACTTCTTGCTAGGGAGAAATCAACACCCAAAACAGCTCCAAAACTCTTCTTTTTCTACTGCAGTTTTCGAAAACTAGAGGAGAGAAGAGAGAGTATTTTGTGTTTGTGTTGCATGTGAGAATGAAGTGTTTGGGTAGTGTGTGTGACTAGTAAATGTTGGAGAGTCTCAAGAAGGCAAAGGTCCAATCATATGAGAGGGGGGTGGCCAAACTTTTTAACTGAAGAGGGTTTTCCCTCTCAAAGTTTTATACAACTCCAACATTAACTAGTCAATTAGTAAGTTGTACAATTAACACTTAATTGTATAACTCATATACCCAATATATTATTTGATGTTATCTAATTAAGTTAAATAACACTTCAAATAATAATGTTTGAACAAAATATCTAAATAAGATATTCTATCTCATATGCATCTGATTTAGAAAAGCCATTTTTCTAAATTGGTGTTTATATTTAATTGCATGATCATATCATCAATTAAATATCGATTTGTGTTTGCTAAGCTTGTTATTGGGTATAACCCGACTTGGATCATAATGTACTAACCGCATCAATATTCTATGTGTCTTGGGCATAAAGAATCCTACACCAACATCAAGAACAACAATTTCATCCGAATTACATGATCAATTACACTCGTGTTGAAGAATCGATGATGATGCATGGCTAAATCTTAGTTTGTAACATAAATTTGAGATTAAATCTTGAACCTTTTAAGTTCTTGTTGGATTTAATTTATGATTTGATTATTTAAACAGTTTTATTATTATTTAACCTAATTTTGATCTTCTTTAACTTTGGTTTTCTTTAATCATTACGTGATTGATTATTAGAATTAGGGTTTCATGATTCAAATTGGTAATTATGTGAATAAGGTCCTTTAAACTTTAATCCCTAATTATCACTTAACTTATATCATGTGTAGGTCACCATTAATGACTTCTCACTAGGTTTCATTCAAGAAAAATTATAACATTGTCAAACCTGGATCCTAAAGTGGGTTGCTTTCTTCAAGATTGTTAAAAACTTAAACTTTATTTCGTTAATTTAATTACCTATTAATTAAGTCCATAAATCAATTTACTTTTCAATGTTTAGTACCTTTAAGTTAATCGTTTGTAGTACTTTCCTGTGATTCCCTGTGGATTCGACACCCTGCTTACCCTTTACTATTAAAGGTGATTAGGTACTCTTTAAAATATATTTTTGACCGACCACACGACATCTATCAAGGATGAAACCGCTGAAAAGTTAAAATATTTTATTCTTAAAATAAACAATGAAATTGATCACAAAGTAAAAACAATTAGAAGTGACCAAGGGACTGAGTTTAAGAATCAAGTTCTTGACTCATTTTGTAACTCAAAAGGGATTAGCTGACAATACATTGCACCTAGAACTCCTTAACAGAATTGTGCTGATGAAAGGAGGAACAGGAATTTATTGAGACTACAAGAACTATGTTTGCTGATTTAAAGCTACCTCTAACTTTCTGTGCAGATGCAGTCAGCACTGCATATATGTGTAGAACAGGGTTCTTATTGTTAATTGCCATGGAAAAACCCCTTATGAGCTATGGAACAAGAGGCAACAAATTGGCTTTCTAAGGTCCTTTGGCAGCAGGTGTACCATACTTAACACAAAAGACAATTTGGCAAAATTTGGTGAAAAGTCGGATGATCATATCTTTGTTGGATACTCTTCAAGCTCTAAAGATGTTAGAGTATACAACATTAAGAATCAATAATTTGAGGAATCATGCAATATTATTGTAAATGAGCGCACTCCTTGTGTTAAGGGGAATGACCCTGACCATCTCTTTGACTTAGAATTGTTTCCCAACTATCCTAAGCCATCTTGTGAGAATGTTTTAGCTGGAATAGGAACTCAAAATGACTTCTCTCATGATCAACTATTTGAAGTTACCCATACCTATTCCAATTTCACCAAGACATTAAGAGCAAGATCCCAATACTGTAATTCCTGAAAGCTTGAATATTACAGGAAATGGTGGAGCATCAACAAGTTGTTAGTCAGTGGAGCTTCAACAAGTTGTCAGCCAGTGGAGCCTCAAAATTCATCGACTGACAACTCCAACTCTCAACACCAAGCTGATGAAGACAGTAATCTGGAGGAATGGGAAACTGTTAATACCGCTTCATAGCAAAACAACATTGATGCAGTCACTCATTCATTCAATCAGTCCTCATTGAATGAGTGTGAGATATCAGCTGGAACCAATGTTCACAATCCTGACCAAAATCTTGCAAACTTGGATCTATCTATACAATTAGATGTGATTTCAAGACTCAGGATTCACAATACTCATCCAACTGAGAACTAGAAGATAAACTCATAATGCGAATGTCTGCTTATACTCATGCTTTCTCTCCTAGATGGAACCCAAGAAGGTGGAGGAAGCTCTCAAGGACAACAGTTGGATTGAAGCTGTAAGAGGAGTTGCTTCAATTCAAGAGACAAAAGGTATGGAACCTATGTCCATTGCCACCTGGTCAAGTCCCTATTGGCACCAAGTAGGTGTTCAGGAATAAAAGGGATGATAGAGGTTTGATCATTAAGAACAAGGCTAGACTTATAGTTCAAGGATACACACAAGAATAAGGGATAGATTACACCGATGTCTTTACACCTGTTGCAAGACTTGAAGCTGTGAGATTTTTCCTAGCTTTTGTAGCATCCAAGAACTTCACAGTTCACCAACTGAATATGAAATGCGCATTTCTGTATGAGGATATTGACATAGAAATCTATGTGTGTCACCCACCTAGATTTGAAGACCCACAACACTCCAACTATGTGTGCAAATTGGATAAAGCTCTTTATGGGTTACACCAAGCACCTAGGCTGTGCTAAGAGACATTGTCTCAGTTTCTTCTATAAAATGGCTACACCAGAGGCACCATAGATAATACATTGTTCATAAATAAGTCTTGGAAGGATATGTTGCTTGTACAAATCTATGTTGATGACATTGTATTTGGTTCATCCAATGACCAATTGTACAAGACGTTGAAAGCATCATGAGGAAGAAATTTGAAATGATTTCTATGGGAAAGATGGATTTCTTCTAAGTAATTCAAGTGAAAAAAATGAAAGAATGTTTCTTCATCAATCAGTCTAAGTATGTTAAGGATATCCTAGAAAGATTTAAGATGAAAGCTTGTTAGCCACCCAAGACAACTACACAAAGAAATCATAATCTTTGTCCTGATTCCAAGGGGGAGGACACTGAATAGCATCAGTATAGGGCAATTATTGGATCTCTAATGTATTTCACTGTAAGCAGACCTGATATCATGTTTGCAACTTGCTTCTGTGCAAGATATCAGGCTACTTCTCTGGTGTCTCACCTAATTTCTATCAAAAGAATTCTTATATATCGTAAAGGAGCTCCCAAACTGGGCATTTGGTATCCTAAGAACAAGGGTTTCAATCTTTATGGTTACACTGACAGTGATTACGGTGGCTGTAACATTAACAAGTAATCCATAACAGGAGGATGTCAATTTCTTGGTGGAAGGATCATCTCTTGGCAATTCAAGAAGCAATCATGTGTCTCTACATCAACCACCGAAGTTGATTACATTACTGCTACTAGCTGCTGTGCTCAACTGTTATGAATTTAGAATCAGATGTTAGACTATAGTTTCAACTTCATGAAGACCCCTATCCACATAGACAACAAGAGTGTTACTTCTATTACAGAAAATATAGTAAAGCATTCGAAGACAAAGCATATTGACATCAGGTATCATTTCATTCGGGATACAAATCAGAGAAACTTAATCAAACTAGTCAAAGTTGATTCAAATGAACAATATGTTGATTTGTTAACCAAAGCCTTTGATAAACAAAGATTTAAGTATTTAATTACGGCTATTGGGATAATCTCTTTTGAAATTCTTTTGAAAATATGCCATGTATATGTAGGGATTTAACAAGTTTATCAAAGTCCATATAAGCTTGTTTATATGAAAAACGCAGCGGATTATAAGTTTAAAACTTGTTAATAAGTTAATTATTAAACCCATTTGATAAGCAAAACCCAAACCATGGATCCATATACGAAGTGCATACAATAAAGACAACCATAGGATGTTTAGAAGACAACCTTTCAAGCTGTTAGAAAACGAGTTTGTGAAGGTGTAAATGATGAACTTCGTGGCTGAATCTTCAAGAAAGAAGACCTCAAGAAGGTGATACCCCAAGCCACAAACGAACCCTTTGAATGCTAGGTTCTTGACACCGACTTTCAGCAACTAAAACTCCTTTTCTTGCTGAAACTTTCAGCCCTCTTTTCTTCTAAAAACCAATTGAGAGAGAGAGATGGAGGAGAGAATTGTTGCCTTTGAATGTAAGAGAGAGATGAGTGAGTTGGAGAGTGTGTGTTATCATTAAGTCTTGCACCTTTACAAGACAAATAAGTGGGACCACATGTGGCCTTTTGGGCGGTCGTGATCCATTCAAAATGGATTTCCCATTTTTCTTATTTTTTTTGCATAACTAACACTCTTTCATCTCTTGTTTTATAAAGTTGAAACCAATTTTTAACTTTATAAACTTAGCACTCTTTTATTTGTTATCATTTAGCGAAACTAAATAATGAAACAAATAATACCTCATGAACAATTATCCACATAATGATGTTCATCTACAAAAGCAATGATTTAGAAAACCAATTTTTCTAAATTGGTGTCATTATTTATTTGTATGATCTTATCAATGAATAAATATTTATTGGTGTTTGTTTAGCTTGTTATTAGGTATGACCCGACTTGGATCATATCACACTAGCCACATCAACTTAATATGTATCTTGAGCAGATCAGGTCTTTCAATCTCCCACTTGCACAAGATTCATAGAAGGTTGATGCAAGTAGCAAATAATGCCTAGCAACGGTTTGCTACCCTTAATGTATATGATTAAGTGCCATTCAATAACATCGTCCTCTTCAAGTACCTTGCTTGAAATATTTTTGGTGAATCAATCATTTATCCTTTTGTTACAGATGTCATGTTAAATCCCAGAGGCACAGAATTGTCATTCTCCGTTTTTAACTTTAACAGGTCTTAGACATCTAACTCTCAACGAATAAGAGGAACAAATTCCATCTTGACTACATACGTCTCTCACAATCACCTTATATCATACCTGAACTTAGCCTTATGTACTGCCAATCTTTCAGAACAGCAAAGTACTAAGTCAAAGTACAATACTTGGTGAATATCAAGACCCAATATGTATCTCAGGTCTGAGGATACAATAATATTCACCTTTACTCAATATCTCTTATGACAAATCATAAAGATTACATGCAGAAATAACTGAGAGCGGGTCGGTCCAATATCTATATCCCATAGATATCAATGAACCTTGGTAGCAACCTTTTGCTCTATATTAATACCTTATGAATATCAACCAATCCAAGTTGATTATAGTCTTACATTCATAGTTGTTCCCACAAGTATGATCGACTACGGATGTTTAGAATAACTTACTTATTCACGGATTTAAACATGCTAAAATAGAAGAACAAACCAAAATTATAACCATATAACTAAGTCAAATAACATAAATTCCAATATCCAAATACAAAATTTGATCAAGTCCAATGACTAGAATATCAAATTCCTAAGGCACAAGAATGACTTTCATGCTTTGACCTATCTAGTTCGTGAATGGATCCGCAATGTTTTGATCGGTATGAACTTTGCGAATACATATCTTCCCCTTTTCAACTTTATCCCTTATGTAGTTGAATCTCCGTTCAATGTGCCGAGTCTTTTGATGAGCACAAGGTTCCTTGATTTGAGCAATCGCACCTTCGTTGTCACAAAAGATCTCTAGGGGGTCTTGAATGGTAGCAACAACCCCTAGATCAGCAATGAACTTCCTAAGCCACGCAGCTTCTTGAGCTGCGAATGAAGCGGCGATGTATTCTGATTCTGTTGTAGATAGTGCCACTACATCTTGCTTTGAGCTCTTCCAAGAGACTGCTGCTCCATTCATAATGAAGACATATCTCGACTGTGATTGAGAATCATCTCGATCAGTTCGGAAACTCGCATCCGTGTGACCCTTTACAACGAGCTCCTCCTCACCAGATCCATATATTAAGAACATATCCTTAGTGTTTCTAAGGTATTTCAAAATACTCTTAACAGCCATCCAATGACTATTACCAGGATTCTTTTGATATCTACTTGTCATGCTTAGAGCACATGACACGTCCGGCCTAGTACATATCATTACATACATGATGGATCCTATAGCAGATGCATATGGGATTCCATTCATTCTTTCTTGTTCAACCTTTGAACTAGGGCACTGAGATGAGCTCAATATAGTCCCCTTTTGAATAGGTACCAAACCTTTCTTAGAATTCTCCATCTTGAACCTTTTCAAGATCTTTTCAATGTATGCACTTTGGTTTAAACTTATTAACCGCCTTGATCTAACCCTGTAGATCTTTATTCCTAAAATATAAGTGGCCTCACCAAGATCCTTAATGGAAAAACAGCTTCCAAGCCAGGTTTTTACACCTTCCAAGGTTGGAATATCGTTTCCAATTAGTAGAATGTCATCGACATATAATACAAGGAAAGTAATAATGCTCCCACTAGCTTTCTTATATACACAAGCTTCATCAGCGTTCCTGATGAAGCCAATTTCTTTACTTCATCATCAAAACGGTGATTCCAACTTCTTGACGCTTGTTTCAATCCATAGATTGATTTCTTTAACTTGCATACCTTGTTAGGACATTTTGGATCGACAAAACCTTCAGGCTGTCTCATATGGACATCTTCCTCAAGATATCCATTAAGGAAAGCGGTTTTGACAACATTTGCCAAATCTCATAGTCATAATATGCTGCTATGGCAAACAATATCTTAATAGACTTTAGCATTGCCACAAGCGAGAAAGTTTCATCATAATCAACCCCTTGAGTTTGAGTGAAACCTTTCGCTACAAGTCTAGCTTTATAAGTATCCAAGTTTCCATGCATATCGGTTTTCTTCTTGAAAACCCACTTACTTCCAACTATCTTGGACTTAAGAGGTGGTGTAACCAATTCCCAAACTTGGTTATCATACATGGATTGCATCTCAACGTTCATGGCTTCTTGCCATTTGTCAAAATCAGGTTTTGACATTGCATCATGGTATGTGGTTAGTTCTTCCGAATCTACCACATAGCATCCATCCATGAAAAATCGATATCTCTCAGGAGGAACACTAATTCTACCAGATTTGCGAACGTTTTGTGTATCTTGATCATCCATATGATCATTCTCAACATCCTTATGTTGATTGATAGTATCAACCAATTGTGTATCATCTTGTGAATCTTGAACCTCTTCAAGTTCCACCGCTCTTCCACTAGTTTCTTCCGAAAGAAACTTAGTTTCCAAGAACTCTGCCTTCCGATCAATAAACACTTTCTGCTCTTTCGGATCATAGAAATAATATCCAATACAATCTCTAGGATATCCAATGAAGATACACTTTGTGGATCGGGCATCCAGTTTGTTTTGAGTGTATTGCTTAGGATAAGCATCACACCCCCAAACTTTTAAATATGATAATGATGGAACCCTTCCATGCCATACTTCGAAAGGTGTCCTTTCCACTTTCTTGGTTGGGGCCATATTTAAAATACGGGCCGCGGAGAGCAACGCGAAACCCCAAAATGATAGAGGTAGTGTACTTCTAGCCATCATAAATCGAACCATATCCAATAGAGTCTGATTCCACCTCTCAGACACACCATTATGTTGTGGTGTTGCAGGTGGAGTAAGTTGTGAGACAATCCCACAACTTCTAAGATACTCTTGAAATTCACTACTTAGGTATTCACCTCCTCTATCTGTACGAAGAATCTTGACCGTTTTGTTGAGTTGATTTTCTACCTCATTCTTGAAGATTTTGAACATTTCAAATGATTCATGTTTGTGCCTTAACAAGTACACATACCCATAACGACTATAGTCATCGGTAAAGGTAATGAAGTATCTTTCACCATTCCTAGTTATTGGTTTAAAAGGTCCACATACATCCGAATGTATGATCCCTAATAAATCCTTTGCCCTTTCATTAGTCCCACTAAAAGGGGCCTTTGTCATTTTACCTTGTAAACAAGACTCGCATACATCAAATGAATCATTTTCATTATTTTTAAAAAGACTATTCTTTTGGAGTTTTTGCATACAATTCTTGTTTATGTGACCAAGGCGACAATGCCAAAGATAGGAATCACTCAAATCTAATTTGAGACTTTTGGTGGTTGCTTGGTACATTGAGCTATCATATGTTGTGTTTTCATGAACCAATTCATAAAAACCATTACAAGGTATAGCCTTAAAAAAACATATGATTTAAAGAAACATGAATATCATTCTCAACAAACATGAAATCATAATCACATTGTCTTAAACGGGAAACAGTATTAATGTTCCTAGTCAAGCTAGGAGCATACAATACAGTCTTTAAAATGACTTCCAAACCACTTGGAAGCTTTAAAAGGTAGTCTCCTTGGGCTTCCACGTGAACCTTTGCACCATTGCCCATGAAGAGACTAATTTCCCCTTTTGCATAATGATCACTTCTTTTGAACCCCTGCAACAAATTGCAAATATGAGTTCCACATCCGGTATCCAATACCCATGTGTTAGAAGAAATAACATTTAGCTTAACATGTATCATAAAGATTGTACCTGAGTTTTGCCCCGCGTCCCTCTTCGATCTCAATGCTTTGAGATAGACCGGACAATTGCGTTTCCAATGGCCTACCTCACCACACTCAAAACACGGGTCATCATGAGCAACCTTTTGCTTCTTTTCTTTCAGTTTGGGTGGTTCCACTTTAGCTTTACCCTTTCCCTTCCCCTTGACGTGCCCCTTCCCTTTTGCAACACTTGCCCTAGGGTCGGGGAGGTGCCTTTTCTTACTACCTCCTTCATTGATCGTAAGGACCGGTAGAACCTCTCTACCCATGCCTGCCTCGGCTGTTTTGAGCATTGAGTGAAGCTCACCAATGCTCTTGTCCCACCCATTCATGTTATAGTTCATAACAAAGCTATCAAACTTCTTGGATAGAGAGTCAAGGACCAAATCCGTTGCCAACTCATTAGACACATGACAGTTAATCCTTTCGAGGCAATCAATGTGGCTATTCATCTTAAGAATGTAAGATGACACCGATTGGGTCTCGTCCATCCGACAAGCATGGAGTGCTCGAACCATTTCGAAGCGCTCCACCCTTGATTGTTGTTGGAACATTTTCTTTAACTGGGTGATCATGTCATAGGCATTGTGGTTCTCAAAGTCCTTTTGAAAATCAGGAATCATACTC
This sequence comes from Flaveria linearis, assembly GCA_024085815.1. NCBI lineage: Eukaryota > Viridiplantae > Streptophyta > Magnoliopsida > Asterales > Asteraceae > Flaveria > Flaveria linearis. The sequence goes on from CM044008.1 coordinate 66,856,917, forward strand.
GCTAGCATGAGACATGAGACTTGCACAGAGTCCGCGGTGTACTTGACCCACCCGGCAAATGCCTCAACGTCATTCTCATCGGGTTGATCGGGAATGGGATCTTCTAACACATAGGACTTCTTTTCTTGCTTGAGAACGATTCTCAAGTTTCGGTACCAATCCATGAAGTTCCCATGGTTTAGACGTTCCTTTTCAAGGATTGTTCTTAGTGATAGGTTATGGACGGTCGGGATTGCGTTGCTGTTGTTAGCCATCTACAATTTTACAAAGTTCAATTTTTAGTACTTTTAATATCAATGTATTTTGATTATTAATACCCTTTTTGTCTCATAGACAATTAATAGTCAAAATTTAGAATCCAACGTTACATTTAAATATCAGTTAGGTGACCTTTATCCCTTTATTTAAATTAACAAGGTAGTCAACGTTTGACAATTGTAACCTATTAGAATTTATAGTGTATGGGATCGATTAAACATCTTATGTTTTGTTTGGCATGTTTGTCCCATCAACACCCTTTGTACGTCATGCTTCGATGATCCTAATGCATGATTTCCAAATTAAGTCGTCCTACTTAGACACACGTGTGGATTTGCTAATATAAGTGGTTTGGTGACCTTTATCCCATAAATATGGCAAACCCACCTCAAACTCATAAGTTCCCTCTAATGTGGTTAGGTGACCTTTATCCCACATCAAGTTGCCAAATGATTCGAGTGTGGTATAAGAGGATGGTGTGTGACTTATTTTAAAAGGGATTTGTGTTTTACAAAATTTTGGTTTGGAAATTAATTTTCACACCTTGCATTTGCATGCATTCAAATGCATGGTAGTTTGTTTGAACACTTATTTCAAAGTTCCTTTCAATAACCCATTTAATTATGAAATCAATAACCTTTGGTAAAATCCATTTTATTACTTATTTATTTCTAAGGAACCAATTTTATGCAAGTTGTTGATTTCTTGTTGTTAACTATCCAATTCCACAATAAGATAAGATGAACATAAATCAACCATACATGCATAATAAAACAACCACAAGTTCATAACCGTAGCCAATGGATTTGGCAACACTTGTTGGCCAAAACAAGTGTGCCAAAAGGGTCTATTATAAAGCACAAACATGACACAAGGCATTGATAGTGTGCTCCCACTTGATCCCGCATCCTAATGCATCAAGTGTCCATTTTGTGTTGTCATAATTTTGCTTTATTTGGGCTTTCTTTGGGCTCCAACTTCAGCTCCTAGTTTCCTTGGGCCTCCATGCTTTGGGCTTTGGTTATTGGGCTTAAAACCAATCTTGGGCTATGATGCCCATTTAGCCCTAAAATGGCCCAAACCAAAAACCCAAGTCTTGTTGAACTTCTTTTACAAAATATATCCTAATACATTTTTAATAGTAAAAGAAATACAACTAATCTACTTATTATTACAAACCAACATAAATAATAAATAGATTACAAACCCAAATAAATAAATATTACAACCCAATTTTAATGATCAAACAATATCACAACACAAATATACATCCAAATATACATCCAAACACAAAGTATTGGCTAGGTTATGAATATCCAAATACACATCCAAATATGTAAGTATTTCAAGTTAAAATTGGTTCCCCTTTTGAACCCTAAATTTTCGGCCAAGGTTAAACAAACCGAAAATTTTGGTTTTGTCCAAACAAAACAAACAATCCATCAATGTGACTAGATTTTTAAAGATTACCACATGCATGTAAAGTATAATTTTAAAACAAACAAAGGGGTAACCATTCAGCCCTAAAGGCTACGGCCATATGGTGTTACACACCATAAAACCTTGAAATTTTATAATCTATACATGTATGCATTCATATAAGTGGCTCTGATACCATTGTAGGGATTTAACAAGTTTATCAAAGTCCATATAAGCTTGTTTATATGAAAAACGCAGAGGATTATACGTTTAAAACTTGTTAATAAGTTGATTATTAAACCCATTTGATAAGCAAAACCCAAACCATGGATCCATATACAAAATGCATACAATAAAGACAACCATAGGATGTTTAGAAGACAACCTTTCAAGCTGTTAGAAAACGAGTTTGTGAAGGTGTAAATGATGAACTTCGTGGCTGAATCTTCAAGCAAGAAGACCTCAAGAAGGTGATACCCCAAGCCACAAACGAACCCTTTGAATGCTAGGTTTCTTGACACCAACTTTGAGCAACTAAAACTCCTTTTGTTGCTGAAACTTTCAGCCCTCTTTTCTTCTAAAAACCGATTGAGAGAGAGAGATAGATGAGAGAATTGTTGCCTTTGCATGTAAGAGAGAGATGAGTGAGTTGGAGAGTGTGTGTTATCATTAAGTCTTGCACCTTTACAAGACAAATAAGTGGGACCACATGTGGCCTTTGGGCGGCCGTGATCCATTCAAAATGGGTTTCCCATTTTGCTTATTTTTTTTGCATAACTAACACTCTTTTATCTCTTGTTTTATAAAGTTGAAACCAATTTTTAACTTTATAAACTTAGCACGCTTTTATTTGTTATCATTTAGCAAAACTAAATAATGAAACAAATAATACCTCATGAACAATTATCCACATAATGATGTTTATCTACAAAAGCAATGATTTAGAAAACCCATTTTTCTAAATTGGTGTCATTATTTATTATATGATCTTATCAATGAATAAATATTTATTGGTGTTTGTTTAGCTTGTTATTAGGTATGACCCGACTTGGATCATATCACACTAGCCACATCAACTTAATATGTATCTTGGGCAGATCAGGTCTTTCAGTATAAGTTTTCTATTTACAATCTAAGCTCTGTTACAAAAGGTTTTCTCCAAAATTTTCTAAGTATAAATTCTTCTGAAGATAAATTTACCCTCGGGACAAATCTTTATTTTTCTTCCAAAGGCAAATTGCTCTACATAAGTATTCTCTTCCGAAGAGTTCTTAGCCCCGGAAGATCATTTGATCATAGATCAAGTTTCCTTCCGAAGGTTGCTAACTTCTTTTCTCGGAAGAACACATTACCCTTGAAAGCAAAGTGGTCTTCAAGACATAATTTGCTTTGGAAGATAAAGTGGCTTCAGAAGTCAATTAGGAAAGAGAAACTCTAATGTTCTCTCAGAAGAAATTTTACTTTCAGAAGAAAACTTTACGGTGTAACGGAAATCTTTGGGGCCCACTCTCAAAAAGTAATATTTTATGTAAGATTGTCAGAATATTTTTAATGACTTATCCTTACTGCCCCTGTCAAATCAAGCCGTAAAGTGTCACTTCACATTATCGGTTTGATCTTTCACCCCACATATAAAAGCTTCCGACTTTCTTTTATACTTTCTTCACCACTGTAAAAGCCCTAGATAGCCATTTCCATTATCTTCCTCAAGTTTCAAATTCCTTCCTTCAAACAGTACCCTCGAACAATGGCTCTAAACCCTTAATACAACCAAGTCGCCATCCTTGACTCTTTAAGGGATGTTGATTTTTCCCCGATCATCCAATTCCTGAACCAATCTGCATATCTTCCCACTCTAATGGTTAACCCCACCATCTATTCAAACCATATGGCTAATTTTTGGGCCAATGGTCAAAATGAAATACTTAACAATGAAAGGGTTATCCGGTCTAGAGTCTGTGGACAAGAAATTATTGTGAGTGAAACCACCATAAGAGAACATCTGGAACTCCACGATGCAGGAGCCCCCACTGAGTTTCCCAAACCAGATTTAGAAGATAGTTACACCTAAATGGGATATGGAGGAGACATGAACAAGTCTACAGTTTACAAATTCAACTTCTCTTACAACTGGAACTACTTGCTGCACATCATACTACGCATCCTGTCAAACAAATCAGGAGGTTAGGATCAAATTCCTTATGATCTAGGTTGCCTCATTCATGGATTGGTAAAGGGCCTAAGATTCAACTACTCTCGATTTGTGCTGAATAACTTAAGAAGAAATCTCATTAGGAATACATTTTACATGTATCCCCGATTTATTCAACACATAATCAATCGTGAGCTAGATGAGGTCAAACTAGAATATGCAAACGTTCTAGTAGCTCCTCAAATGAGGTTGGGTATCTTCAAAATGCTGAAGATGTTATCCACCAACTTCACTAGAAGGTTCACTCATCTACTTCCAGGTATGCTTAGGTCTATGGCTCCTGGTGACATCCCTGGAGGCCTAGCAGGTGATGAACCCACCCCAGACACCACCACTTCACAACCAATAACTTCTTTCCAGCCTATCAAAATTACTTATCAAAGACACCCCAAACGAATCCATGTTCAATCTACTCTGATTGAACAAGTCCCTCGGTTCAAGCCAAAAAGGCTAGAGTGGAACACAGGGCTCCTACTCAGCCAGACGTCCAACCATCCTCTACAATTGACCTCAATATTAGTGTTGAGTTTCCTCAGTCTCAACCTGATGAGCCCATTGCCTAAACATAAAGCCCTCAAGGTGAGTTCCAACACTCCCCTGAGTAGCCAAAAAAAGACAGCCATATTATTGGCATAATGCCACTAGATGTTGACCAAGGTCCCGAGTGATTAGGAATAGTCACTATATCCTTCACTGACCTATTAACCCAATCTGATAAGGATTTCATGTTTCCTCAAGGCCATGATGTCGATCTACCACACCAATCTCCAGATCAACCGAGCCATAGAGAACCTCTACTTTCTAGCCCACATCAGCTAAGCCAAACTGAGGTAAGTCTCGCAGGTGTGAAGTAGACTCATGTAGACTCAGCTGCCACTACTGAGAGTGCCTTGTTGACCACTAACGATAGTGGTAACATTGCTGAGACTGATTCTATGGCAGCCTTGCCAATTGGCATCTCTAAAAGAGATATCAGATCACAAGGGAAACCAGGGAGCCAAGAAACCACATCTGTTGGTGAGTATGATCATACTAGGCATGTTATCTCATTTCCACATGATTCTTTTAAAGAAGATGAGGAAAGTTCTATAATTCACCAATCAGTATCTGCTCTGTAAAGTCTCAAATCTTGAATTCAAGGTTAGGACTTCAAAAAACTAGTCTGCCACTCAGCAACTTGAGATTGAGAGTGTTAAGGCTAAACTAGCTGAGGCAAAGGTTAAGAAGCTTGTTAGGCACGTACCCATTCAAGTCTCTTTAAGTTCTTCAACTATCTCATTTACTTCTCAAGATGATGCTACCAAAAAGGGGGAGAATGTACAGAGACAAATATATGAGGATCCTACCCTGACCATCTCAAATCCATCCTCAACTTATCCTACACCACAACACTCCACAACCATCTTCCCACAACCACCTCCCATTGCAATTCAAGTGGATCCCAGTATGCTTATTGATCTTTACATATTCATAACCAAGTTTCTTATAAGCTCCTTACTTGAACAACCCTCACCCGATGTAGCAGTAGACTACTTTGGAGCTGAAGAGCTTCAAAGGTTGAGTGCGCCACCTACCACTGAGAAAGACGTTGGTCAACCTAATATCCCTATTGAACGTAAGATTGATTTTGAAGGGGAAATAAGGACTCATGGCCTAGCAACTGAATCAGTTGGGGCAGGTAGTGATATTAAAATCTCTTACAAAGCAGAAGTTCAAGCTGCCGAAGGGATTATTGAATTATCATCTTTGTCTAATGATCTGCTTATCACATGAGCTATTCTTGATCTAGCCTATGAGTAAATAGTGAGGACTTCCTCAAAATCCCTCTCTTGTTAATTCACTGGATCGATGAACATCCGATCATATTCTTGACAGAAGGTGATAAACCAAAAGACAAACAATAGTACAAATAATAATCGAATTATTTCCTTGATAAAACCTAACGATTTTAAGCTCATTACAACTTAAGAATCAAGACTCTTGGCAAGGGGAGATCGAGCATGATCTCCCCTCTCATCCGGTAGCACCTAGGCCCCGGGCAGACTCCCTCTCAAAACCCTTACTCTCTACACATTCAAACTGGTATATATAGGCCTCGGCCCATATTAGATGCGACTAGGCCCATTCGTGCGAGCGGACCATGCGTATGGTTCAATCGTACGACTGGACCATGCGTATGGTTCAACCGTACGACTGGACCATTCTTATGGTTCAGTCTTACAAATGCCCCAATCGCCTCTCTCATTCACACGACTGGTCCATTAGCATGGCTCAGTCGTATGACTGAGTCTCATTCGCATATGCTCCTGCGAATGACCCAGTTTCATGTGTTTACAACATATCAGGTGTAATACATTAAGCCTAGACTATTCACCAATCGACGGACACACTATATATGACAATATATGTTCCAACATCTCTCTTCAACCCCACAAGTTCAATCCCACTCTTCCCAACCTGAATCATCCAAGCCCGAATCTCCAAAGGTTGAATCTTCCTCATATCCCAAAGGAAAAAGGAAGATGACACTGAAGTGATTCTGGAAGAAGAAAAGTTGGAAAAGCTAAAGAGAAAAGGTAGACTCACAACTTGGAAGCCGCTACCTGCAAGCAACAAGGCGGCAGCAACAGCAGCTCAAGAGTCTATCAACAAAAAACGAAAAGTGAAGGTGATTGATAGGCTCATCAATCTAGGAGTAGGATAATGAGGAAATGCTCCTAATCCTATTTGATAAGCTTATATAACTAGAAAAAGCAACCCTGCTACAAAATGAGATGGAGGAAGCAGCAAAATTGGCTGAAGAAGAAGAGAAGAGGATAAAGAAGGAAGAAGATAAGCACGTGCAAAGGGTGTAGAGAATAGCCTTCTTCTGCTCAAGGGGCTATTCTTAGGTAGAGCTGACTCCTCAAAAATGAGATCATCTTGTTCCTTTTCAACAAAGAACAAGATCAGATCAACAAGGAGAGGAAGAAGGATGCAAGAGAAAAAATGAAAGAGAAGAAGAAGAAGGAAGAGGAGGCCAGACTTATGGCTGCCAAGAAGGTAGGAGACAAAGCCTAGATGAAGGCTTATCTCAGGGCCAATAGCTTCACAGGTAACTATATCAAAGCTGACCTTCACTTAGGATGAAGGAAAGAGGTATACCAAACTCAGAGTGTACAGAGGATGGTACCCAAGCCAACTCCAAAACCACAACCAATAAACCTGAGCCCACACCTCTTCCCTTTCCTATCAAAATCGAACCCACTACTGAACCTTACACCCCCGAACCTACACCATCAGCCTTAAACCCACCATCATCCACTGCCGCTCAACAACCACCACCACTACTCATCCTAAAACCCAAAACAAAACCCAAAACCTAACAATTACCCAAGCCATCCTATGAACCATCTAAGCCTCTAAGCTTAGAAGAATGCAAGGAGATCAAAGGAATGATCATCAACTGCATAACCCTGAGCAATATCTCTTATGAGGAAGAGTCCATAACACTAAGATACATTGATGGCTCTTCCTATTTCCTCACAAGATATGCATTTGTTGATCTGCCTAGAGGAACATTGGACCAAGCTCTTCAACTCTTGGCTACAAACTCTGATTCCCTCAAAGAAGAAAAGAAGAAGCTGAGAAGAAGACTGGTGACTCTACTAGATACCAAGGAAAAGGATAAACTGCCAAACATGCCCCTCACTCCTAGGAAGAAGATTGTCCAGCGGAGGTTTGATGACTATTGTTATAACATTGTTGTGGAAAAAGAGAATGGTGAAGTCAACAGACTTGAGACACCATCTCTGCTACGCTCAAGTAGATTTGACATTGCTGAGTTAGTAGAGAGACCATTCTCTAATCCCTTAAACTCCCAAGTAGCCACTCACATCAAAAATCATCTAGACGGTCTTTATCTTGCCGAGTTAACAGAGAAGGAAAGAACAGAAAAGGAGTTGAAGCTGAGAAAGGATGAAGAAAAAGGTGCCACCACTGACGGAAGGTCATTCCTTCAAATGATTCAAGGCACTACTTCAGAGTCCATAGTTAGATGGGAATATGACTATAATTCCCATTAACTAACTCTTTTCAGAGGGCCATAACAAAGGGTAAATGTCATTCACCATAACAAATTGGATCTCCTATCTACCAATGACTTGTACAAACTTCTCATCAATACTTCTAGAAAGAATAAAGAAACTAACAAATATCTTCTTCCTTTTGATGCTAAAAGTTTTAAGAAGAAGAAGATAGTGAAGTGGTAGCATCGGCCTAGGGGGAGTTTGTTGGATCAGATGAGGCTGGTGCAACAAAAACTACACTTAGAAAATTTTTAGTACAACTGAGCAAAGGCTTTCAAAGATAAAGATGCACTTCTAAAGCAAAGTTAAAGCTCTTTTGAAGTTTAAGGATGAAGAACTTTCGAAGGAAGAACTAAGTATTCCAAGACTAAGTAGTTCTCCTTCTGAAGTATAACACTTGAAAGATTCAAGATAAAGTCTTCCGAATGAAAAAGGTCATGAAGACTTGCTAAAGTATTGGAAGAAGTTATCTCTTCCGAAGTATAAATGGTTTCGGAAGACATTTTTATGCCGAAGCCATTATACCTTTGGAAGAACTAACTATAAACCAGTGGACATAAATATGGTCTGACTGACAAGTGTGATATACTGCATGATCTTTTCCCACACCCATGTAGTTGACCAGAAGGAAGAACTAAGTCTTTCGAGGCTAAGTAGTTCTCCTTCCAAAGTACAACACATGGAAGATTCAAGAGAAAGTCTTCCAAAGGAAAAAGGTCATGAAGACTTGTTGAAGTCTCGGAAGAAGTTATCTCTTCCAATGTATAAATTGTTTCGGAAGACTTTATTCTTTCGAAGCCATATTACCTTCAAAAGAACTAACTATGGACAAGTGGACATAAGTATCGTCTGACTGACAAGTCCGATATACTGCATGGCGTTTTCCCACGCCCATATAGTTGAACATACTTTATTCCACTGCCCACCTTTATCAGTTAATATTGTTACCAACTTTAGTAGGTAACAAAAGATAAGTCATGGACCTGTCATGACTAATTAATATAGGATTGTATTTTATCTTAGATACCTTACTTCTAGCAATGTAGTATTTGTTTAGATGTAAGTTGTAGCTAGTTTTCTAAGTATAACCAGCTGTAGATAATAGTATATATAGTTTCTCAATGTAACTCATTATGCATGCTTTTTAAGAGTCTTGTAAATACTGAGTTGAGAAGTAATATATACAAGTATCTTGAAAAATTATTTCTTATGTTTATTAACTTAGTTATTACCACCAATTTAGTTTGAGATTCTGCATCATCACAAGAGTGAAACTTAATGAGTTTGAGAGAAAATATTGTGTTGAGAGAACAATACCGGTCCTACATTGACTCTATCCAACTACTTCACCTCCTTACCATATATCCTCCACTTTATGAAGATCAAGTCTTGGAGTTTTGGAGGACCTGCCAACACATATATCCTCCACTTTAGATGTGTGTATATATATATGCATGTATGTATGCATATATATATATATATGTATGTATATTTATATGTATGTATCTATATATATATGTATCTATATATGTATGTATATATATGTATGTATATAAATATAAAAGTGTATATATATGTATGTATATATATAAATGTATATATATATGTATATATATATATGTGTGTATATATATATAGATATATGTATATATGTGTTTATATATAAGTATATATCTATATATGTATATATATATGTGTGTGTGTATATATATATGTGTGTTTGTGTGTGTGTGTATATATATATATATATATGTATATATGTATATATATATAAGTATATAGACATAATTTTTGTAATCAAAATTACAATGAAACTGTCAAATTTATATATATATATATATATATATATATAAATAGGCATATATATATATATATATGTATGTATGTATGTATGTATGTATGTATGTATATGAAGGAATTGATCTGCTCAAGATACATATTAAATTGATGTTGCTAATGTGATATGATCCAAGTCGGGTTATACCCAATAACAAGCCAAACAAACGCCGAAAAATATTTATTTGTGGATAAGATCACACAAATAAATATTAGCACCAATATAGAAACCGGGTTTTCTAAATCATTGCTTTTGTAAATGAACCAACATTATATGGATAAGTTGTTCATGAGAAATTAGTTGTTTTATTATTTAAGTTGGTTAAGTAATATCAAACAAAAGTGTGATGTATTTTATAAAATTAAAAGGGTTTTAATTTATAAAAATAGAGTGCAAGAGTGTATCTTTTATAAAAATTCAAATGAGAGGAAACCCTCAAGTGGGACCACTACTTCGGCCGCCCCTTGGGGCATGAGAACTCTCTCATTAGTTATTGGTTCATGCAATATTGATTGACTTGAACACTCTTCTACCAATACACCTTTCTCTCACACACACAAAACAAAAGAAATTCTCTCAACTCTCTCTAGAAATCGGTTTTCTAGAGCTGAAAAACAAGTTGATTTTCAGTTTTCAAGCAAGGATTCTTGGCTGGAAAATCGATTTGGAAGAGGGTTTTTCAAGTGGGTGCAACACAACCCAGCAAGTGGGTGTTTGAAGGAAGCTTGGGGTATCATCTCTTGAGGACTTCTACCTTGAAGTTTTGACATTCAAACATCATCATCTAGTCTCCAAATCCACGGTTCTAAAGGTAGTATATATGGTTGATATATACATGTTATGATAGTATGCTCTTCCATATAAAATGATCCTTGTTTTGGGTTTTGATTTAACATATGTATATGATACATAAACTCACGTTTTGAATATAAACTCCGCTGCGTTTTACATGTTAAATGGTTAATTTGTCTTTGATAAACACCTACAAAACCCATCAATGGCATCAAGAGCTGGATTATATGGATACATGCTTCAAACATGAAATTTTCGGGTCCTTTTTTTATAAAAAGTGGGCTGGAAATTTCTCTAAATGGAAGTCCCTTTGTTTTTCAAGATGTTACTTTATATGCATGTAAGGATCTTGAAAAATATATATCATAAGATGGTTAGTTTGTTTGGACAAAACCCACTTGTTCTTGGTTTATGTTGGCCAATAACTTGGGTTCAAAAGGGGCTGCCAAAATCGATAGATATATACATATTTGGATGTGTTTTAAGTGCATAAAACCTAGCCATGACCTTGTGTTTGATTATTTGTGGTTGTGATTCATTTGAATGTAATAAGGCTATGTAATTTATTTGTTTCATTTGGTATGTAATAAGTAGATTAGCTTGCACTTTATTTTACTAGAAAAATGTATTAGGACTTTTTCTATGTAATAAGTATTTTTGGGGGCTGTTTTGTAAGACAAAGAAAATGCCTAAAGATGGTGGTGGAATCACAACACAAAATGCATACTTGAAGCATTTGGATGCAAGTCCAAGTGGGAGTTCATCAACACAACAATGTGTCATGTTTTTACCCTAGGAATGACCACTTGACACACTTGTTATGGCAAGCAAGTGTGATCAAAATAGTTGGCTATGGTTATGCACTTATTTTTTTATGTTTGGTTGATTATTTGGTTGTTTGGTTGTGTTTAATATTTTAATTGAAAATAGACAAACTAGTTAACCAACTATGAGAAATCAAGCATAAAAATGGTTCTTTATAATCATTAAAGGAATTAATAAAATGTGTTTATTAAGGGTTAATGATTTAATAAAAATGGGTTTTATTAAAAGGAACCTTCAAAATAGTTTTTCAAATAATACCATGCATTTGAATGCATACAAGTTGTATGGTATAAAAGGCCTTTTCTAAAAACTAGAATTTTAAAAACTACAAAAACCCTTTCAAAACAAGTTTAACACCATCCTTTTAAACAACACTCAATTCACTTGTAACGTATTTATGGGATAAAGGTCACCTAACCATAAATATAGAAACTTGTGAAGTTGAGGTGAAATTACCATATTTGTGGGATAAAGGTCACCTAACCACTTATATTTGTAAAATCACATGTGTGTCTAAGTAGGATGACTTGATTTGGAAATCATGCATTAGGATCACCGAAGCATGACGTACAAACGTTGTTGATGGGATAAACATGCCAAACAAAACATGAGATGTTTAAAACGATCCCATATAACTAGAAATTGTAATAGGTTACAATTGTCAAACGTTGACTACCTTGTTAATTTAAATAAAGGGATAAAGGTCACCTAACCGATATTTAAATGTAACGTTGGATTATAGATTTTAATTATTAATTGTCTATGAGACATAAAAGGGTATTAATAATTAAAATGCTTAAATATCAAAATACTAAAATTTGAACTTCGTAAAATTGTAGATGGCTAACAACAACAATGCAATCCCGACCGTCCATAACCTATCACTAAGAACCATCCTTGGAAAGGAACGTCTAAACCATGAAAACTTCATGGATTGGTACCGAAACTTGAGAATCGTTCTCAAGCAAGAAAAGAAGTCCTATGTGTTAGACGATCCCATTCCCGATCAACCAGATGAAAATGACGTAGAGGCCTTTACCGAGTGGGTCAAATACACCGAGGACTCTGTGCAAAAGGACTTTGAGAACCACAATGCCTATGACATGATCACCCAGTTGAAGGAAATGTTCCAACAACAATCAAGGGTGGAGCACTTCGAAACGGTTCGAGCGCTCCATGCATGTCGGATGGACGAGACCCAATTGGTGTCATCTTACGTTCTTAAGATGAAGAGCCACATTGATCGCCTTGAAAGGCTTAACTGTCGTGTGTCCAACGAGTTGGAAACGGATTTGATCCTCAACTCCCTATCAAAGAAGTTTGATAGCTTTGTTATGAACTATAACATGAATGGATCGGACAAGAACATTGGTGAGCTTCATTCAATGCTCAAAACGGCCGAGGCGGGCATGGGTAGAAAGGTTCTACCGGTACTTATGATCAATGAAGGTGGTAGTAGGAAGACGCACCTCCCCGACCCTAGGGCAAGTGTTACCAAAGGGAAGGGGCACGTCAAGGGGAAGGGTAAGGGTAAAGCAAAAGTGGAACCGCCCAAATCGAAAGAAAAGAAGCAAAAGGTTGCTCATGATGACCCTTGTTTTAAGTGTGGTGAGGTAGGCCATTGGAAACGCAATTGTCCGGTCTATCTCAAAGAGTTGAGATCGAAGAGGGATGCGGGGCAAACCTCAGGTACAATCTTTATGATACATGTTGAGCTAAATGTTATTTCTTCTAACACATGGGTATTGGATACCGGATGTGAAACTCACATTTGCAATTTGTTGCAGGGGTTCATAAGAAGTGAGCATTATGCAAAAGGGGAAATTAGTCTCTTTATGGGCAATGGTGCAAAGGTTCACGTGGAAGCCCAAGGAGACTACATTTTGAAGCTTCCAAGTGGTTTGGAAGTTATTTTAGAAGAATGTTTTGTATGCTCCTAGTTTGACTAGGAACATTATTTCTGTTTCCCATTTAAGACAATGTGATTATGATTTCAAGTTTGTTGACAATGATATTCATGTTTCTTTAAATCATATGTTTTATTTTAAGGCTATACCTTGCAATGGTATTTATGAATGGTTCATGAAAACACGACATATGATAGCTCAATGTATCAAGCAACCACCAAAAGGCTCAAACAAGATTTGAGTGATTCCTATCTTTGGCATTGTCGCCTTGGTCACATAGACAAGAATCGTATGCAAAAACTCCAAAAGAATGGTCTTTTGAAAACTAATGAAAATGATTAATTAGATGTATGCGAGACTTGTTTACAAGGTAAAATGACAAAGGCCCCTTTTAGTGGGACATATGAAAGGGAAAAGGATTTATTAGGGATCATACATTCAGATGTATGTGGACCTTTTAAACCAATAACTAGGAATGGTGAAAGATACTTCATTACCTTTACCGATGACTTTAGTCGTTATGGGTATGTGTACTTGTTAAGACACAAACATGAATCTTTTGAAATATTCAAAATCTTCAAGAATGAAGTAGAAAATCAACTCAACAAAACGGTCAAGGTTCTTCGTACAGATAGAGGAGGTGAATACCTAAGTAGTGAATTTCAAGAGTATCTTTGAAGTTGTGGGATTGTCTAACAACTTACTCCACCTGGAACACCACAACATAATGGTGTGTCTGAAAGGAGGAATCGGACTCTATTGGATATGGTTTGATCTATGATGGCTAGAAGTACACTACCTCTATCATTTTGAGGTTTCGCGTTGCTCTCCGCGGCCCGTATTTTAAATATGACCCCAACCAAGAAAGTGGAAAGGACACCTTTTGAAGTATGGCATGGAAGGGTTCCATCATTATCATATTTAAAGGTTTAGGGGTGTGATGCTTATCCTAGGCAATACACTCAAAATAAACTGGAAGCCCGATCCACAAAGTGTTTCTTCATTGGATATCCTAGAGATTGTATTGGATATTATTTCTATGATCCGACAGAGCAGAAAGTGTTTATTGCTCGAAAAGCAGAGTTCTTGGAAACTAAGTTTCTTTCGGAAGAAACTAGTGGAAGAGCAGTGGAACAAGAAGTGGTTCAAGATTCACAAGACGATACACAATTGGTTGATACTAGCAATCAACATGAGGATGTTGAGAATGATCATATGGATGATCAAGATACACATAAGATTCGTAGATCTGGTAGAATTAATGTTCCTCCTGAGAGATATGGATTTTTCATGGATGGATGCTATGTGGTAGATTCGGATGAACCAACCACATACCATGATGCAATGTCAAAACCTGATTTTCACAAATGGCAAGAAGCCATGAATGTTGAGATGCAATCCATGTATGATAACCAAGTTTGGGAATTGGTTACGCCACCTCTTAAGTCCAAGATAGTTGGAAGCAAGTGGGTTTTCAAGAAGAAACCGATATGCATGGAAACTTGGATACCTATAAAGCTAGACTTGTAGCAAAAGGTTTCACTCAAACTCAAGGGGTTGATTATGATGAAACCTTTTCGCCTGTGGCAATGCTAAAGTCTATCAGGATATTGTTTCCCATAGCAGCATATTATGACTATGTGATTTGGCAAATGGATGTCAAAACCACTTTCCTTAATGGATATCTTGAGGAAGATGTCCATATAAAACAGCCTGAAGGTTTTGTCGATCCAAAACATCCTAACAAGGTATGCAAGTTAAAGAAGTCAATCTATGGATTGAAACAAGCGTCAAGAAGTTGGAATCACCGTTTTGATGATGAAGTAAAGAAATTTGGCTTTATTAAAAACGCTGATGAAGCTTGTGTATATAAGAAAGCTAGTGGGAGCACTATCACTTTCCTTGTATTATATGTCGATGACATTTTACTACTTGGAAATGACATTCCAAACTTGGAAGGTGTAAAAGCCTGGCTTGAAAGCTGTTTTTCCATTAAAGATCTTGGTGAAGCCGCCTATATTTGGGAATAAAGATCTATAGGGATAGATCAAGACGGCTGATAGGTTTAAACCAAAGGGCATACATTGAAAAGATCTTGAAAAGGTTCAAGATGGGGAATTCTAAGAAAGGTTTGGTACCTATTCAAAAGGGGACTATATTGAGCTCATCTCAATGCCCTAGTTCAAAGGTTGAACAAGAAAGAATGAATGGAGTCCCATACGCATCTGCTATAGGATCTATCATGTATGCAATGATATGTACTAGGCCGGACGTGTCATGTGCTCTAAGCATGACAAGTAGATATCAGCAGAATCCTGGTAATAGTCATTGGATGGCTGTTAAGAGTATTTTGAAATACCTTAGAAACACTAAGGATATGTTCTTAATATATGGATCTGGTGAGGAGGAGCTCGTTGTAAAGGGTTACACGGATGCGAGTTTCCAAACTGATCGAGATGATTCTCTATCACAGTCGGGATATGTCTTCATTATGAATGTAGGAGTGGTCTCTTGGAAGAGTTCAAAGCAAGATGTAGTGGCACTATCTACAACAGAATCAGAATACATCGCCGCTTCATTCGCAGCTCAAGAAGCTGCGTGGCTTAGGAAATTCATTGCTGATCTAGGGGTTGTTGCTAATATTCAAGACCCCTAGAGATCTTTTGTGACAACGAGGGTGCGATTGCTCAAATCAAGGAACCTCGCGCTCATCAAAAGACTCGGCACATTGAACGGAGATTCAACTACATAAGGGATGAAGTTGAAAAGGGAAAGATAGGTATTCGCAAAGTTCACACCGATCAAAACATTGCGGATCCATTCACGAAGCTCCTAGATAGGTCAAAGCATGAAAGTCATACTTGTGCCTTAGGACTTTCATATTCTAGTGATTGGACTTGATCAAATTTTGTATTTGGATATTGGAACTAAAGTTATTTGACTTAATTATATGGTTATAATTTTCATTTGTTCCTCAATTTTAGCACGTTTAAGTCCATGAATAAGAAAGTTATTCTAAACGTCCGTAGTCGATCATACTTGTGGGAACAACTATGAATGTAAGACTATAATGAACTTGGATTGGTTGATATTCATAAGGTATGAATATAGAGCAAGAGGTTGCTACCAAGGTTCATTGATATCTATGGAATAAAGATATTGGACCGACCCGCTCTCAATTATTTCTGCATGGAATCTTTGTGATTAGTCATAAGAGATATTGAGTAAAGGCAAATATCATTGTATCCTCAGACCTGAGATACATATTGGGTCTTGATATTCACCAAGTATTGTACTTTGACTTAGTACTTTGCTGTTCTGAAAGATTGGCAGTGCATAAGGCTGAGTTCAGGTATGATATAAGGTGATTGTGAGAGACGTATGTAGTCAAGATGGAATTTGTTCCTCTTATTCATTGAGAGTTAGATGTCTAAGGCCTGTTAAAGTTAAATCAACGGAGAATGACAATTCTGTGTCTCTGGGATTTAACAAGACATCTGTAACAAAAGGATAAATGATTGATTCACCTAAATCGTATTCAAGTAAGGTACTTGAAAAGGATGATGTTATTGAATGGCACTTAGTCATATACATTAGGGGTAGCAAACCGTTGCTAGGTGTTATCTGCTGCTTGCATCAATCTTCTATGAATGTGGTTGGTTCATTTGAATCTACCACATAGCATCCATCCATGAAAAATCCGTATCTTTCAGGTGGATTACTAGTTCTACCACTTTTGTGAACGTTTTATGTGTATTGATTAACCGCTTGATCATCCTCAACATCCTCATGTTGAGTGCTAGTTTAAACCAAATGTGCATCGGGTTGTGGTTCTTGATCCTCCTCAAGATCCACTGTTCTACTGCAGGTTCCCTCCATAAGGAATTTTGCATCTAAGAACTCACCCTTTCTGGCAACAAACACCTTTTGTTCCAGTGGATCATAGAAATAATATCTCATAGAATCTCTAGGATATCCAATAAAAATACACTTGGTGGATCGGACTTCCAATTTGTTTGGGGTGGGAGTCTTAACATAAGCCTCACAACCCCAGACCCTTAAGTATGATAGGGATGGAACTCTTCCATGCCATATCTCAAAAGGTGTCCTTTTCACCTTTTTGGTTGCGGCCATATTTAGAATACGGGCCGCGGAGAGCAAAGCGAAACCCTAAAATGATAGAGGCAATGTGCTTCTAGCCATCATAGATCGGACCATATCCAATAAGGTTCGAGTCCTCCTCTCAGACACACCATTATGTTGTGGTGTTCCAGGTGGAGTGAGTTGTGAGACAATCCCACAACTCATAAGATGATCTTGAAAAGCATCACTTAGGTATTCACCTCCTCTATCGGTACGGAGAACTTTAATTGACTTGTTGAATTGATTTTCTACTTCATTCTTGAAGATTTTTAACATTTCAAAAGCTTCATCTTTGTGCCTTAATAAGTACACATACCCATAGCGATTATAATCGTCGGTAAAGGTAATGAAATATCTTTCACCATTCCTTGTCATTGGTTTAAAAGGACCACATACATCCGAATGTATGATTCCAAATAAATCTTTTGCCCTTTCGTTAGCTCCACAAAAGGGTGCCTTAGTCATTTTTCCTTGTAAACAAGATTCACAAACATCAAATGAATCACATTCATTTGTTTTTAAAAGACCATTCTTTTAAAGTGTTTGTATGTGTTTCTTGTTTATATGACCAAGACAACAATGCCAAAGATAGGTATCATTCAAATCCAATTCGAGTTTCTTGGTGATAGTTTGGTACAATGAACTATTTAAAGTATTTTCATGAACCAATTCATAAATACCATTAATGGGAATAGCTTTAAAATAGAACATATCATTTAAAGAAACATGAATATCATTTTCAACAAAGGATAATACATAATAATAATGTCTTAATTAGGATACAGAAATAATGTTCCTAGTCAAACTAGGAGCATACAAAACATTCTTCAAAATAACATCCAAGCCACTTGGAAGTTATAGGATGTAGTCCCCACGAGCTTCAACTAAGACTTTAGTTCCATTGCCCATGAAGAGGCTAATATCCCCTTGATTGAAGTCCCTACTTCTTGTGAAACCCTGCAACAAATTGCAAATATGAGTTCCACATCCGGTGTCCAATACCCATGTGTTAGAAGATGTTACATTAAGATCAATATGAATCATGTATATTGTACCTGAGGTCTGCCCGGCATCCCTCTTTGCTTTCAACTCTTGTAGATGGACTGTACAATTCCTTGTCCAATGTCCAATCTCCCCATACTTGAAGCATGGGTCATTAGTAGCAACCTTTTGCTTCTTCTCTTGTGGTTTGGGTGGCACCCTTGCCACCCCCTTCCCCTTTCCCCAAATGGGTCCCTTACCCTTGGCAACTTTTGCCTTGGGTGCGGGATGAGGCCTTTTGTTGTTCCCACCTTCATTGATGGTGAGAACGGGTAAAACCCTTTTACCCATGGCCACCTCGGCCATTTTGAGCATTGAGTGAAGCTCACCAATGCTTAAAGCGGATGAATGTGTGCGACTGTATGTATCGCACGACAGAGGGTCCAGTCGTACGAATGAAGGTTCAGTCGTACGAATGAAGCTGATTCGTACGAATGAAGGTTGAATCGTACGAATGGCTGTTGAGTCGTGCGAATGGGTGTTGTGTGGTACGACTAAATGCTGAGTTTCACGAATAAGGGTTCAATCGTACGAGTGAAGCTGATTCGTACGATTGAAGGCCCATTCGTGCGGATGGCGTGTCCAGTTGTGCGTCTAGTCTTGTTATGCTATTGGAGTCATTGTGAGTGAGTTCTTCTTGTGCGCGGTATGCCTATCGTGTGATGATAAGGTAACCTCAATAAAGTGTCATTGCTTGACCACAAAGATTAAAGTCAACGCTATCAACAAGCACATGCTATTTTCATTAAAAATAACCTAACCTTTTACAATTATCGGCAATCCATTTGGGACTACTCTTAATACTTGGATCCACATAAGGTTTGATATGTGTATGCCTGCTTGTGTGAGTCACCCACGATTGTAAAGCTGAAAAATCATGTTGTTTAGGTGATTTATATATGTGTAAAACAAACCCATGTAACAAAGGATCATTTATGTGAATATACAAGCTATGAACATATGTAAAGTTACATAAAATCACAGCTACAATGAGCCGTGAATACTACCTCTCAATACTGTTGAAAATCGACAGAAAAGAAGGTGTAGGATGCTCAAAATCGGCCAAAGCTCCAAGAGTAGGACCTCTCAAGTTAGTATACCCCAAGCCTCCTTGCAAACACCTTCTTGTTAGGTAGATTTAACACCAAAGACAACACAAAATGGCACTCCAAAACCTCCTAATGCTACTGCCCAGGCCGAAGCTTTTAGAGAGAGAGAAAGGAGATTCCTTTTGTGTTTTGCATGTATGGAGAGATGTGTGTCAAGTGGAGTGCAAGACTAGTTAATAAGTTGTATTCTCAAGATAGCAAAGGAACCAATAAGATGAAGGGGGGGCAAAATATCTCTTTAAAAGTCTTCCCCACCCCCCCCCCCCCGTTTTTTTTAAACTTATCACACATTGTATTGTTAACTAGTCTTGTTGCTTAGATATACAATTAACTTTTTAATTGTATAATCCATACACTCCCATTATTAATTTATGATGTTATCTAACTTACTTAAATAACATTACAAATAATATTATTGAACAAAATATTCTAATAAGTTGTTCCATCTCATATGCAACTTATTTAGAAAACCCATTTTCTAAATTGGTGTAAAAATTTAATTGCATGATCATATCATCAAATAAATATTAATTGGTGTTTTCTAAGCTTGTTATTGGGCATTACCCGACTTGGATCATAACGTACTAACCGCATCAATATTCTACGTGTCTTGGGCACATAGAATCCTACAATAATCTGTCACACCCTCAATTTCCACAAACGGGGTTTTACCGTTAGGCGTGTGACGATCGAGAAGATTGTTCAGATCTGTAACCGTATGGCGGCAGCACGTGACCAACAGAAGAGTTACGCTGATAAGCGTCGCCGACCGTTGGAATTTCAAATAGGTGACAAAGTGCTTTTGAAAGTGTCACCTTGGAAGGGTGTGATTCGGTTCGGAAAACATGGGAAACTAAACCCTAGATACGTGGGACCGTTTGAGATTGTCAAACGGGTTGGCCCCGTGGCCTATCAGCTGAACCTACCCGAAGAACTCCGTGGAGTACACGATGTGTTCCATGTATCAAACCTGAGGAAATGCCATGTTGACGAGACTCGTCGTTCCGTTGGGCGAGATACATGTTGATGAACAACTACGTTTCACCGAGGAACCAGTGGAAGTTATGGACCGAGAGCTCAAGACACTCAAACATAGTCGTATCCCTATCATCAAGGTCCGTTGGAACTCAAAGCATGGACCAGCGTTTACCTGGGAACGTGAGGACCAGATGAAGAAGAAGTACCCGCAACTGTTCCAGAACCAGGCATCTACTTCTTAAGATACGCAGAAACTCTATTCAACATACGTTACAAACCGCTGAGACTGTTGTCGTTTTCATTGTTTGCATCGTTGTCACCTAAAACATTTACAAGCATCGCCACCGTCATCGTTAAACAAGTTATATTATATAATACTAACATGACGAATAACCCCGTTTTTCAAATACAAAATCGTGTTTGTAGAGGATTCAAATAAACGGGATTACTTAAGGAATCCTCTTAATTAACATAGCTTGCCCATTTACGACGTTATCAACCGAAACAAATTCGGGAACTCGGGGACTAAGTGCGAGGACCAAACGTGACAAATTGCCAAACTAGGGCTGGGTATATAAACCCCTTACCAGCCCTATCTTTCATTCCACACCCCTATTCTTCTCCTCCTTCTTCACTTTCTTCTTCTACTCCTCTCTACTACATCCTAGCACCAAAATCACCTCCCTTGGCCCCTTTCCATTGTCTAGACTACGCTACAGCTGAGTTAGCACGTTCCTAGCAGGTAGGAGACCTTGGTCGTCCATTTTATTGCTCGTTCATTTCTGCGAATTTAGGGTTTCGGGTGCTCGGGTTCAACCCGAATGCATGAGGTCGTGTGGGTGTGTGTGTTGTCCATCTGCATGTGCATTTTACTTAGAAATGTTAGAAAAGTGTTTCTGGAAGTCCTTGATGTGTGAAACCCATGCACAGAACAGCCGAAGGCTGTTCAGCCCCTCCAGCAGTCGCGATCTGCTGCAGTTCGCGACTGGGTCAGTCGTGTGACTGAGTCGTACGACTGGGCGTGTCATGCGACTGAGTTCATGCGTCTGAGTCTATGACGCAATTGAATGCATGCGAATGTGTATTGCATGCGATTGAGTCAATGCGGATGAATGTGTGCGACTGTGTGTATCGCACGACTGAGGGTCCAGTCGTACGAATGAAGGTTCAGTCGTACGAATGAAGCTGATTCGTACGAATGAAGGTTGAATCGTGCGAATGGTCGTTGAGTCGTGCGAATGGGTGTGGTGTGGTACGACTGAATGCTGAGTCGCACGAATGAGGGTTCAATCGTACGAGTAAAGCTGATTCGTACGATTGAAGGCCCATTCGTGCGGATGGAGTGTCCAGTTGTGCGTTTAGTCTTGTTATGTGATTGGAGTCATTGTGAGTGAGTTCTTCTTGTGCGCGGTGTGCCTATCGTGTGATGATAAGGTAACATCAATAAAGTGTCATTGCTTGACCACAAAGATTAAAGTCAACGCTATCAACAAGCACATACTATTTCCATTAAAAATAACCTAACCTTTTACAATTATCGGCAATCCATTTGGGACTACTCTTAATACTTGGATCTACATAAGGTTTGATATGTGTATGCCTGCTTGTGTGTGTCATCCACGACCGAACCAATGCGACCCGACCCGACTAAACATTTCTATTAACACTAGACACAACATTAATGCTTAACATAACTGTCAATAGGTGTTTGACTGTTCATTGTGAACAACATTTGGGAGGCTTCCATCCTACATACTTACTACATAATCTGTGAGTCTTCACGGCCCCTATTTTACTTTCTTTCCTTTTGGGGGGAAAACATGCAAACATATTTCGTAAATGGTTTTAGTATTATTGATATCACCTGTTACGTTAGTTCAAACATACATAACCGTCCTTACATTCTCGAACCGTTAGTAATGTATAGCGAGGTAATTCTGAGTAGTACTACTGGGTTTGACAAACCCCGCCCGGGCTAGTCGCGCTAGCTTGATTGGAGGTCAAAAGGGTGCATTATTGACCTAACATTTGTCACTGTCTGGTGAGACGTGACGGGGATACAACAAACATATAGGACATGCAAACAGTCAACTTCGGTTCAAAACGCTAAGTAACTTGACTATAGGCTAGCTACCTATCGATATGCTTTAATTACTTTACCATTTGAACAGTTACCAACGTTTTATCTGTAATTAAACCTGTGAACTCACCAAGTTTATGTTGACACACTTTAGCATGTTTTCTCAGGTCACAGGAACGTATAAGCTCATGATGCACGCTTCAGGAACGCACTCAGGACATGCATTCATCAATCTTATTTTCTTGCATTGAGCATTTTGTCTAGAATTGGCACTTGTAACTTTCATGTAATGGATTTACAATTTGTGTACCCGCTTCCACACTAATGTTCGTTTCGCTTATGTTCCTTGAAATTAAGTCAAATGTCTATTTTTAAATTCATATTGCGTCGTTCGATATGACTGTGTCTGAGATCCTGGTTTGTCACACGCCTAACAATAAAACCCCTTGTGTGGAAATTGAGGGTGTGACAGATTATTGTAGGATTCTATGTGCCCAAGACACGTAGAATATTGATGCGGTTAATACGTATGATCCAAGTCGGTAAATATTTGCACGTAGAATATTGATGTGGAAATTAATATTTATTTGATGATATGATCATGCAATTAAATATTTACACGAATTTAGAAAATGGGTTTTTTAAATAAGTTGCATATGAGATG
The DNA here is from genome assembly GCA_024085815.1 of Flaveria linearis. NCBI lineage: Eukaryota > Viridiplantae > Streptophyta > Magnoliopsida > Asterales > Asteraceae > Flaveria > Flaveria linearis. The sequence goes on from CM044008.1 coordinate 66,880,249, forward strand.
GAACAACTTATTAGAATATTTTGTTCAAAAATATTATTTGTAATGTTATTTAAGTAAGTTAAATAACACCACAAATTAATAATGGGAGTGTATGGATTATACAATTAAAAGGTTAGTTGTATATCTAAGCAACAAGACTAGTTAACAATACAATGTGTGATAAGTTAAAAAAAAGGGGGGGGAAGACTTTTCAAGAGATATTTCGCCCCCCCCCCCCCTCATCTTATTGGTTCCTTTGCTATCTTGAGAATACACCTTATTAACTAGTCTTGCACTCCACTTGACACACATCTCTCCATACATGCAAAACACAAAGGAATCTCCTTTCTCTCTCTCTAAAAGCTTCGGCCTGGGCAGCAGCATTAGGAGGTTTTGAAGTGCCATTTTGTGTTGTCTTTGGTGTTAAATCTACCTAACAAGAAGGTGTTTGCAAGGAGGCTTGGGGTATAGTAACTTGAGAGGTCCTACTCTTGGAGCTTTGGCCGATTTTGAGCATCCTACACCTTCTTTTCTGTCGATTTTCAACAGCATTGAGAGGTAGCATTCACGGCTCATTGTAGCTGTGATTTTATGTAACTTTACATATGTTCATAGCTTGTATATTCACATAAATGATCCTTTGTTATATGGGTTTGTTTTACACATATATAAATCACCTAAACAACATGATTTTTCAGATTTACAATCATGTTTTAAAGTACTTATTCCGCTGCGTTTTCAGTAAGTTTAAGAGGTTAAACTTTGATTTTGTGTTCTAACAAACCCAACAATGGCATCTAGAGCCGGTTATGTGGATAGCATGCTTGTTAGTATCCTTTAAAAATTTGTTTTATGGGATATTATAACACTTTTAAGGGCTGAAATATTGTTGTATGTTGAATCCCCAAGCTTTCATGGTTATATCACACATGCTTGTGATTAAACCTTGAAAGATATGTATGATGATATGTATATTGTTTGGACAATGTTTGAAACCCGAATTTTGAGTTTATGTTGGCCGAAAAATCGTGGGTTTTAATGGGGATTCTTAGTTATATTTGGATGGTATGATGAATGTTCATATTGGTGCATAACCTAGCTTTTGGCATTGTGTTGTTTGAATGTTTGCAATGTTTGGTTTTGGTTTATTCAATTGGGTTGTATATTAATTTGTGCTTTGTTTAAAAATGTAATTTGTCTATTTATTCATTGGGATGTAATAATAGATTAGGAGTATTTTTCTTTTACTAGAAAGTATGTATTAGGATATATATTTTGTAAAAGAAGATGCTCGGGTAGGAATCACAAGAGGAAGACACAAAAGATGGACTTGAAGCATATCGATGCAAGTTCAAGTGGGGGTCTATGAAGACCTCAATTTTTTGTTGTATTCAACCCTTAGGAAAGACCAAATGACCACACATGTGATGGCAAACAAGTGTGGTCACAATAGTAGCTATGGTTATGCACATTGTGGTTGTTTATACTATGCTTGTTTGATTGTGATTTTATGAATGATTGTATAATACTTGGATATGATAAACAATCTTAATAAAAATGATCTTAACAAGCTAATATAAAATGGTTCTTAATCATTAAGTTAATAAATGGTTATTAAAAGGATTAATGATTTCGTAATAAAATGGGTTTTATTAAAAAGGACCATAGGGTATCTTGTATTTGAAAGCATGCAAATACAAGTACATAGAGTTTTCTAAACTAGAATTATGAAATCTCTAAACATTTGATAAACAAGTTTAACACCGTCCTTTTGCACAACACTTGAGTCATTTGGAAACTCTTAATGGGATAAAGGTCACCTAACCATTTAGAGGGAACTTGTGACTCAAGGTGGGGATACCACATTGGTGGGATAAAGGTCACCTAACCACTTATGTTGGTAAACTCACATGTGTGTGCAAGTAGGGTAACTTGATTTGCAAACCATATTAAATGGATCACCTACAATATGGTTTCCAAATGGTTTTGATGGGATTAACATGCCGACTTTACATATGATGTTTAAAGTCGAACCCATACCTCTAGAAGTTGCAAATGGTTGCACCGTCAATCGTTGACCACCTTATTAATTTAAATCGTGGGATAAAGGTCACCTAACCACACTTTAAATGTAATGTTGGGTTCTAGATTTTAATATAAAAATGACCTTAAAAGGCATTAATTATTAAAAATAGCAATATCGAAAATACTAAAATAGATCTTTGTTAAATTTTGTAGATGGCCACCAATAATGACAATCATGATAACTCATCAGCATCCACCCAATCATTACGAGCGATCCTCCAAAAGGAACGTCTAAATCATAATAATTTCATTGATTAGTATCGAAACTTGAGAATCGTTCTCAAGCAAGAGAGAAGATCATATGTTTTAGACGACCCTATCCCCGATCAACCTACTGAGGATGATGAGGAGGCCTACAACGATTGGCTGAAGTACACTGAGGACTCCGTCCAAGTGTCTTGTCTCATGATAGCGAGCATGACTCCGGATCTCCAAAAGGAGTATGAACATCACGGAGCTTATGACATGATAACCCAGCTAAAGGAAACGTTCCAACAACAAGCAAGGGTTGAGCGCTTCGAAACGGTTCGAGCACTCCATGCATGTCGTATGGACGACAACCAATCTGTTTCATCATATGTACTTAAGATGAAAAGTCACATTGACCGCCTCGAGAGGCTTAATTGTCCCGTCTCGAAGGAATTGGCCACGGATTTGATCCTAAATGGCCTTACCAAGAAGTTCGAGACATTCGTGTTGAACTACAACATGAATGCTTGGGATAAAAGCATTGGTGAGCTTCACTCAATGCTCAAAACCACTGAGGCGGCCATGGGTAAAAGGGTTTTACCCGTTCTCACCATCAATGAAGGTGGGAACAACAAAAGGCCTCATCCCGCACCCAAGGCAAAAGTTGCCAAGGGTAAGGGACCCGTTTGGGGAAAGGGGAAGGGGGTGGCAAGGGTGCCACCCAAACCATAAGAGAAGAAGCAAAAGGTTGCTACTAATGACCCATGCTTCAAGTATGGGGTGATTGGACATTGGGCAAGTAATTGTCCTGTCCATCTCCAAGAGTTGAAAGCAAAGAGGGATGCCGGGCAGACCTCAGGTACAATATACATGATTCATATTGATCTTAATGTTACATCTTCTAACACATGGGTATTGGATACCGGATGTGGAACTCATATTTTCAATTTGTTGCAGGGGTTCACAAAAAGTAGGGACTTCAATCAAGGGGATGTTAGCCTCTTCATGGGCAATGGAACTAAAGTCTTAGTTGAAGCTCGTGGGACTACATCCTAAAACTTCCAAGTGGCTTGGATGTTATTTTGAAAAATGTTTTGTATGCTCCTAGTTTGACTAGGAACATTATTTCTGTCTCCCAATTAAGACATTAGATTATGTATTATCCTTTTTTGAAAATGATATTCATGTTTCTTTAAATGATATGTTCTATTTTAAATCTATTCCCATCAATGGTTTTTATGAATTGGTTCATGAAAATACTTTAAATAGTTCATTGTACCAAACTATCACCAAGAAATTCAAATTGGATTTGAGTGATACCTATCTTTGGCATTGTCGTCTTGGTCATATAAACAAGAAACGCATACAAACACTTCAAAAGAATGGTCTTTTAAAAAACAAATGAATGTGATTCATTTGATGTTTATGAATCTTGTTTACAAGGAAAAATGACTAAGGCACCCTTTAGTGGAACTAACAAAAGGGCAAAAGATTTATTAGGAATCATACATTAGGATGTATGTGGTCCTTTTAAACCAATGACAAGGAATGGTGAAAGATACTTCATTACCTTTACCGACGATTATAGTCGCTATGGGTATGTGTACTTATTAAGGCACAAAGATGAAGCTTTTGAAATGTTCAAAATCTTCAAGAATGAAGTAGAAAATCAACTCAACAAGTCAATTAAAGTTCTCCGTTCCGATAGAGGAGGTGAATACCTAAGTGATGCTTTTCAAGATCGTCTTAGGAGTTGTGGGATTGTCTCACAACTCACTCCACCTGGAACACCACAACATAATGGTGTGTCTGAGAGAAGGAATCGAACCATATTGGATATGGTCCGATCTATGATGGCTAGAAGCACATTGCCTCTATCATTTTGGGGTTTCGCTTTGTTTGGGTTAGGACATCTTTTGAGATACGGCATGGAAGAGTTCCATCCATATCATACTTAAGGGTCTGGGGTTGTGAGGCTTATGTTAAGACTCCTACCCCAAACAAATTCGAAGTCCGATCCACCAAGTGTATTTTTATTGGATATCCTAGAGATTCTATGGGATATTATTTCTATGATCCACTGGAACAAAAGGTCTTTGTTGCCAGAAAGGGTGAGTTCTTAGAAGCAAAATACCTTATGGAGGGAACTAGCAGTAGAACAGTGGATCTTGTGGAGGATCAAGAACCACAACCCGATGCACGTATGGTTGAAACTAGCACTCAACATGAGGATGTTGAGGATGATCAAGCGGTTGATCAATACACACAAAACATTCGCAGAAGTGGTAGAACTAGTAATCCACCTGAAAGATACGGATTTCTTATGGATGGATGCTATGTGGTAGATTCAGATGAACCAACCACATACCATGATGCAGTGTCCCATTTGCATTGTGACAAATGGCTTGAGGCCATGAATGTTGAGATGCAATCCATGTATGACAATCAAGTTTGGGAACATGTTGTACCACCTCTTAATTCCAAGGTAGTTGGAAGTAAGTGGGTTTTCAAGAACAAAACCGATATGCATGGAACATGGATACTTATAAAGCTAGACTTGTAGCAAAGGGTTTCACTCAAACTCAAGGGGTTAACTATGATGAAACCTTCTCACCTGTTGCGATGCTAAACTCTATAAGGATATTGTTTGCCATAGCTGCTCATTAGGATTATGAGATTTGGCAAATGGATGTCAAAACCGCTTTCCTAAATGGATACCTTGAGGAAGATGTTTATATGGTTCAGCCTGAAGGTTTTGTCGATCCAAAACATCGTAACAAAATATGCAAGCTAAAGAAATCAATCTATGGATTAAAACAAGCATCGAGAAGTTGAATCACCGTTTTGATGAAGAAGTAAAGAAATTTGGCTTCGTCAAAAACGCTGATGAGGCTTGTGTGTTTAAGAAGGCTAGTGGGAGCACAATAACTTTCCTAGTATTGTATGTTGATGACATACTACTATTTGGAAATGACATTCCAACCTTGGAAGGCGTAAAGACCTGGCTTGGAAGTTGTTTTTTCCATTAAGGATCTTGGTGAAGCCGCCTATATTCTGGGAATAAAGATCTATAGGGATAGATCAAGGTGGTTGATTCGTTTGAATCAAAGTGCATACATTGATAAGATCTTGAAAAGGTTCAAGATGGAGAACTCTAAGAAAGGTACCGTACCTATTCAAAAGGAACGATATTGAGTACGACTCAATGTCCTAGCTCAAAGGATGAGCAAGATAAATGAAGGCAATCCCATACGCATCTGCTATTGGATCCATCATGTATGCGATGATATGCACTCGACCGGACGTGTCATGCGCCATAAGCATGACGAGCCGATACCAGCGAAATCCTGAAAACAGTCATTGGATGGCTGTTAAGAACATACTTAAGTACCTAAGGAGGATAAGAGATATGTTCCTAATCTATGGATCTGGTGATGAGGAACTCGTTGTAAAAGGTTACATGGATTTGATTTTCCAAACCGATCATGATGATTCACGGTCACAATCGGGATACATTTTCATTCTGAATGGAGGAGCGGTCTCTTGGAAGAGCTCCAAACAAGATGTGGTGGCTCTATCAACTACAGAATCAGAATACGTCGCCGCCTCATTGGCAGCTCAAGAAGCTGCATGGTTGAAGAAATTCATTGCCGATCTAGGGGTTGTCTCTTCCATTCAGGACACCCTAAAGATCTTTTATGATAATGAGGGTGCGATTGCTCAAATCAAGGAAGCTCTGCTCATCAAAAGACTAGGCACATTCAGCGGAGATTCAACTACATATGAGATAAAGTTGAAAAGGGAAAGATATGTATTCGTAAAGTTCACACGGATCAAAAATTACGGATCCTCTCACGAAGCTCCTTGAAAAGGCAAAGCATGAAATCATACTTGTGCCATGGGACTTCGATATTCTAGTGATTGGATTTGATCTGTAAATTTTGTATTTGGATATGTGGAACTCTTTATTATTTGAATAAAATTATTTGGTTATAATGTTTCAATTAATGTTCCAATTTAGCATGTTTAATCCATGAGTAAATTGTTTACTCCAAATGTGCGTAGTCGTTCATACTTGTGGGAACAAGTGTGAGAGTAAGATTATTATGAACTTGGATTGGTTGATATTCATAAGGATGAATATAGAGTAATGGGTTGCTACCAAGGTTCATAGATATTTGTGGGATACAAATATTGGACTAACCCGCATCTCAAATTTACTACATGGAATCTTATTGATTGATCATAAGAAAATTTGAGTAAAGGCGAATATCATTTGGTATCCTCCAACCTGAGATACATATTGGGTTTTGATATTCACCAAGTATTATACCTTGGGCTAATTCTTTACTGTCCTGAAATAGTGGACAGTACATAAGGGTATGTTCAGGTATGACACGAGGTGTTTGTGAGAGACGTATGTAGTCAAGATGGAATTTGTTCCTCTTATTCGTTGAGAGCAAGATGTCTAAGGCCTGATTAAGTTAAATCAACAAGGAATGATCATTCTGTGTCCTTGGATTTAACATGACATCTGTAACAAAAGGATGGATGATTGATGCACCTAAATCATTTCAAGTAGGATACTTGAATGGGATGATATTATTGAATGGCTATAAGTCATGTGTATTAAGGGTAGTAAACCGTTGTTAGGCGGTATTTACTGCTTGCATCAATCTTCTATGAATCTTGGGCAAGTGGGAGATTGTAGAATTCTATGTGCCCAAGACACGTAGAATATTGATGCGGTTAGTATGTTATGATCCAAGTCGGGTTATACCCAATAACAAGCTTAGCAAACACCAATTAATATTTATTTGATAATATGATCATGCAATTAAATATTTACACCAATTTAGAAAATAGGTTTTCTAAATAAGTTGCATATGAGATGGAACAACTTATTAGAATATTTTGTTCAATAATATTATTTGTAATGTTATTTAAGTAAGTTAGATAACATCAAAAATTAATAATGGGAGTGCATAGATTATACAATTAAAAGGTTAATTCTGTATCTAAGCAACAAGACTAGTTAACAATACAATGTGTGATAAGTTTAAAAAAAAGGGGGGGAGACTTTTAAAGAGATATTTCGGCCGCCCCCCCCCCCCTTCATCTTATTGGTTCCTTTGCTATCTTGAGAATACAACTTATTAACTAGTCTTGCACTCCACTTGACACACATCCCTCCATACATGCAAAACATAAAAGGAATCTCCTTTCTCTCTCTCTCTCTAAAAGCTTCGGCCTGGGCAGCAGCATTAGGAGGTTTTGGAGTGCCATTTTGTGTTGTCTTTGGTGTTAAATCTACCTAACAAGACGGTGTTTGCAAGGAGGCTTGGGGTATACTAACTTGAGAGGTTCTACTCTTGGAGCTTTGGCCGATTTTGAGCATCCTACACCTTCTTTTCTGTCGATTTTCAGCAGCATTGAGAGGCAGTATTCACAGCTCATTGTAGCTGTGATTTTATGTAACTTTACATATGTTCATAGCTTGTATATTCACATAAATGATCCTTTGTTATATGGGTTTGTTTTACACATATATAAATCACCTAAACATCATGATTTTTCAGCTTTACAATCATGTTTTAAAGTACTTATTCCGCTGCGTTTTCAGTAAGTTTAAGAGGTTAAACTTTGATTTTGTGTTCTAACAAACCCAACAATGGCATCTAGAGCCGGTTATGTGCATAGCATGCTTGTTTGTATCCTTTAAAAATTTAGGAAACTTATTTAGAAAACTATAAATATTAATTGGTGTAAAACATAATGATACCATTGATGGGTTTTGTAGATGTTTATCAAAGACATATTAACCATTTAACATGTAAAACGCAGCGGAGTTTATATTCAAAACGTGAGTTTGTGTATCATATACATATGTTAAATCAAAACCCAAAACAAGGATCATTTTATACGGAAGAACATACTATCATAACATGTATATATCAACCATATATACTACCTTTAGAACTGTGGATTTGGAGGCTAGATGATGATGTTTGAATGTCAAAACTTCAAGGTAGAAGTCCTCAAGAGATGATACCCCAAGCTTCCGTCAAACACCCACTTCCTAGGTTGTGTTGCACCCACTTGAAAAACCCTCTTCCAAATCGATTTTCCAGCCAAGAATCCTTGCTTGAAAGCTGAAAATCAACTTGTTTTTCAGCTCTAGAAAACTGATTTCTAGAGAGAGAGTTGAGAGAATTTCTTTTGCTTTGTGTGTGTGAGAGAAAGGTGTATTGGTAGAAGAGTGTTCAAGTCAATCAATATTGCATGAACCAAGAACTAATGAGAGAGTTCTCATGCCCCAAGGGGCGGCCGAAGTAGTGGTCCCACTTGAGGGTTTCCCTCTCATTTGAATTTTTATAAAAGATACACTCTTGCACTCTATTTTTATAAAATTAAAACCCTTTTAATTTTATAAAATACAACACACTTTTGTTTGATATTACTTAACCAACTTAAATAATAAAACAACTAATTTCTCATGAACAAATTATCCATATAATGTTGTTCATTTACAAAAACAATGATTTAGAAAACCCGGTTTCTATATTGGTGCTAATATTTATTTGTCTGATCTTTTCCACGAATAAATATTTTTCGGTGTTTGTTTGGCTTGTTATTGGGTATGACCCGACTTGGATCATATCACATTAACCACATCAATTTAATATGTATCTTGGGCAGATCAATTCCTTCAATCTCCCACTTGCACAAGATTCATAGAAGATTGATGCAAGTAGCAGATAACGCCTAGCAACGGTTTGCTACCCCTAATGTATATGACTAAGTGCCATTCAATAACATCATCCTTTTCAAGTACCTTACTTGAATACGATTTAGGTGAATTAATCATTTATCCTTTTGTTACAGATGTCATGTTAAATCCTAGAGACACAGAATTGTCATTCTCCATGGATTTATCTTTAACAAGCCTTAGACATCTAACTCTCAACGAATAAGAGGAACAAATTCCATCTTGACTAGATACGTCTCTCACAATCACCTTATATCATACCTGAACTCAGCCTTATATACTGCCAATCTTTCAGAACAGCAAAGTACTAAGTCAAAGTACAGTACTTGGTGAATATCAAGACCCAATATGTATCTCAGGTCTGAGGATACAATGATATTCGCCTTTACTCAATATCTCTTATGACTAATCACAAAGATTCCTTGCAGAAATAATTGAGAGCGGGTCGGTCCAATATCTATATCCCATAGATATCAATGAACCTTGGTAGCAACCTCTTGCTCTATATTCATACCTTATGAATATCAACCAATTCAAGTTCATTATAGTCTTACATTCATAGTTGTTCCCACAAGTATGATCGACTACGGACGTTTAGAATAACTTACTTATTCACGGACTTAAACATGCTAAAATTGAAGAACAAATGAAAATTATAACCATATAATTAAATCAAATAACATAAGTTCCAATATCCAAATACAAAATTTGATCATGTCCAATCACTAGAATATCGAAGTCCTAAGGCACAAGTATGACTTTCATGCTTTGACCTATCTAGGAGCTTCGTGAATGGATCCGCATTGTTTTGATCGGTGTGAACTTAGCAATACATATCTTTCCCTTTTCAACTTCATCCCTTATGTAGTCGAATCTCCATTCAATGTGCCGAGTCTTTTGATGAGCACAAGGTTCCTTGATTTGAGCAATCGCACCCTCGTTATCACAAAAGATCTCTAGGGGGTCTTGAATGGTAGCAACGACCCCTAGATCAGCAATGAAATTCCTAAGCCACGCAGCTTCTTGAGCTGCCAATGAAGCGGCGATGTATTCTGATTCTGTTGTAGATAGTGCCACTACATCTTGCTTTGAGCTCTTCCAAGAGACCGCTCCTCCATTCATAATGAAGACATATCCCGACTGTGATCGAGAATCATCTCGATCAGTTTGGAAACTCACATCCGTGTAACCCTTTACAACGAGCTCCTCCTCACCAAATCCATATATTAAGAACGTATCCTTAGTGTTTCTAAGGTATTTCAAAATATTCTTAAAAGCCATCCAATGACTATTACCAGGATTCTACTGATATATACTTGTCATGCTTAGAGCACATGACACGTCCGGCCTAGTACATATCATTGCATACATGATGGATCCTATAGCAGATGCATATGGGACTCCATTCATTCTGTCTTGTTCAACCTTTGAACTAGGGCATTGAGATGGGCTCAATATAGTCCCCTTTTGAATAGGTACCAAACCTTTCTTAGAATTCTCCATCTTGAACCTTTTCAAGATCTTTTCAATGTATGCACTTTGGTTTAAACGTATCAGCCGTCTTGATCTATCCCTATAGATCTTTATTCCCAAAATATAGGCGGCTTCACCAAGATCCTTAATGGAAAAACAGCTTCCAAGCCAGGCTTTTACACCTTCCAAGGTTGGAATGTCATTTCCAAGTAGTAAAATGTCATCGACATATAATACAAGGAAAGTGATAGTGCTCCCACTAGCTTTCTTATATACACAAGCTTCATCAGCGTTTTTGATTAAGCCAAATTTCTTTACTTTATCATCAAAATGGTGATTCCAACTTCTTGACACTTGTTTCAATCCATAGATTGACTTCTTTAACTTGCATACCTTGTTAGGATGTTTTGGATCGACAAAACCTTCAGTCTGAACCATATAGACATCTTCCTCAAGATATCCATTTAGGAAAGCCGTTTTGACATCCATTTGCCAAATCTCATAATCATAATGAGCAGCTATGGCAAACAATATCCTTATTGACTTTAGCATCACAACAGGTGAGAAGGTTTCATCATAGTCAACCCCTTGAGTTTGAGTGAAACCCTTTGCTACAAATCTAGCTTTATAAGTATACAAGTTTCCATGCATATCGGTTTTCTTCTTGAAAACCCACTTAATTCCAACTACCTTGGAATTAAGAGGTGGTACAACAAGTTCCCAAACTTGATTGTCATACATGGATTGCATCTCAACATTCATGGCCTCAAGCCATTTGTCACAATCCAAATTGGACACTGCATCATGGTATGTGGTTGGTTCATCTGAATCTTCCACATAGCATCCATCCATAAAAATCCGTATCTTTAAGGTGGATTACTAGATCTACCACTTCTACGAACGTTTTGTGTGTATTGATCAACCGCTTGATCATCCTCAACATCCTCATATTGAGTGCTAGTTTCAACCAAACGTGCATCGGGTTGTGGTTCTTGATCCTCATCCAGATCCACTGTTCTACTGCTAGTTCCCTCCATAAGGAATTTTGCTTCTAAGAACTCACCCTTTCTGGCAACAAACACCTTTTGTTCCAGTGGATCATAGAAATAATATTCCATAGAATCTCTAGGATATCCAATAAAAATACACTTGGTGGATCGGACTTCCAATTTGTTTGGGGTGGGAGTCTTAACATAAGCCTCACAACCCCAGACCCTTAAGTATGATAGGGATGGAACTCTTCCATGCCATATCTCAAAAGGGGTCCTTTCCACCTTTTTGGTTGGGGCCATATTTAGAATACGGGCCGCGGAGAGCAAAGTGAAACCCCAAAATGATAGAGGTAGTGTACTTCTAGCCATCATGGATCGAACCATATCCAATAGAGGCCGATTCCTCCTTTCAGACACACCATTATGTTGTGGTGCTCCAGGTGGAGTAAGTTGTGAGACAATCCCGCAACTTCTAAGATACTCTTGAAATTCACTACTTGGGTATTCACCTCCTCTATCTGTACGAAGAACCTTTACCGTTTCGTTGAGTTGATTTTCTACTTCATTCTTGAAGATTTTGAACATTTCAAAAGATTCATGTTTGTGTCTTAACAAGTACACATACCCATAACGACTAAAGTCATCGGTAAAGGTAATAAAGTATATTTCACCATTCCTAGTTATTGGTTTAAAAGGTCCACATACATCCGAATGTATGATCCCTAATAAATCCTTTGCCCTTTCATTAGTCCCACTAAAAGGGGCCTTTGTCATTTTACCTTGTAAACAAGACTCGCATACATCAAATGAATCATTTTCATTAGTTTTCAAAAGACCATTCTTTTGGATTTTTTTGCATACGATTCTTGTTTATGTGACCAAGGCGACAATGCCAAAGATAGGAATCACTCAACAAAAACACCCAAAACCCTCATCTTACCCCTACTCCCATCGTTTGTTACCCCAGATCTGGCAGCCGGAGCTCTTGCTCCACGACCACCGCCATCCATCTCCCCCCGCTTTCGTCATGATCATCTTCTTCCCCTGATAGTCATCATCATCATCATCTTGCACGGTACCCCACCCATGAAGATAGTTGGTTTCAAACCCAACACCATCGATAACAAACTTGCTTCCTTCGCCAGCTCAACGTTCATAATGGCAACAAATGATTTCCTGCTCAAATCACATGTGTTGTTCCGGCCAGATCACAACGGCTAAGGTAAACCTCCAAAACCTAATTGATTTTTCGCCCTTTCAAACATTTGATACCCACCGACCTATGGTTGTTGTTATGCCTTTTTAATTTTTAGTTGATTGATAAATTAAGTGTCTAATATTTATGTTTACTTTAGGTGTTTGTATGATATATACATGTGTTTTCATGTGTATGTGTGTATACGATATATAGGTGTATATTTGTTCATCTTTGTGCACATCAAGCATGTGTATATTTGTTCATCTTTACGCTAACAATGACGTTATGCAGTGAAGCCAACTGTTCTGGAGGTTGAGGTAAATGTTACAGAATATACTCATTTTATACGTGTTCTGAAGAGTGAAGCCAACTGTTTCAAAGAGTGTCGTTGAACGAAAAGATTTATATATGGTTACATATAAGTTTATGCTCTTTTCCAATTAATGGTTTTCTAGGGCAATTTATTGGCTAATCAACGGATCCGTTGGCATGTTAGTTGCAAGTATTATAACAGTAAAAGGAACACCAGAAACGTTTTTAAAGGAGCTAAAGCAAAGGTAGCAAAAGATGCATATTTAACAGAAAAGCAATAGAAAGAAGAAGCCAACGCATCTAGCTACATATACACATGGATCCAAGAAGAAGGTAAATAATCCCCAACTTTTGCTTATTGGTTTTTATTAAGAAGTCTGATGAATGTGTTAGTTAAAAATTGCATTATATTAATTATAATTTTACATTACTTATTTAATATATAGATTATTACTTTATAATTGAAAAGCATGTAAGATATACCTTTTGTGTTAAGAAAGGTATCCTATGATTCTATGTTTTATTTAAAATTTGGTTAAAGAATTGATATGGCTTGATATGATTTCATGAATTCAATTTTTATTGAATACAGATTTATATCAATCAGGAATCTTTGGGATTTTTAAATTCCATTTTCTTTTTTATCTTACTCTATTTTCAAACCTCTCTTTATTTTTAAGTTATTTTTTTATAAAGTTAATGTTTTATTTATTTTATCTCAGGGAAGATAGACAACTGTCTTTATAAAAAAACAAAGTGGCATAAGCATCTTTATCAATCAAGACTTAGATTCAAATTGACACTGCTATATAAGTAATTGATCTACGTACTTTTAGATTAAAAAAATGAATTAATCGTCATAATGGGGTATGTGTGGGGTTTTGGAGTAACGTCTTAATTGTGTGTGTACGTTTGTAATGAAATATTGATGATTTTCTCTGTGTTTTAATGTGTATTGAATTGCAAGATATCTTTTGTGATTTGACTTTTTATTAGTGGGGTTTGTGTTTTGGAGGGACCACTTTTAGCATCTAATTTTGAAATACGTTCTTAGCAAACAGCTTCCTTCGCGGGTTGTCTAGTTTTCATTTGTTTTAAGGCGAAAGAGATTGAAGCTCTTGTTACCTAGGTTCGATTAACTTCATTTGTTCATCCGCAGCTTCACGTAAATATGGTTTAATATAAGTGCTTAAAATTTCAGCTTTTATCACATAATGCATGTTTCCATAAATTAAATCCGTAATTGATTGATGAACTGGCTATCCAGTGCTACAATTGAACTGGATGGTCCTTTTTGGTATAGATCTGGCAGTTGAAGGTTAAGACCTCTTCCCCAACTTCTCCTTCACCAACTTCTTTTGATCATGATCATCTTCTTCTCCTGAATCATCATCTTGGTAACTTTCATATTTTGGTTGTATTTTTAATCCTAATAAATTATTAGATATTTTGCTTAATTATTTTCTTTTATAATATTATATGGCAACAACTCATGAAGATGGTGGTTTCAAGCTCATGGTGGTGCCCTATGCTGGAGCCGAATCATCATAGTATGGATCTTGATTCTACAACGCTCCATGATTCTACACCTATATCTACATCTGTGTCTCTGTGTTTGTGGTGATTTGTTGCTTTTTCATTTTTTTCATTTTTCACTCCATGTTTATGTTATAAAGGAAAGAAAATTATGGTTATTTACATGTCTAATAAAATACAGAGAGAGAGAGACTTGAGAGATATGGAGGGAGGGATGGTAGCCTTCTCCGGCAACCACCTTCGCCAGGACTTTGATGGCATAGCTACACCATAACGATGGTGGTTTGTCTAGAATGTCTCTCTAAACCCCATTTACATCTCACCTCTTTATCATCATTTGGTGTTTTGTTGAACGGTGTTGTTTTCTTACATCTTTGCTGACATTATGAACAAGCGTGTCTCAGGCTTTTGCAGTGATTTCAGGTGAGAATGAAGTTCCTACAGCCACACCTGCTATACGTCGTGAACAGGAGAATCCTATTTAGCCGACGATTCCAGGTTAGATCGGAGATTCTACCACCACACCTGCTAGCGACTAGGGTTTCGTCCACCGATTAGAAGCCTGAAAATAGCTTTAGAATTTCAACTTATAAAGCTAAACTCAAACACTGGTAGGTTTAAATTTGCTTTGCCTTTTCTTTTAAAGTTATGTGTTTTTAGTTCTAAAACCATGAATCAAAATGACGTACTCATTTGGGTCTGTCACTCACATATTTTAAAGTTTGGATTCTAAATTGCTATTGTGTTTTGGGCTGCTTATTATACAATACATTAATCCCTCAAAACACCATGAAACAATAAACAAACTCATTTGGGTCAATTTGAAGCCAATTTGAAACATTACTTTCTCAACAATGGATTCAACAAGCCAGAGGTTACATGATACTTTCTCAACAATGGATTTAACAAGCCAATTTGAAACATTACTTTCTCAACAATGTATTTTGGGCTGCTTATTCCATTGTATCCGTTTTGAAATGGATTCAACAAGCCAGAGGTTACATGATACTTTCTCATTGATTTTGAAACATAAATAACTTTTTAACCAGTTTGACCCGCAGACTTTTGAAACATAAATATCTTGCTGACCTGGCTATTAAGGACCCAGGTATGATCGATGTTGATTCTTTATAGAGCTGCAGACAAAGTTACCAATCCCAATATCAGTAACTTTTGTATAAGAAGGCTGCAAGCAAGGACAAAACTTTGAAGATATATGATGAAAGTTGTCATTGCATTTTTTAACATGAATCTAATGAGAGAATACTTTGAAGTAATTTCTCACTGCATGGCTTGATTCTCATTGCTCTATTAGATAGATGTTTTATTGTAGCAGTTGTCGAAGAAACCCCATGCCTAAGCGCTAGGTTCGCCTCTGCACACAAGATTGAATTCTTTGTTCTTTGCTTTACAAGATTTGATTCTTTATTATTTGTTATGAAAATAATGTTAATGACTTATAATTTCTTATTCGTGTCTTTGTTATTATTTAATTGATATCCGTAAGGCTTAAGACATAAATCAACTACATTGATGACACGATAAGAAAAACTAATAGATGTACAATACAATATATCATGATTCATTTAGAGGTGTGAAAAAACAGTTTGAAAAAAACACCGATCGAAAAAAACGAACCGATTTGAGCCAAACCGGTGCCCAACCCTATCCGAACCGCCGATTTGTATACCGGTTTTATAGCCTCACACTAAACCGGTTTAAAAATTAAAAACCGGTTTCAAAGTGGTTTGACAGGTTTGAGTATTCAATGAGTCAAACCGATTTGTAACCCGAACCAATTTGAAGAAAAACCTATTTGACTCCATGACAAAAAAACCGGTTCGGTTTAGAACCCGAACCGGTTTTGAGGAAAAACGGTTTCACCTCTAGATTCACTAGAGGATTGATAAGCTACAAAAACGGATACGAGGATGTTAAATTGTTATCGCCGCCGCATTGCGCGGGTGCCCTACTAGTGTATATATATATATGTATGTATATATATATATATATGTATGTATATATATATATATGTATGTATGTATGTATGTATGTGTATATATATATGTATGTATATATATATGTATGTATGTATACACATATGTATGTATATATATATATATATATATATATATCTATCTATATATATATATATATATATATATATATATATCTACGTGTATATATATATATATATATCTATGTATATGTATATATATATATATATATATCTACGTGCATATATATATATATCTACGTGTATATATATATATATATCTACGTGTATATGTGTATATATATATATATATATATATATATATATAGGCATAATTTTTATAATGAAAATTACAATGAAACTGTATATAAATACATGTTCTCACACATAAAATAAGCATAATTACAATGAAATTGTTACATGCTATAAAAATAACAATAAGAATGTATGTTGTACAATAAATAATCAAAACATGATTGTCTGGTAAATTTGACTAGAATCACCCTAGTGATAAAACAGTTTATACGAAAAACAATTTTACTGCATCCCCTAATTTTTTATGATATTATTGTGGTTTAATTCATTATGGTTTAAGGTTGTCTTGTTTCGTTTGAAGTGTGTCATGCATGGTTAATGAAGGATTGCTGTTATTTAGCCACAACTGCAGCATCATACATAATACTGAAAGCCTTCTCAATGCATTTCCTGAACTTTTCTGGATCTATGAGCCCTTTTTCAGTTCCAACGGCAACCCTTAGCTGGTCCATGTAACTCATTATAGTCACCGTAAGCGACTGCGAGCATGAAAGAAAGTCAACGTCTTAGTTTTAGTTCATCATGGTGCACCCTAATAATGTAAATAGAGCGCTAGCTTTTATTCGATTAATATTAATAAAAGAATACCTGTGGAATATTGACAACCATAAAATACAAGCCTTTGATAGGTTGATTCGCTAGGGTCATCTTTTCAACTGGCCCAATCATATTTGACACTGTTAAGCTTGAATTCTTTAATGTGTTGTGAATGTATTCAGCTGTTGCCTTTACATGTGTCACCATAATATTTTAGTACAACAGAATTTTTAACAAAGAAAGTGAGAATATCATATTACATGTATCCATACCTCTGGGCCTCTATATTTTCTTACATATTCGAGTAGCATTCCAGTGAGATAAACTGCCGACGAATTTCTCTTTCTCTTGATGATATTTTGTGTTTCTTGAACAAACTTTAGTGGGTTAAAACATTGATCATATTGGTTTAGCTTGGGCAATGAAACGTGCAAGAAACCAAACTGGTTTCCCCACCGCACTTGAGCTTCCTGGTTCTGAACCATCTCACCCACCGACTTGTAACCACCAATAGATCTAGTGTTAAGCAGCACCAGTGCTGTGGACCTTGCATTTCTTGTTTCTTCACATGTTTCTTCCATGTACAATCTTATCCCGAGGAAAATGATTCCAGTAATTACGTCATTTATCGTCTGTTTAACAAAAAATTCATGATTAGAAATGTCACACACGTAGCGGAAATACATATAAAGGGTAAGAAAAGATTTGAGGTCTTGATGTATATATATTAGAGCAATTAACCTTTACACAAAGGTGTTGGTGCATGTGTATTTTTACAGGGTGATTCCCAAACTAGTTTGTGGCTCATAATCACCAGCTTAATCAACTTTTTTACACTAATGGTGATAGTTATTTTAATGGCTTGTACAGGGAACTCACGATTGTAATGCACACACGTGCTTTGATTACTTGAGAGCTTTATACGAAGATTGCTTACAAATTTTATGTTGAAAGTACAAATATCTTAACCCATACATAGAAGTGTATAAGTATAGTTAAACTAGTGGGTCGTTTATGTAATTAGTAGAAAGTTAACTTAGTATCTAGTATGTAAAGTGTATGTATGTATAGGGGTTTAGTATGTCAAAGCCTAAACATATTAACTACCAAAAGGGGTATATATATATGTATCAAAGTGTCGGTAAACAACAATCATCAACATTCATATCAATTCAATCATACGTATTATTTGTTCAAGTTTCCCTCAAGACTCAAGTATCACATTAAAGATCATCAATCAAAGAGCCTATCGATCCTAAAGGGCCAACAATTGGTATCAGAGCCTAAGTCTCGAATCTAATCGATATATGTTCTTGAAATTGAAATCGAAACCAAAATCGATTCAGTGATAAATCGATTTCAGACCAAAATCGTTTCCGGAGGCCGAAAATGATTCATTCCACAACAAAATCAATCAGATAATCGATTCAGTGTTATTAAATCGATTTAGGAGTAAATCAATTCAGACAAATTGTTTCAGAAGGGTAAAAACGATTCAGAGAACAACAAATCGATCCGATAATCAATTCAGCGTTGTTAAATTGATTCAGTGATAAATCGATAGAAAAGGATCAAACCGATTCGTTAAATCGATTCAGAAAGAGAGACAACACCAAATCAATTCCGTTTAAATCGATTCAGAACAAGGAAAAATCGATTCTATTGAATCGATTCAGAACCAAAGCTGAGAACAACGAAAGTTATAGAAGAGCAAATTGACTCAGAACGAGTCGATTAGAACACGAAAGAAATCAAAATTGATTTAGTGAAAAATCAATTACAACTAGAGAGAAGTGTTGATTTTAGAATAAAATCAACTCAGTAACAGTATGAAAAGAATGAAATTAAGAAAGAAGACATACCGGACGCGGGTGCTAGAGAGGAAGAGACCGTTTCGACCGTTTTGTGAACCCAGAGTCCCGATCTTATTTGAAAACCCAGAGACCAGAAAGAACTATTGTGTGGAAGGGTTGTTATCGCTGTTGTCCTTAAAGATCGAGAAGAAGTTGAAGAAAAATCGAAATTGAAGTGATCTGCTTCTTGCTGTCATCACCCGTGAACCAGAAGAAGAATAGAGTGGTTGCATGCTTGATTGCAAACCAAAATCAGAAAAAAGTGTTTTGTTCGTAAGTTCAAAGAAACAACAAAAGGGATTCTGCCCTAATCATACTTTTGTACGTAAGTCAAAAGGGAAAAGAAAAAGTCAAAGAAGAAGAAGAGAATTAGAGAATAAAAAGTCAAAGGAAAATGGGTGGATTGTAAAAGAAGAAAGCAAAAGGATTCAAGAAAGAGAACGTGACAAAAAGAGATTGAAAAAACAAGTATCGGTCGTGGTTACGTCACAATAAGTTAGAGATTCAAAGTTAAAGGATTACGTTTTTCAAGAAATTTAGAAAACCGAAGTCAAGATGACAGAAGAATCATCGACAGGAACCAACAAAAACGCAATGGTAATACATAAAGATGTGAAATCATTTTCTCAATTTGAATGCCCCGTTTTGAAATCGACAAACTACACTATATGGTCAGTCCGCATGAAAACCATACTCAAGGTAAATGGATTATGGAAATGATAGAACCTAGTGCTAATGCGCAACCCGATGAAAAGAAGAATATGACGGCAATTGCATATTTATTTCAAGACATGTAGGTGTCGATCGAGTACAAAAAGCACGTCTTCAAACACTCAAAACTGAATTAGAGTTACTAAGGATGAAAGAAGAAGATACTATCGATTCATTCAACTCAAAGATTAATAGGATCGTCACTAGAGCAACTGGTCTAGGATCAACGTTTGATCAACCAACTTTAGTACGAAAACTCCTAAGCTCTGTACCTAAAAGGTTTTTTCAAATCGTAGCAACTATTGAACAGTTCATTGATTTAGAAGCAACAACTCTAGATGAAATAATTGGAAGACTAAAAGCATTTGAAGAAAGAACAAATCTATTGAATGAAGGTCAAGTGGACAATCAAGAAAAACTTTTGTTCACCCATTAAGAAAACAAGTCAAGCCATGGAAGAGGCGGTTTCCATTCATCACGTGGTCGAGGCCGTGGGAGATTTAAAAAAGAAGAATGAGGAGAAACTATGTCATACGAAAACCCTAAAGAAAATGATGATAACTATGAAGGAAGGAAAAGATATCCAAGGAATCAAAACATATCCACACTTGACAAAACCAAGATAAGATGTTATAATTGCAGTGATCAAGGACACTATGCAGCAGAATGTCCTAAATTAAAATAAAAAGAAGAAGACACACATCTCCTAATGGATGAAGAAGATCGAATTCTTCTATTAGCACAAGTTGAAGAAGATTATAATCAAAAGGAATGTGAAGACAAAGGAAAGCTTGTTCATGCCAAGGAGAAAGTTCAAAAGATCAAAGGAGATGACAATTATGAAGATGTTCAAGTGTGAAGTCGTTGAAGACAAGGATTAAGAAATTATAGGGGAATGTCGAAAGTATAATTATCTTAATCCATACATAGAAGTGTATAAGTATAGTTAAACTAGTGGGTCGTTTATGTAATTAGTAAAAAGTTAACTTAGTGTCTAGTATGTAAAGTGTATGTATGTATAGGGGTTTAGTATGTCAAAACCTAAACATATTAACTACTATAAGGGGTATATATATGCATCAAAGTGTCGGTAAACAACAACCATCAACATTCATATCAATTCAATCATACGTATTATTTGTTCAAGTTTCTCTCAAGACTCAAGTATCACATTAAAGATCATCAATCAAAGAGCCCATCGATCCTAAAGGGCCAACAATTGGTATCAGAGCCTATGTCTCGAATCTAATCGATATATGTTCTTGAAATTGCAATCGAAACCAAAATCGATTCAGTGATAAAACGATTCCGGATGCCGAAAATGATTCATTCCATAACAAAATCAATCAGATAATAGATTCAGTGTTGTTAAATCGATTCAGGCGTAAATCGAGTCAGACAAATCGTTTAAGAAGGGTAAAACAATTCAGAGAACAACAAATCGATCCGATAATCAATCAGCGTTGTTTAATTGATTCAGTGATAAATCGATAGAAAAGGATCAAATCAATTCGTTAAATCGATTTAGAAAGAGAGACAACACCAAATCAATTCCGTTTAAATCGATTCTATACAAGGAAAAATCCATTCTATTGAATCGATTTAGAACCAAAGTTGAGAACAATCAAAGTTATAGAAGAGCAAATTGACTCAGAACCAGTCGATTTAGAACAAGAAAGAAATCAAAATTGATTCAGTCAAAAATCGATTACAATTAAAAAGAAGAGTTGATTTTAGAATAAAATCAACTCAGTAATAGTATCAAAAGAAAGAAATTAAGAAAGAAGACATACCGGTCGCGGTTGCGAGAGAGCTAGAGACTGTTTCGACCGTTTTGTGAACCCAGAGTCTTGGTCATATTTGAAAACCAAGAGACTAGAAAGAACGATTGTGAGGAAGGGTTGTTGTCGCCGCTGTCCTTACATATCGAGAAGAAGTTGAAGAAAAATTGAAATTGAAGTGATCTGCTTCTTGCTGTCATCACCCGAGAATCAGAAGAAGAATAGAATGGTTGCATGCTTGATTGCGAACCAAAATCATAGAAAAGTGTTTTGTTCATAAGTTTCAGAGAAAGAACAAAAGGGATTCTGCCCTAATCTTACTTTTGTACGTAAGTCAAAAGGGAAAAGAAAAAGTCAAAAGAGGAAAAAGAGAATTAGAGAATAAAAAAGTCAAAGGAAAATGGGTGGATTGTAAAAGAGGAAAGCAAAAGGATTGAAGATAGAGACCGTGACATAAAGAGATTGAAAAAACAAGCATTGGTCGTGGTTACGTCGCAATAAGTTAGAGATTCAAAGTTAAAGGATTATATTTTTCAAGAAATTTAGAAAACCGAAGTAAAGATGGTAGAAGAATCATCGACAGGAACCAACAAAAAATCAATGGTAATACATAAAGATGTGAATTCATTTTCTCAATTTGAATGCCCCGTTTTGAAATCGACAAACTACACTATATGGTCAGTCCGCATGAAAACCATACTCTAGGTAAATGGATTATGGGAAATGATATAACCTAGTGCTAATGCGCAACCGAATGAAAAGAAGAATATGAAGGCAATCGTATATTTATTTCAAGCACTACCCAGTTATGACATTACAAGTTACAAAGTATGAATGTGCAAAAGAAATTTACGATGCACTTAAGACAAGACATGTAGGTGTCGATCGAGTACAAAAAGCACGTCTTCAAACACTCAAAACTGATTTTGAGTTACTAAGGATGAACGAAGAAGATACTATCGATTCATTCACCTCAAAGATTAATAGTATCGTCACTAGAGCAAGTGGTCTGGGATCAACATTTGATCAACCAACTTTAGTACAAAAACTCCTAAGCTCTGTACCTAAAAGGTTTTTCCAAATCGTAGCAACTATTGAACAGTTCTTTGATTTTGAAGCAACAACTCTAGATGAAATAATTGAAAGACTAAAAGCATTTAAAGAAAGAACAAATCTAATGAATAAAGGTCAAGTGGACAATCAAGAAAAACTTTTGTTCACTCGTCAAGAAAAAGCTAAAGAAAATGATTATAACTATGAAGGAAGGAAAAGATATCCAAGGAACCAAAACAAATCCACATTTGACAAAAGCAAGATAAGATGTTATAATTGTAGTGATGAAGGACACTCTGCAGCAGAATGTCCTAAATTAAAATATAAAGAAGAAGAATCACATCTCAAAACGGAAGAAGAAGATCAAATTCTTCTATTAGCACAAGTTGAAGAAGATTATAATCAAAAGGAATGTGAAGACAAAGGAAAGCTTATTCGTGCTAAGAAGTTTAAAAGATCAAAGGAGATGACAATTATGAAGATATTCAAGTGTGAATTCGTTGAAGACAAGGATTAAAAAATTGGGGGGGAATGTCGAAAGTATAATTATCTTAATCCATACATAGAAGTGTATAAGTATAATTAAACTAGTGGGTCGTTTATGTAATTCGTAGAAAGTTAACTTAGTGTCTAGTATGTAAAGTGTATGTATGTATAGGGGTTTAGTATGTCAAAACCAAAACATATTAATTACCATAAGGGGTATATATATGTATCAACGTGTCTGTAAACAACAATCATCAACATTCATATCAATTCAATCATACGTATTATTTGTTCAAGTTTCTCTCAGGACTCAAGTGTCACATTCAAGATCATAAATCAAAGAGCCTATTGATCCTAAAGGGACAACAATTGGTATCAGAGGCTAAGGCTCGAATCTAATCAATATATGTTCTTGAAATCGCAATCGAAACCAAAATCGATTCAGTGATAAATAGATTTCAGAACAAAATCGTTTCAGGAGGCCAAAAATGATTCATTCCGTAACAAAATCGATCAGATAATAGATTCAGTGTTGTTAAATCGATTCAGGAGTAAATCGACTCAGACAAATCGTTTCAGAAGGGTAAAAACGATTCAGAGAACAACAAATCGATCCGATAATCAATTCAGCGTTGTTAAATTGATATACTGATAAATCGATAGAAAAGGATCAAATCGATTCGTTAAATCGATTCAGAAAGAGAGACAACACCAAATCAATTCTGTTTAAATCGATTCAGAACAAGGAAAAATCTATTCTATTGAATCGATTCAGAACCAAAGTTAAGAACAATCAAAGTTATAGAAGGGCAAATTGACTCAGAACCAGTCGATTTAAAACACAAAAGAAATCAAAATCGATTCAGTCAAAAATCGATTACAACTAGAAAGAAGAGTTGATTTTAGAATAAAATCAACTCAGTAACAGTATGAAAAGAAAGAAATTAAGAAAGAAGACATACCGGTCGCGGGTGCGAGAGAGGATGAGACCGTTTCGACTGATTTGTGAACCCATAGTCCCGGTCGTATTTGTAAACCCAGAGACTAAAAAGAATGATCGTGAGGAAGGGTTGTTGTCGCCGCTGTCCTAACAGATCGGGAAGAAGTTGAAGAAAAATTGAAATTGAAGTGATCTGCTTCTTGCTGTCATCACCCGTGAATCAGAAGAAAATAGAGTGGTTGCATGATTGATTGCGAACCAAAATCAGAGAGAAGTATTTTGTTCGTAAGTTTCAGAGAAAGAACAACAGGGATTCTGCCCTAATTTTACTTTTGTACGTAAGTCAAAAGGGAAAAGAAAAAGTCAAAAGAGGAAAAAGAGAATTAGAAAATAAAAAAGTCAAAGGAAAATGGGTGGATTATAAAAGAAGAAAGCAAAAGGATTCAAGAAAAAGACCGTGACAAAAAGGGATTGAAAAAACAAGTATTGGTCGCGGTTACGTCACAATAAGTTAGAGATTCAAAGTTAAAGGATTACATTTTTCAAGAAATTTAGAAAACCGAAGTCAAGATGGCAGAAGAATCATTGACAGAAACCAACAAAAACGCAATGGTAATACATTAAGATGTGAATTCATTTTCTCAATTCTTGAAATCGACAATCTACACTATATGGCCAGACCGCATAAAAACCATACTCAAGGTAAATGGATTATGGGAAATGATAGAACCTAGTGCTAATGCGTAACCCGATGAGAAGACGAATATGACAAGCACTACCCAGTTATGACCTTACAAGTTACAAAGTATGAAAGTGCAAAAGAAATTTAGGATGCACTTAAGACAAGACATGTAGGTGTCGATCGAGTACAAAAAGCACGTCTTCAAACACTCAAAACTAAATTTGAGTTACTAAGGATGAAAGAAGAAGATACTATCAATTCATTCACCTCATAGATTAATAGTATCATCACTAGAGCAAGTGTCTGGGATCAACGTTTGATCAACCAACTTTAGTACGAAAACTCCTAAGCTCTATACCTAAAAGGTTTTTTCAAATCGTAGCAACTATTGAACAGTTCGTTGATTTAGAAGCAACAACTCTAGATGAAATAATTGGAAGACTAAAAGCATTTGAAGAAAGAACAAATCTATTGAATGAAGGCCAAGTGGACAATCAAGAAAAACTTTTGTTCACCCGTCAAGAAAACAAGTCAAGCCATGGAAGAGGTGCTTTTCATTCATCACGTGGTTGAGGCCGTAGGAGATTTAAATAAGAAGAAAGAGGAGAAACTATGTTATGTGAAAACCCTAAAAGAAAATGATCATAACTATGAAGGAAGGAAAAGATATCCAAGGAACGAAAACAAATCCACACTTGACAAAAGCAAGATAAGATGTTATAATTGCAGTGATCAAGGACACTATGCAACAGAATGTCCTAAATTAAAATATAAGGAAGAAGAATCACATTTCATAATGGAAGAAAAAGATCAAATTCTTCCATTAGCACAAGTTAAAGAAGATTATAATCAAAAGGAATGTGAAGATAAAGGAAAGCTTGTTCGTGCTAAAGAGAAAGTTCAAAAGATCAAAGGAGATGACAATTATGAAGATGTTCAAGTGTGAAGTCGTTGAGAGAAGGATTAAGAAATTACGGGGGAATGTTGAAAGTATAATTATCTTAATCCATACGTAGAAGTGTATAAGTATAGTTAAACTAGTGGGTTGTTTATGTAATTAGTAGAAAGTTAACTTAGTGTCTAGTATGTAAAGTGTATGTATGTATAGAGGTTTAGTATGTCAAAACCTAAACATATTAACTACTATAAGGGGTATATATATGTATCAAAGTGTCTGTAAACAATAATCATCAACATTCATATCAATTCAATTATACGTATTATTTGTTCAAGTTTCTCTCAAGACTCAAGTATCACATTCAAGATCATCAATCAAAGAGCCTATCGATCCTAAAGGGCCAACAATTGTTATAAAAGCCTAAGGCTCGAATCTAATCGATAAATGTTCTTGAAATTGCAATCGAAACCAAAATCAATTGAGTGATAAATCGATTTCAGACCAAAATCGTTTCAGGAGGCCAAAAATGATTCATTCCACAACAAAATCAATCAGATAATCGATTCAGTGTTGTTAAATCAATTCAGGAGTAAATCGATTCAGACAAATCATTTGACAACAGTAAAAACGATTCAGAGCACAACAAATCGATCCGATAATCAATTCAGCGTTGTTAAATTTATTCAGTGATAAATCGATAGAAAAGGAACAAATCGGTTCGTTAAATCAATTCAGAAAGAGAGAAAACACCAAATCATATCCGTTTAAATCGATTCAGAACAAGGAAAAATCAATTCTATTGAATCGATTCAGAACCAAAGTAGAGAACAATCAAAGTTATAGAAGAGCAAATTGACTCAGGACCAGTCGATTCAGAACGCCAAAGAAATCAAAATCGATTCAGTCAAAAATCGAGTACAACTAGAAAGAACAGTTGATTTCAGAATAAAATCAACTCAGTAACAGTATGAAAAGAAAGAAATTAAGAAAGAAGACATACCGGTCGCGAGTGCAAGAGAGGAAGAGACCGTTTCCACCGATTTGTGAACCCAGAGTCCCGGTCGTATTTGAAAACCCAGAGACTAGAAAGAACGATTGTGAGGAAGGGTTGTTTTCACCGCTATCCTTACAGATCGATAAGAAGTTGAAGAAAAATTGAAATTGAAGCGATCTGCTTCTTGCTTACCCCCGCTACACTCTCACTCCAAGCTACGCCTGCTGAGCAAGATGTCATGACCATGAATCGGAAGAAGAATAGAGTGGTTGCGTGCTTGATTGCAAAACAAAATCAGAGAAAAGTGTTTTGTTCGTAAGTTTCAGAGACAGAACAAAAGGGATCTGCCATAATCTTACTTTTGTATTTAAGTCAAAAGGGAGAAGAAAATGTCAAAAGGGGAAAAAGAGAATTAAAGAATAAAAAAGTCAAGGGAAAATGGGTGGATTGTAAAAGAAGAAAGCAAAAGGATTCAAGAAAGAGAACGTGACAAAAAGAGATTCAAAGTTAAAGGATTACATTTTTCAAGAAATTTAGAAAACCGAAGTCAAGATGGAAGAAGAATCATCGACAGGAACCAACAAATACGCAATGGTAATACATAAAGATGTGAATTCATTTTCATAATTCGAATGCCCCGTTTTGAAATCGACAAACTACAATATCTCGTCAGACCGCATGAAAACCATACACAAGGTAAATGGATTATGGGAAATGATAGAACCTAGTGCTAATCCCGATGAAAAGAAGAATATGATGGCAATTGCATATTTATTTCAAGCACTACCCAGTTATGACATTACAAGTTACAAAGTATGAAAGTGCAAAAGAAATTTAGGATGCACTTAATACAAGACATGTAGGTGTCGATCGAGTACGAAAAGCACGTCTTCAAACACTCAAAACTGAATTTGAGTTACTAAGGATGAAAGAAGAAGATACTATTGATTCTTTCACCTCAAAGATTAATAGTATCATCACTAGAGCAAGTGGTATGGGATCAACGTTTGATCAACCAAGTTTAGTACAAAAACTCCTAAGCTCTGTACCTGAAAGGTTTTTCCAAATCATAGCAACTATTGAACAGTTCGTTGATTTAGAAGCAACAACTCTAGATGAAATAATTGGAAGACTAAAAGCATTTAAAGAAAGAACAAATCTATTGAATGAAGGTCAAGTGGACAATCAAGAAAAACTTTGGTTCACCCGTCAAGAAAACAAGTCAAGCCGTGGAAGAGGTGGTTTTCATTCATCACATGGTCGAGGCCGTGGGAGATTTAAATAAGAAGAAACAGGAGAAACTATGTCATATGATAACCCTAAAGAAAATGATGATGACTATGAAGGAAAGAAAAGATATCCAAGGAACCAAAACAAATCCACATTGGACAAAAGCAAGATAAGATGTTATAATTGTAGTGATCAAGGACACTATGCAGCAGAATGTCCTAAACTAAAATATAAAGAAGAAGAGTCACATCTCATAATGGAAGAAGAACATCCAATTCATCCATTAGCACAAGTTGAAGAAGATTATAATCAAAAGGAATGTGAAGACAAAGGAAAGGTTGTTCGTGCTAAAGAGAAAGTTCAAAAGATCAAAGGAGATGACAATTATGAAGATGTTCAAGTGTGAAATCATTGAAGACAAGGATTAAGAAATTTGGGGGGAATGTTAAAAGTATAATTATCTTAATCCATACATAGAAGTGTATAAGTATAGTTAAACTAGTGGGTCGTCTATATAATTAGTAGAAAGTTAACTTAGTGTCTAGTATGTAAAGTGTATGTATGTATAGGGGTTTAGTATCTCAAAACCTAAACATATTAACTACCATAAGGGGTATATATATGCATTAAAGTGTGTGTAAACAATAATCATCAACATTCATATCAATTCAATCATACGTATTATTTGTTCAAGTTTCTCTTAAGACTCAAGTATCGCATTCAAGATCATCAATCAAAGAGCCTATCGATCCTAAAGGGCCAACAATTGGTATTAGAGCCTAAGGCTCGAATCTAATCGATATATGTTCTTGAAATTGCAACGGAAACCAAATTCGATTCATTGATAAATCGATTTAAGACCAAAATCATTTCAGGAGGCCGAAAATGATTCATTCCACACCAAAATCGATCAGATAATCGATTCAGTGTTGTTAAATCGATTCAGGAGTAAATCGTTTTCGACAAATTATTTCAGAAGGGTAAAAACGATCCAGAGAACAACAAATCGATCCGATAATCAATTCAGTGTTGTTAAATTGATTCAGTGATAAATCTATAGAAAAGGATCAAATCGATTCGTGAAATCGATTCAGAAAGAGAGACAACACCAAATCAATTCCGTTTAAATCGATTTAGAACAAGCAAAAATCAATTCTATTGAATCGATTCAGAACCAAAGTTGAGAACAATCAATGTTATAGAAGAGCAAATTGACTCAGAACCAGTCGATTCAGAACACGAATGAGATCAAAATCGATTCAGTCAAAAATCGATTACATCTAGAAAGAAGAGTTGATTTTAGAATAAAATCAACTCAGTAACACCATGAAAAGAAAGAAATTAAGAAAGAAGACATACCGGTCATGGGTGCGAGAGAGGAAGAGACCGTTTCCACCGATTTGTGAACCCACCCGGAGTCCCGGTCGTATTTGAAAACCCAGAGACTAGAAAGAACGATTGTGAGTAAGGGTTGTTATCACCGCTGTCCTTACAGATCGAGACGAAGTTGAAGAAAAATTGAAATTGAAGTGATCTGCTTCTTGCTGTCATCACCCGTGAATCAGAAGAAGAATAGAGTGTTGCATGCTTGATTGCGAACCAAAATAAGAGAAAAGTGTTTTGTTCGTAAGTTTCAATGAAAGAACAAAAGGGATTCTGGCCTAATCTTACTTTTGTATGTAAGTCAAAAGGGAAAAGAAAAGCCAAAAGAGGAAAAAGAGAATTAGAGAATAAAAAAGTCAAAGGAAAATGGGTGGATTGTAAAAGAAGAAAACAAAAGGATTCAATAAGGAGACCGTGACAAAAAGAGATTGAAAAAACAAGTATTGGCCATGGTTACGTCGCAATAAGTTAGAGTTTCAAAGTTAAGGGATTACATTTTTAAAGAAATTTAGAGAACCAAAATCAAGATGACAGAAGAATCATCGACAGGAACCAACAAAAACGCAATGGTAATACATATAGATGTGAATTCGTTTTCTCAATTCTAATGCCCCGTTTTGAAATCGACAAACTACACTATTTGGTCAGTCCGCATGAAAACCATACTCAAGGTAAATGGATTATGGAAAATTATAGAACCTACTGCTAATGCGCAACCCAATGAAAAGAAGAATATGACGGCAATTGCATATTTATTTCAAGCACTACCCAGTTATGACATTACAAGTTACAAAGTATGATAGTGCAAAAGAAATTTAGGATGCACTTAAGACAAGACATGTAGGTGTGGATCGAGTACAAAAAGCACGTCTTCAAACACTCAAAACTGAATTTGAGTTACTAAGGATGACAGAAGAAGATACTATCAATTCATTCACCTCAAAGATTAATAGTATCGTCACTAGAGCAAGTGGTCTGGGATCAACGTTTGATCAACCATCTTTAGTACGAAAACTCCTAAGCTCTATACCTAAAAGGTTTTTTCAAATCTTTGCAACTATTGAACAGTTCGTTGATTTAGAAGCAACAACTCTAGATGAAATAATTGGAAGAATAAAAGCATTTGAAGAAAGAACAAATCTATTGAATGAAGGTCAAGTGGACAATCAAGAAAAACTTTTGTTCACCCGTCAAGAAAACAAGTCAAGCCATGGAAGAGGTGGTTTTCATTCATCACGTGGTTGAGGCCGTGGGAGATTTAAATAAGAAGAAAGAGGAGAAACTATGTCATATGAAAACCCTAAAGAAAATGATGATAACTATGAAGGAAGGAAAAGATATCCAAGGAACCAAAACAAATCCACATTTGACAAAAGCAAGATAAGATGTTATAATTGTAGTGATCAAGGACACTATGCAGCAGAATGTCCTAAATTAAAATATAAAGAAGAAGAATCACATCTCATAATGGAAGAAGAAGATCCAATTCTTCCATTAGCACAAGTTGAAGAAGATTATAATCAAAAGGAATGTGAAGACAAAGGAAAGGTTGTTCGTGCTAAAGAGAAAGTTCAAAAGATCAAAGGAGATGACAATTATGAAGATGTTCATGTGTGATGTCATTGAAGACAAGGATTAAGAAATTAGGGGGGAATGTTAAAAGTATAATTATCTTAATCCATACATAGAAGTGTATAAGTATAGTTAAACTAGTGGGTCGTCTATGTAATTAGTAGAAAGTTAACTTAGTGTCTAGTATGTAAAGTGTATGTATGTATAGGGGTTTAGTATCTCAAAACCTAAACATATTAACTACCATAAGGGGTATATATATGCATTAAAGTGTCTGTAAACAATAATCATCAACATTCATATCAATTCAATCATACGTATTATTTGTTCAAGTTTCTCTTAAGACTCAAGTATCGCATTCAAGATCATCAATCAAAGAGCCTATCGATCCTAAAGGGCCAACAATTGGTATTAGAGCCTAAGTCTCGAATCTAATCGATATATGTTCTTGAAATTGCAACCGAAACCAAATTCGATTCATTGATAAATCGATTTAAGACCAAAATCATTTCAGGAGGCCGAAAATGATTCATTCCACAACAAAATCGATCAGATAATCGATTTAGTGTTGTTAAATCGATTCAGGAGTAAATCGATTCGGACAAATCATTTCAGAAGGGTAAAAACGATTAAGAGAACAACAAATCGATCCGATAATCAATTCAGTGTTGCTAAATTGATTCAGTGATAAATCTATAGAAAAGGATTAAATCGATTCGTGAAATCCATTCAGAAAGAGAGACAACACCAAATCAATTCCATTTAAATCGATTTAGAACAAGCAAAAATCGATTCTATTGAATCGATTCAGAACCAAAGTTGAGAACAATCAATGTTATAGAAGAGCAAATTGACTCAGAACCAGTCGATTCAGAACACGAATGAGATCAAAATCGATTCAGTCAAAAATCGATTACATCTAGAAAGAAGAGTTGATTTTAGAATAAAATCAACTCAGTAACAACATGAAAAGAAAGAAATTAAGAAAGAAGACATACCGGTCATGGGTGCAAGAGAGGAAGAGACCGTTTCCACCGATTTGTGAACCCACCCGGAGTCCCGGTTGTATTTGAAAACCCAGAGACTAGAAAGAACGATTGTGAGGAAGGGTTGTTGTCACCGCTATCCTTACAGATCGAGAAGAAGTTGAAGAAAAATTGAAATTGAAGTGATCTGCTTCTTGCTGTCATCACCCTTGAATCAGAAGAAGAATAGAGTGTTGCATGCTTGATTGCGAACCAAAATCAGAGAAAAGTGTTTTGTTCGTAAGTTTCATTGAAAGAACAAAAGGGATTCTGGCCTAATCTTACTTTTGTACGTAAGTCAAAAGGGAAAAGAAAAGTCAAAAGAGGAAAAAGAGAATTAGAGAATAAAAAAGTCAAAGGAAAATGGGTGGATTATAAAGGAAGAAAACAAAAGGATTCAATAGAGAGACCGTGACAAAAAGAGATTGAAAAAACAAGTATTGGTCATGGTTACGTCGCAATAAGTTAGAGATTCAAAGTTAAGGGATTACATTTTTAAAGAAATTTAGAGAACCGAAATCAAGATGACAGAAGAATCATCGACAGGAACCAACAAAAACGCAATGGTAATACATATAGATGTTAATTCGTTTTCTCAATTCTAATGCCCCGTTTTGAAATCGACAAACTACACTATATGGTCAGTCCGCATGAAAACCATACTCAAGGTAAATGGATTATGGAAAATGATAGAACCTACTGCTAATGCGCAATCCAATGAAAAGAAGAATATGACGGCATTTGCATATTTATTTCAAGCACTACCCAGTTATGACATTACAAGTTACAAAGTATGAAAGTGCAAAAGAAATTTAGGATGCACTTAAGACAAGACATGTAGGTGTCGATCGAGTACAAAAAGCACGTCTTCAAACACTCAAAACTGAATTTTAGTTACTAGGATGACAGAAGAAGATACTATTAATTCATTCACCTCAAAGATTAATAGTATCGTCACTAGAGCAAGTGGTCTGGGATCAACGTTTGATCAACCAACTTTAGTACGAAAACTCATAAGCTCTATACCTAAAAGGTTTTTTCAAATCTTTGCAACTATTGAACAGTTCGTTGATTTAGAAGCAACAACTCTAGATGAAATAATTGGAAGACTAAAAGCATTTGAAGAAAGAACAAATCTATTGAATGAAGGTCAAGTGGACAATCAAGAAAAACTTTTGTTCACCCGTCAAGAAATTAAGTCAAGCCATGGAAGAGGTGGTTTTCATTCATCACGTGGTTGAGGCCGTGGGAGATTTAAACAAGAAGAAAGAGGAGAAACTATGTCATATGAAAACCCTAAAGAAAATGATGATAACTATGAAGGAAGGAAAAGATATCCAAGGAACCAAAACAAATCCACATTTGACAAAAGCAAGATAAGATGTTATAATTGCAGTGATCAAGGACACTATGCAGCAGAATGTCCTAAATTAAAATATAAAGAAGAAGAATCACATCTTATAACGGAAGAAGAAGATCCAATTCTTCCATTAGCACAAGTTGAAGAAGATTATAATCAAAAGGAAAGTGAAGACAAAGGAAAGGTTGTTCGTGCTAAAGAGAAAGTTGAAAAGATCAAAGGAGATGACAATTATGAAGATGTTCAAGTGTGAAGTCATTGAAGACAAGGATTAAGAAATTAGGGGGAATGTTAAAAGTATAATTATCTTAATCCATACATAGAAGTGTATAAGTATAGTTAAACTAGTGGGTCGTCTATGTAATTAGTAGAAACTTAACTTAGTGTCTAGTATGTAAAGTGTATGTATGTATAGGGATTTAGTATCTCAAAACCTAAACAAATTAACTACCATAAGGGGTATATATATGCATTAAAGTGTCTGTAAACAATAATCATCAACATTCATATCAATTCAATCATACGTATTATTTGTTCAAGTTTCTCTTAAGACTCAAGTATCGCATTCAAGATCATCCATCAAAGAGCCTATCGATCCTAAAGGTCCAACAATTGGTATTAGAGCCTAAGGCTCGAATCTAATCAATATATGTTCTTGAAATTGCAACCGAAACCAAATGCGATTCATTGATAAATCGATTTAAGACCAAAATCATTTCAGGAGCCCGAAAATGATTCATTCCACAACAAAATCGATCAGATAATCGATTCAGTGTTGTTAAATTGATTCAGGAGTAAATCGATTCGGACAAATCATTTCAGAAGGGTAAAAACGATTAAGAGAACAACAAATCGATCCGATAATCAATTCAGTGTTGTTAAATTGATTCAGTGATAAATCTATAGAAAAGGATCAAATCGATTCGTGAAATCGATTCAGAAAGAGAGACAACACCAAATCAATTCCGTTTAAATCGATTTAGAACAAGCAAAAATCGATTCAATTGAATCGATTCAGAACCAAAGTTGAGAACAATCAATGTTATAGAAGAGCAAATTGACTCAGAACCAGTCGATTTAGAACACGAATGAGATCAAAATCGATTCAGTCAAAAATCAATTACATCTAGAAAGAAGAGTTGATTTTCGAATAAAATCAACTCAGTAACAGCATGAAAAGAAAAAATTAAGAAAGAAGACATACCGGTCATGGGTGCAAGAGAGGAAGAGACCGTTTCCACCGATTTGTGAACCCACCCGGAGTCCCGGTCGTATTTGAAAACCCAGAGACTAGAAAGAACGATTGTGAGGAAGGGTTGTTGTCACCGCTATCCTTACAGATCGAGAAGAAGTTGAAGAAAAATTGAAATTGAAGTGATCTGCTTCTTGTTGTCATCACCAGTGAATCAGAAGAAGAATAGAGTGTTGCATGCTTGATTGCGAACCAAAATCAGAGAAAAGTGTTTTGTTCGTAAGTTTCATTGAAAGAACAAAAGGGATTCTGGCCTAATCTTACTTTTGTACATAAGTCAAAAGGGAAAAGAAAAGTCAAAAGAGGAAAAAGAGAATTAGAGAATAAAAAAGTCAAAGGAAAATGGGTAGATTGTAAAATAAGAAAACAAAAGGATTCAATAAAGAGATCGTGACAAAAAGAGATTGAAAAAAC